>AP025368.1:13865548-14406257 GCA_030295005.1 Cephonodes hylas | reverse complement strand
GAGGCGTGTCACTAACCTCTAACATTGTCATTAAAAATATTGCATTACGCTCTATTGTATTTCGGACACACGATTAACATTTAAAGTATTTGTCTAATATTTTAATTAAAGTTGTGAACAACCTAATCTTATAATTTTTAAAATGTACGAACCTCACGACTGTATTCCCGAAGGAGTAGGCAGAAGTGCATTTCTGTCCTGACATTTCGCCAATTTATAACTAATTTTTTATTAAATTAGGAGATCATAGCGCAAAGAGCAATAAAATCTGTGTATAAGTCGTAAAGCAATCATGAAAATCACGAGCCAACGAGGTGTAAATAAGATCCACTCCAAAAAGTTTGCGATTGAACTGTCACAGACAAATTGAACCACAACTGTAGATCCCAAACTATAATTTTCCAAAAATATTCATTGAAAATGCAAAATAGCAATGTAGATATTAACTGCTAGTATTCCCCCAGAGTCATAACTCAGCAGCGGAAGCAATCAAGCCCGCACATGACAATTGGTAGAGGCGTCGGAGCGCGTGCGGGGTGACCGACCGACTCACGTCGCTGTGCACACGTCACACCACTCGCCCATGTGCCGTCAATACCCAACAGATATAAATAAATATTGGCAATAAGATAGAGATACTACTACATCCCAATAATAGGGAGAAAACAGGAAGAAAAGAACGTAACTTGTTGACAATAGACGGGGTTGTCAAAGATAGTGATCACTTTCAATCCATCTTGTTCGTAAATATAAAGAGAACATTGGATTTTCTTGAATACAACGAGGACTTTTAATTCTTCTAATTTAGGAACAATACCTTACATTTAGCGAGCATTCGTTATCACTTATAAATCATCCTCCCACACTCAGTTTCCGTGGTCTGTTTTGGACTGGATTACTCATTGATTTCCTATTGTTGCTTAAGTCATCATGAGATCTAATGAATTAGGTTATTCCTTATCTTTCAGAAGGTTGGAAGAAGGTTCTACTCTAAATTTGGTGTCAAAATGTTAAACATTGCTTTTATTACTCTTTTGTTCAATTCTATTTTAGCTCCTACTCGGCATTAACATCGCTAAACGAAAGCCATTTTACCTGCAAGTATATAAGAATTTCTAGCAACGTCAGTTCCATCAATGTTCTTATTAAATTCATTATTATAAGGCGACACAGTCTAGGAAAGTAATTAGAATTAATTGCACAACTTTATCGTCCTATCTTATCATTTAATGCAATGTAACCACGATTCTAGATATGATAGTTCAACTACAGAATCGCAAACATTAGTCTGCGGTTCATTCGCAACAGGATACAGTTTATTTGTTCTAAAAATGTAATTTGGAGCAATTCTCAATTATAATTTACAATGTTTTGTCGGAACATGTTAGTTAATAGCTATTACCGTCGCTATGCAATACAGAATTACCAACTAGATGAATTTCAACTAAAGACACTGGAATAAAGCTTTGAGCTTTAATACTAGTTTATTTATCGATACGTTTTGTACATATAAATAACTATGTTTCGTTTTTTAACTTGCAGTTTTTTTATAGAAGTACAAATAATACGATGAGTTGAGGAAAGTAATTTTTAGATTCATTACAGAAATTGAAACTCACGAACTAGAGCATGTACGTCTCGCGTTTAATTAAACCGCACGTATAAAATAATATTTATTATAATAACACATTCAAAAAGATATTTTTAAGCCGGTGAGGAAAGAAATGTAACATTCTTAGCGAAACTACACAACGATCTGCTAAAAATCACGCGACAGACCAAGGTCCCTCGGTGTTTTGGGAATTTTGTGTAAACATTTCTTGCAAGCTGACATAATGATTACGATTGACTGCAGGTAACACATATTTTAACCATGGTTAAAATTAAAAGAGATTTAAGCGATACGAAATCTTATTTCTAAAGATGAAAGTAGTTCATGACCTACTTAGGTATTAGTAATTTTAAAGAAACCAATATATCGTAGCAAAGGTGATTTTTTCTTAGTCGATAAAAAAGACTTACAGTATGAACAAGGACGACATAGTTATTTAATTATAGGAAAGAGATAGGATATTAGCGCTACTAATCTAACATTGCTGTAATAGTCATTGCCTTAATTTTCAAACAATATCTAATACATTAATAGGTGTTTTTTTATGGTTCAGTTGCCTTATTTACAAAATTTCATAAGATTATTATGCGAATTTTAAAAAAAGGCGATTGCTCAGTTATAAGCTTTATGTAGAAGAAAAACCACCTACTCAAACAGTATTGTATAGAAAGTTTTGCGGCCAGACTATATTCACTATTCTTGCCGTTAAATTCATTGCTCTACGTTTTCTAATGGTAAACAAAGTGATTTCTGCTGTGGCTGGAGTGAAATCTGAATTCTTACTCTATATTTCGAGGTCACTTTTGTCTACTAATAAACACTTGTGATTTTTATTAGAATAAATAGGGTATATAGTTATCCTCTTAATATTAAGGACTGAAGTCAATAGAATAATGTTACAACAAAATAATGTTTATTTTTATTACTATCATGCAAATTATTGTCATAATTTTGGACATTGCTGATAAAAAAGTGTTCCCATTTTATGCACATTATCGTTATCGAGCGAAAGCATGCGTGTATGTATTTTTAAATGCTTTAACATCAAAGCTTATTTTTACTTGTTTTAACATCATAATAGTCATTATCCCCATTAATCTGTCCCTTGACAATAGCTATCTCCAGTGCGAAATTAACTCTATCGTTATTTCGGACAATACCGGTCAATAATGGTGTTCGTTTCACAATATCCAAAGTCGTGTTACCAACGGCCTGATTCTCCTAAACAATCTCGATTCGCGCACCTATCATTTCATCTTGCAATCTTGTGATTTCGTCTAAAACTAACTTAGCTCCAAATTGTACCTTATCTCAGCTGTAGTAAGAATGATTATGTGCCGATGCGCGAGTCAAAATGTACAGTTACAAATGAATACAGCGGTTGTGATATTGCAACGCCTAAAGCGGGTCTAATGTTAAGAAATTTTGATGGTACACCAAATAGTCTAAAATTGATTTTATGGCTTGTAAAGAAAGATCGTGATTGCTGATAAAAGTTAAGCAGTTTGTTAGTTCAAACGTTTACAGTTTCATCAGCACTTTTATGACAATTTTTATCTGGGCTTGGACAATTTTAATTTTTGTCTGGATTTATGCCGATGGATAGACTTTGTCAACCTGAAAGATCCAACACAATCTTGGTTTCCTCATGTTCAATTACTTGACCGTATTTAATTTAAAGAAAGTCGTAACGTTTGCTTAGGCTTATTCTTGATACTTAGTTTTAGGGACATTGGGTAAAAAAGTGAGGAGCGTTATCTTGTATTTATCCTATTAACCTAGGGCTTTTAAAAAGTTTTAAACATTATTAATGTTGTTATACAAGAATTCCAATAACACATTCACATATTAAAAAAATTACATTGATACCGTATTATGCTTTCAAAGTGTGATAATAGTCATACGGTTTTGTCTTTGAAATAAATGCAAGTACTCAATAGACATATTGATAAACCAAGGTGAATGGAAATAAGCCTACTGGATTCATTACCTTGCTGATAGGTAAATCTTTATGAGTGTAATACTGACCACAGTGAGACATGAAGAGCTAGACAGTCACGATTTAATAATACTTGCATAGGATATTATGGCGGGTTTCATATTTTGTACACAAGCCTTCAACATTCGAATATCTTATATGTAGGAAACAAAAGTAAAATGATAAAAAGTATTAAATTAAATACTCAGCTTCTTTCATTTCCACAAGATCTACGATCTGCCCAAGCCCAATTAAAAATGAACACAGAAACGTAAAGAGATAAATGTACTGTTATTAATGTTTGTACAGTTTCGTCATAATGTATTTATCTAGATATTTTTGCTCGTTCCACGAACATTCTGACACCAGACGGACCATTAATTAAGGGAAAAAATGAAGTACCAAAGCCCCAGAGAGTTCCGCAAAATGTCATGATATCTTGCTACTTAATGAATGGACGCTGACCATCTTTAAGTAGAAAGAATTTGTTATTCATGATGTTTCTTCCTTTTTTAATTTTATCTAAAAGAAGTTTTACTTAATACGTTCGTTCGACTTCGTTCTCTATTCATAATTTCTATCTCATGTAACCTAAAACACGATCGATAAATATACCAAATGTCAGTTACTCTCATATTGTTTTTTTTTTATGTTCTACATTTTTGGTCTAAATCATAATGCCGATCAATTATATTAATAATTTTCATTATTCCCTATTTGATATTCAAATTGGATTTCACTGTAGGAATACATCATGTATTCCTATCACTAGGTACCCCTCTATCCCTCTTGAGCTTTTATAGAAATTGTCTGATTCTGTCTAGAGGTCACAAACAAGAATTTTATATACAATGCTTGCTTACTTATCAATTTAGCACATCGTCCTGCCACTTGAAAGTCAATGTACTTACTATCACAATATCACACTGATCACTTTATCGCGTGGACCGAGAGCGCGACTATTGTGACGTCATAAGTTTGTAAACACTCATTGTTCGGCCGAAGCGAGCCAGGAGAATGTCTACCACTGTTGACTTGTTGTGTACAATGTTTACACCGGCGCTTGTGTGACGTCATGTTATGCAGTCTGCAGGCTTTAGATATAGCTGACATTGTGAATGACGTGTCCGTGTTGCTATGGGAGTTGCTTCATCCTTGTCTTTACGGATTTTGAGTAATTAATTCTAATTTTCAAACTTTGTTTTATTCAGCTACTAGCTGTCCCGGCAAACTTCGTATCGCCCTACCAGTCAATGAATGTCTTGTTACTTATTAACAGAATTTAATTTTAAATTACTCAGGTATATCATCATCCCCTTGCCCTGGTCCCAATTAATTACTTGGGGTCGGCGCAGTATCTCTTCTTTTTCCACACATCCCTGTCAGCCGTCATGTTTTCATTCACCCCTTTCTTTTTCATATCTTCAGTCACGCACTCCATCCATCTCTTTTTTGGCCTTCCTCGGCTCGCCCATCCATCCACTTTCATGTTCATCACTTTTTTTTCCTACATATGATTAATTCCTTCTCTTAATGTGCCCATACCACGACAGACGGTTTTCTTTCATCTTTTCTATCACAGGAGCTACTTTCAGACTTACCCTAAAGTATTCATTTCTGACTCTGTCACTCCGTGTTACACCACACATCCACCGCAACATTCGCATCTTTGCTGCATGCAGTCGTCTTTCGTAAGTCTTCTTCGTTGACCATTTTTTTCTTTTTCAGCACAAATGCTAGCTCCCTTGACCTACCATTTGTCGTACCTACATTCCAACTTGCATACCTCAATCTCATTTCCCGGGCTAGTGTCTTACGTTGCCCCCGCCCGGGCTGGTATAACAAACCTTGCCCATTTCTTATAGGAACCGGGTGCTGCCCCTGCGCGTCAGCTACGGGGGCAGGCCTAGGCCCTGTCACCTTTCTTATTATACATACTGTATAAATGTTTTGGCAAATGTTTTACGGCCGCCCACCTGTCTGACACCAACTCTCCTTGGGGCTTTCGTTCTTTTGGTAAAGGGGTAGAGATAGCGTGTGTTTGGATATTGCAGGTAAGGATATTTGGCCTGATGGTAAGGATGCCACAGTCCCGGATAAGGAAGTAGTGGGAGACTCCAACAGCTCGGGGGGCCGAGGTCGCGTACTCGCAGCCCTGTTCCATGACTGGCTAGATCAATAGAAAAGACATCTCCTGACCATTTATAAATATTTCTTGAAGGAGATTTAGAGTATTTTAGATATTCAAGCATAATAAAAAATTAAAAATTAGGCACTACCAAGGAGATTTGTTACACAAAATAAATTTCTGAACGCACGCCTTAATATTTGACAGCCAAAAAATGTCAATCCATTGTCATGAGAATTCTGCATTTTTAACATCTAAAATACGCAATTATTCGAATGTTATAGATACATATTGTCGATTCAAAATGCTTATTTTAATAAGTTCTTTTATTTGAGGGGGCCTCTAACTGCATCGACGGGATCAACATTAAATGACAGGAAATTTTGTATGGTGTTAAAGTTCAAAATGACTTAAGTATTATACGAACCTTTTGTATGGGAATATGGAAAAGTATTATTTTTAGACCTTTTCAGGCAATTATTAAAATGTATCTCTCCGTAAGAACAATCCTCGTACTTCAAGGAATATTATAAAAAAAAGAATTAGCGAAATCGATTCAGCTGTTCTCGAGATTTGCGCTTAGGAGCACATCGAGCAATTCATTTTTATAACATAGACCTCCTCCACTACGATTTAAACTTTATTGCATTGTATTAAAGTTCAAATTGACTTAATTCTTCTTCTTCTTCTTCATCAACCCATATACGACGCCCACTGCTGAGCACGGGTCTCCTCTACCATTGAGAGGGTTTAGGCCATAGTCCACCACGCTGGCCTAGTGCGGGTTGGCGGACTACACACCTAAGAAATTCCTAAGAACTTTTAGGTGTGCAGATTTCATCACGATGTTTTCCTTCACCGTTAAAGCAAGTGATAATTCAATTTTGAATGCACACATAACTTCGAAAAGTCAGAGGTGTGTGCCTGGGGTTCGAACACGCGACCGCCGAGATTCTCGACCGCGCGCCTAAACCTCGAGGCCATCACTGCTTATTTAATTATTAAAACGAAATTTGCCATGACTTAATTATTAAAACGAAACTTTTGTATGGATAAAGAAAACAATGAAAAGTCCCACGGGAACGCTATCGAACGGGATAAACAGTATCCTATGTTTTATTCCCGGTTCTAAGCTACCTCCCCACTAATTTTCAGCCAAATCACTTCAGCCGTTCTTGAGTTATAAGTGTTGTAACATACACGACTTTCTTTTATATATATAGATAATATACTTTTTCCTTGTTCTGAAGTGCGACAGGATGAATTGACATATTAGTTGGTTGTCAAATCTACAAAAAATATAAACAAATAATCTGACAGATTAACAACTGAAGTTAGTCGGAACGCGACATTAGATTCTCCAATGCGTACGCGAATTTGAACTTTATGCAGCGGTAATAAATTAAAAATTGACTCTCCATTTTATTTAGATAACGTTTGTATGGGAAATAGAAAAGGGCTGTTTTGAGGGTTTTCCCGGCAATTATTCGGAATTTTTTCACCTTTTAAACCTTCCCTAGACCTCCATGAACATTTTAAGACCAAGATAAGATAAATCCGTTCAGCCGTTCTCGAGTTTTAGCGAGACTAACGAACAGCAATTCATTTTTATATATATAGATAGCGTGCTCGTAATCCATCATTGATCACGTCTTTTTCTGTGACTAAGTCGGCATTAACCATATTGTGCAATTAATTATAGGTACATTTATTTATGTGAAATATTGGTCCCAGTTGGCTCATCTCTTATATCAAATATTCTATCGGTCTTTTTGTGTCCAGTCAATATAGCAGATTTTGATGTGTATTATCATCACTTAACATATCTATTAACACAATGTGCATTCTTTCCATTAGTAGTAATGGGATCACTTTTTAAATCAAATATTCAGTTGCCTCGGAATCGCGATACTAAAACCTATTGTACCTAACAAGTCAAAAGTTATGAATATGTATGATACACGTGGCGGATGACTTGCTTCACAATGCGTTGGAAATCGATCGTAGAGTTAAGGCCACGTTGCGCAACCACGTGCCTGTCTACTCAGCCCCTTAATTAGACAACTGAGAAAGTAGTGGGTGTTCGAATCCACGCAAGCAGCCTTTGCAGAAATAGATTGAATCATACTCGGAACTAACTTTCTATGTTAATGTTGTATTTTGTATAAATTTGTTTGTCGATGGTTTATTTCCTCAGATACTGATTTCTTTTACGTTATATATTAGCCCTGTATTCACATTAATTTAGTCTAAATGGGACAACATGTTTCTTTAGTCTTGCACGTAAGGTTTAGATCAACACACATTTGATTAGGTTATGAACTAAAATCTTTCCAATACTTCTACTATAATATATCGTAATATCCCTCCCTCTGTTTCTTTTACTTCTTTTTCACGTTCGCCACATCGCATAGAGGAACCAAAGTAACGTTACAAATTTCTCTTATTAAGTTCACAGGGATACTAATCGCTCAGATATTTTTCATCGCCTTCTAATTTTGTTTTCGCTAACATAAATTCACACACCAAAAAAAACATGTCAAAAACGCAAGCTGTGCCTCAGGTACTTTACGCATTAGTACAATAGTGTGGGGGGTGTCGCCAAGGGGTGGAAGCACTACAAAGGGCGCAGACAGCGTAGTCGGCCCGCGGCTGCAATGAGCATTACGTACTCCGTGCGATGGGAGAGACGCGAAGGGTGCTGCCGCCTAGATGGGGAGGTTCTACAACTACGACAGACTGTCTCACCATTGTCTATGTTTAGTACGTTTAGTTTTCTTTTAGGCGTTTGGAAAATAAGTGGGATGTACAGGTGATATAGAAATAGGGTTAGGAGATCTTATTTATCCTTTTCTGACAGCAATCATTGCACCTAATCATGAGTTAGGTACTATAAATATGTCGGTCATAGTATACAGGATACTGGAATGAAATAGGTGTATTGATTATAATCGGGTTGATTTCAGTGGTGGATTACCACATTTGCCGCCAGTAGGCTATTTAAAGTTCGCCCCTTCAGACCAAAAAAATCTTTGTTATTAAAATAATCTATATTATAAAAAATTGGGGCCCCCAAAATCTGCCACCGGCCTACTCAGACGGCTGGTAAATCCGCCATTGATTTCACACCTAATATAATTTAGTTGTGGTGTGACATATTATCCACAATCTGAAAGTATTTCATAACACATCGTAAATCCTATAAATCGTATGCGTCACTCTCGTTATCAATGAAGGACAAATATCGGCCGTAATGGGATCAATAATGACATCCTATCCAGTTATTATCTAAAACTGACTTATCTGCAACTCCGTATGCGAACCTTTAGACTCTGAACGGTAGTTTTTCTCCATTTCGCCACATTTTCATTGGTGCACCGCTCTCCATCTAACACAAAAATATATTTCGATCCGAAGCAGTACTTCTAAAATTATTGCGTTGAAACAAACAAACGACTAAAATTATAGTAACTAGGTATCTTTGTAGGTATTAGCTATAGTGACCCTAGAAATACTCAATAAGCAATTCTCTCCTTTTTAATAATTGCCTTGACATAGTTGATCACTTAAGTTAACAGATATATTTTAGAAAAATAACAGAAATTCAGTATCCTGCCATGATTAGGATTTTGTGTAGTCCTCCCTCCTCTCGTTGCCTAGTTATTCTTACTTTACATACTCAATGCTTGCAAGTTGTTGTAAGTTACAACAATATAAAACGATTTATAATAAGCAATTTGTGGTTTATTTACTCCGGAAATAATGATTGATTTATCTATAAATAGACAGACAGCCCCCGTGGCGCAGTTGACTAGACACCAGCTTGCGAAACGAGAGGCCGCGGGTTCGATCCCCGCACCGAGACAAATGTTTGTGTGAACCACAAATATTTGTTTCGGGTCTGGGTGTTTGTGAGACCGAAAAAGTCTCTCGTAGTGTCTGATACCCACGACACAGGTCTTTGAACCTAGTGTGGGGTCAGATCTATGTATGTGACTGTTGGGTGTATTTATTTATTTATTTATAAATATATAACCAGTGTAAAATAATATCGATGAATATTAATAAACGTGTTATCAATATAAAACGAAACGAACTAAAGTGGCTTTCTGTAAATTTAACACGCAGATAAGATTGTGGTTCGAGACAACAAAAACAGCCAAAAGTGTTTTCGCTTTGTTTCTGAAAATATTCATTACTAAGTACGCAAACATCGCTATCATGTATCTGTCTTTAGATAAGCGCTTACCGAGAGCAAAATATGTATATGCTTGAAATTTTGTTCAAATTATTTCAAGAAGTGAAATATGTTAGGAAAAGGAAAAACACCATTAGGACACTTGCACACCCAATAGTTCTATTTTAATTTAAAGGAAATTCCTTAAGTGTTAATTTCTATAGCTCACATTAGGATACTATGATGGACCAAAGCTTAACGATACTTAATGCTACAGGAAAACTACCATAAGTGGGACGTATATGACCTGATATAGAAGAGAACAGAAAACATACAAAAAGTAGCCATGATTACAATTAGTCACGTATTAACGCTAAATATGATTGCTTTTTAATTGATTTATTTAATGTGTGTTTACATATTATAGACACTCCTTATATATGCAAGGAATTAGAGCTTATATAAAAGCCGAAACCGCCTAGCATATGTGCTGTTGTTCTTTACGACTACAGCAGTTTGCCAACGATAGTGTTTTGTTAATTTTGTGCACGAACTTAATACAACTGCCAAATGGAGAGTAACTATTACGATTGCCAGCAATCAACATTATACAGATATACAGCAAAATAGTTAAAAAAATATCTGGTAATGTCAATAGGTCATTTTTACCGTCTACTGTTGCGTCGGTTTTCATAAGTGCTATTTAATCACCTACGTGGTTGAGCTAAACATCTACCGCACTATTATGTGACATACATCTCAATATTCTTGCAGACTCTGTAGAAGTAACAAGACTCGCGCAAATATCATAAAATTCGTGTAAGCCCGATAGTAAACAGTGAGTCACGTCTACTACGCAAGTGTACCGTCGCGAGTGTCGTTCAGTCGTCGCCCTTACACTTGACAGACGCGCCTGTCGCCGCACGGTTGTCGCTCGTGACGCCCGCCGCACGTCGCCTGTCGCCGGCGACACGTTGCCAATTATATTGCACCTTAGTGACTGAGTTTTCGTGTTTGTGCGTGTCAATTGAGGATGTGCGATTGTCCCGTGGAAGCTTAGTGACATACAAATAAGGTAAATGAAATGTTTCATATACACGTTGATATTGTAGTTAGTGCTATAGTCAATTCAATTTATAGCTTCTGAAGCATGCAGGAAGACCTAATTAATACAAGGATGTTAGCGCTTGATACTCTCCGAAGGTACATTCCGCTTTTGCTTAATTTTGTTTTCTCGATTTATTTTCTGGTGTGGAGAACTTTATTTTTTTAAAATATGTATTAAATTGACCTCATTCATTTGTTTTATCACGTTTACGATAGTGAAACAGTCATAAATTTAAATTATGTTTTGTTTGGAATTGTTCGCAAACTGCGACATCACTGGATGTAGTCATGGGAAAAACCTCACGGCTAGCCGGGTTTTTCGATAAAGCACGTTGAAGTTTCCAGACTATATGGCTCGGAAGCATTTTTAGTAACCTACATGCATTATTAAGATGCCTTTTAACTTATAACTTTGAAGTTTATAAGACTGTTTGAACAATGAACATCTGTTTAGTCTTAAAGTGGGATTTGGGGATCAAATCTTCTCAAATACATATGAACGTGTTTCTTGACATTGTAATTTTATAATGTTAGTAGTAAGGTCAAAAGTATAAGACGTTGTCCTAGCGCGGCTCCAAGTCTAAGAAATATATTGTGGGAAATTCTTGATGTAAGCAGTTTTCCTCAAGATGTTTTGATTCACTGTTTAAATACTTTATTTGATTGAATAGTTGATTGGAAGACCAATCATAAATGTTTTTAACCAGAAGTGAAAACTATATAGGTTGACTTAGTAAAATCTTTTGGCCCTATACTACCCATAACATTTTCATACGTTTATCAAACGATTTACTTTGAATGACTCCCCAGTTATTGTTTCATTATGCCTCATAACACTCAAACCTACATGTAAGCCATAGACTCCTAATCAGGGCAGTAATCATGTTTGATCGCCTTACTCAATCCCCCAATAAACGTAAATGTGAGAGTGAATTAGGTAATAGGGCCCGGCCAATCTATTGGACAATAAGTAGGGATTAATCTTGTCTTTTGGGCTATGTACAGTGACTATTCTTTAAGTGGTTTAAAAGATGAGTTATTGTATCAAAGTAAATTTAATTTATCGTTTCTATTATTATACTATGTGTTTATAATTGTCTTCTTTCTTCTTCTTCTTCATCAACCCATATACGCCCACTGCTGAGCACGGGTCTCCTTTACCATTGAGAGGGTTTAGGCCATAGTCCGCCACGCTGGCCTAGTGCGGGTTGGCGGACTACACACTTAAGAAATTCCTAAGAACTTTTAGGTGTGCAGGTTTCATCACGATGTTTTCCTTCACCGTTAAAGTAAGTGATAATTCAATTTGAATACACACATTACTTCGAAAAGTCAGAGGTGTGTGCCTGGGGTTCGAACCCGCGACCGCCGAGATTCTCGACCGCGCGCCTTAACCTCGAGACCATCACTGATTGTAATATTGTAATACTGTAAAATTAAAACTTTTGATATTAGCTTAACCTTGTAAATAATAATCTTATAGAAATACTAGCGACCCGCCCCGGCTTCGCACGGGTGCAATGCTGATATTTAATGGATGTTATCATACAAATAAACCTTCCTCTTCAATCACTCTATCTATTAAAAAAAACCGCATCAAAATCCGTCGCGTAGTTTCAATGATTTAAGCATACAAAGGGACATAGGGACAGATAAAGCGACTTTGTTTTATACTATGTAGTGATTAAAAGTACATAAAAAGATAGTATAATCGCCGGTACTCTTTGTAGACCAATATTTAAATTAACAATACAATTAACATTCTTTTAATTAATTGATGGTGCATTACGAAGAACAAGTGGAACAGTGAAGTGAATATCCGACTTGTTTCAATTTGACGAGGCCGTTCACACTTACAGACAAAAATAATCACGTACAGAGTTGTTGTTTACGTCCGTTATATCCGGACAAAGACTTGTATCAAAGACTAAGAGACAATGTCTTTGTTTAATTAATCAGATCAATCTTTAATCTCTTGCACGACAATGTGATCGCATTGGCTGTTCATAGTAAGTTCAGTTTGGTCTTATTACGTATATCAAAAAGTCGTCACACCTCTACATAAGACACATTTGCGTAGGTCGTTTTGTACACCTGACGTAAGGTTGTCGTTAACCAGGCGTAATTTCCTACCAATGAAGTACTATAATTTCAAAGCTTTTGTTTTCAACTCATCTTCATATTTTGATAGTTTCATTGCTAGATCCATAATAGAGATTCGTTAAGCTTTACTGCTAAGTGTTATTTCTGTGCAAGCCATTGTCGATCCTGGTTTATGTGCAACCTGCAACGGCTACTGGGAATTTCCTAATAGGAAAAGCCGATTACACTGTTATCGGTCGGCATTTATTAGTGCCACGAGAACACTAGGCATTTAATTAATTTAGTTGATACTATGTAGATTCAGGTCGTATAGTACAAACAGCCGCCTTTATAAACCATCAGGTTAAGGACGTATGCTGTTTGTGAAGCTAACGCTAAGCCACGACCAAAGCCGTATAAATGCAACTACGTTTCACACAATAAGTGAAATGTTGTAAGGATTGATCTATTTTTGTATTCTGCGATTGAATTTTTCTCGTGTTTTCTACTTATGTCAACAGTTGTTCATTTTACTGTTTAGATTAAAGACTCATTCGTGATTTGCAATTCGTAAGCTTGGCACTAAAATAAATTACCTTCATATAAAATCTTAACTGCAGATAATAAAATAAAAAAACGATTTAGAAGTACATTTACTTGGTCAGTGAAGATGACAGAGTAGGACAAAGACATATTATCTTAATGAATAAAATCTCTTAAAGGGCTGTGTTAGTTTTTACCTATGTATGAATGAGTTGAGACAAAAGAGATTTGTCAGGATCATGACTTGATGTAATCAATTATCTCTCCTGATCTCAATTTCAACGGAATCAAAAAGCTGTTACACTTGTTTCGAATAGAGAGACAATTTTAGTGTTCCCATTCGCACTCTTTGGACCGCTTTACTTACGATAAGATCCCAACACGGTCACTTGACACACCAGTATATAAACCAAGGTCGCGACCTTCCAACTCCCAGTGTACAACATGGAATCCGTAAGGACACAGTCGGACCACTTTAGATCCAATTAGCAAATTCACGTGGATTATTTAAAGCTAATTAACGGTAGGTTGTAAAGGCAGTTTTGTATTGTACAAATACTTGTGAAAAATTAGAATCTCAAGCCTTGAAATACTGATTTAACTTTAGTTTTCGGACCCCTAAAAAACAATGCAAGGGTTATCGTAGAAACATATCAGATACCAGTTACTTTAGGAAATATTTTCATTTAATAATTTATTTATTATTTGCCAAAAGTGCAAATATTTTGTTGACAGTGGTACAATAGACTAAAATCGGGAATGACATATAAGGCATAAAGAAATATGACTGTTATTGTAAATTATTCAAACGTGAATACTATTTACTTAACAGTAATATTCATGTTGAATATTTTGTATATTCAAGAGAAGATATTTTAAATATGCAAATAAATTCTAAACCTCAATAAAATTTTCAAAGTAACGAAGCATTTGAAGCTTATAATTTTAACTCGCGTACATTAAACTGAAGAGTGGTCGTTCCCAGTTTTATATTCCAGTCGGCGCCTTTGTACAATAAAGGGGGCGTCACGTAGGGGTTTCTTGTCCTCTACAAAATATTATGCATACAAAAATATATCAGAATTCCATAAAATGTTGTGTATTTCTCTAAAAAGAATTAGCATAATCCTTTGAATTGAATTAGCGAGTTCGTTCACACTGCGCTATCGGTCGACGGAATTGTCATATGAAAATACATCTGCCGGTTTTAACACAATGAAGGTCGTTCACATCCTGTCGTTTTCTCTACGTAAATAAGCATAATATTTGCATTTAAGACTTTTAAAATAAATGGCTTATCCCACAATATTCTTTTATTGTGCTTTAATATGTTTTTATGTTCACATTAGATTGGTACTTTTGTATTTCAACCACCAGATTACATATTGTTTCTTTTTTTTGTTGGTGTTTCATTATTTTGTTTGGCGTATATCGTAGATATCTTTGTATAAGCGGCAGTAGAATCTAATAGTTATTTAGAAGTATACAATTTTATTATTCTAGTATAGTTAAATAGTTTAATATGTACATATTAAATCATGATCTTTAAACTCACTCAATTTATTATTACCTTTATTTTTTTTTATAATAAGACAGTACCGAAAATATTTAATACCGTTGTCCAGCTATAATTTTTTGAATAATAGGTACTTTGACGAACACATTTTCTATTTCATATAACATTGTATGGTAGTGTGATGAAGCATCACATTAAATTGTATTGTGCCTTGTGATTAGAAATTGTACTCTTTCGCTACGTTATATTTTATCCGTAATAACCATTCATTTTAGAACAGTTCCTTATTTCGTGCCAGTGTAAAGTTTAAAAATGTTCATTCAATAAAAAAAGATTTCATAAAACCTTAATGTTTGTAAACTCCATTCGTATGAATTGGTGATATATTTTCCTTGGAAATGTTTATTGTTTCCCTTATTTGTCTAAGCGTTTAGTTCTGAGAGGTGTTTCCTCATTTGAAGTTCAAAACAGTTTTCTAAGACCCAATAACAAATTCATTCTGCGTATACTTGTGTACGTTGTACCACGAGCATTATTTGTATGTGGTTGTTAGAAATAAGTAATTTTCTTTATTTTTTTTCTATATTTTTAATGTCGCGGTGTTTGTAATTACCGTGGCTATTGCCTGTCTTAGTTATCGAGCACGGTCTGTATACACTCTGTATAAAATTATATGATTTGATCAATCCAGTGTTTTGTTGTCGCCAGATGCCCCGCGGCCGGGACGAAATGCAAGTGAACGTGGCTGGACTAAGGAGGAACATCAAAAACCTTGCGCACAACTATTCCGATGCCCAGGTCAGTAATAACTCTTCCCTCACGTGGTTGTTGATTGTTTTCATTCTTTAAAGTAAATAAATATGGAATCTGTATGAAATAAGGATACTTATAATTTAGTTGTCAACCATGTTCGTGAATTGCTTTTAAGCAAACAAAAAATGAAAGAAAGAAATTAAGAAATATAAAAAATAGGATATCAATACATCCTAGAGGTCCAGCTAGGTTTCAAATAGAGTGTCAGTTATAGTCCATTACGCCAGCCTAGTACTTATTGGCGGACTTAGCTCCCAATAAATTTTCAAGAACTTTAAAGAATTTCAATTTCCTTACGACTTCATCATCATCCCCTACCCTGGTCCCAATTAATTACTTTGGGTCGGCGCAGTATGTCTTCTCCTTCCACACATCCCTGTCAGCCGTCATGTTTTTATTCACCCCTTTCTTTTTCATATCTTCAGTCACGCACTCCTGCCATATCTTCTTCGGCCTTTCTCGGCTCGCCTATCCATCCACTTTCATATTAATTATCTTTTTCCTACTTATGATTTATCCCTTTCTCACATCATCAATCCTAATTTATATGTATCATGTTATTTTCAGGTTAAAGTGCGCGAGGCGACCTCGAACGACCCATGGGGCCCGTCGAGCACCCTCATGGCGGAGATCGCCGACCTGACGTATAACGTTATGGCGTTCACCGAGATCATGCAGATGATATGGAAGCGGCTCAACGACCACGGCAAGAACTGGCGGCACGTGTACAAGGCTCTCGTGCTGATGGAGTACCTCATCAGGACTGGGAGCGAGAAGGTCGCCATGCAGTGTAAAGAGAACATATTCGCTATTCACACGCTCAAGGACTTCCAATACATGGAAGAGGGGAAGGATAAAGGTAATTGAAATTTACAGCTTTCATTATGTTGCCGTTATGCCGATTTTAATTACAAACTGGAGTAGATCACGTCTTTCTTAAAGGGGGCGACCATGTAGCCAAGGTGGCTGGCAACGATTGGACAAGGAATGCCGTAGATCGAGCCCAGTAGCTTGCTATAGGAGATGCCAACATATGTTCAGCAGTGGCAATGAGAAAGGCTATTGATGATGATGAAATTTTCAATAATATTAGGAAGTAATTATTCTAGTCGTAGAGTCATAACTTCATTAATTGAAGACTGATTTATTATTTGCATGTACTCCAGGGCTGCACGTCCGCGAGAAGGCGAAGCAGCTGGTGAACCTGCTGAAGGACGACGAGCGGCTGAAGAACGAGCGCGCGCGGGCGCTCAAGGCCAAGCAGCGGTTCGCGCAGAGCGCCAGCGCGTTCGGCAGCGACGACGCGCTGGATACGCCTTCTAGTCCCACCTTCCCCGCGGTCAGTACACTCTTTATGTGTTTAGCTTTTATGTAGAGGGGGGGGGGGGTTAGTCAGGTATATAAGCTGTAAAATGTCATCACCCACTTTTTGACATCGTAGGGCAAAAAGCGCCCCTAATTGCTTCTTGTTTCCGTCTAGCTTTCTGACTGATGTTGCGCTAAAATTGATGTAGATACTAATGCAATTTTTGACGTTTAACCAGAACAAGAGTTTGCGATAGTTTCGAGGCTACTCGGATTGGCTACGAACATGCCACTAATCAAGAGGAAATAATAATCATAACGATTCTTGTGACTCGAATCTATTTGGAGCATTTACTATCAGACCCCAATGGTCATTATCTATACATAAACACTCACGTCTGAATTCTACAAACGTAGCCCTATGGCTATATATTATTGATTGCCACACACCTAAATCCTGACCCACCTGTAATCGTTACACTCCAGCTGGCCGGCGACTCCTCGGAGTGGTGCGGGCGCACGAGCCGCGAGGGGCGCGACCGCGGCGAGGGGCGCGAGGGGCGCGAGGGGCGGGAGGCGCGCGAGGCCCGCGAGGCGGAGCTGGCGCGCCCGCTCACGGCCGGCGAGGAGGAGCTGCAGCTGCAGCTGGCGCTGGCCATGTCGCGCGAGGAGGCGGAGAAGGAGGAGCGCCGCCGCCGCTCCGACGACGTGCGGCTGCAGCTCGCCATCAGCCAGTCGCAGCAGGACTTCCAGACTGTGCCGTGAGTCTAGCTTCACTATGTCTGCCAACTCGGAGTAGGCGTGCTCCACCACGGTTTAGGTAGTCACCGAAGCCTTCTCAGTTGTAGAGAAGGCCTGTCCCCAGTAGTCGCATGTATAGGGATACCGGTACGTCGTAAGAGTTGAGATGGTAGAAACGATGATTAAGGTTAATATTTGATGGTCATCTTCAATAGAAGAAATGTGGTAAATTCTAGGATAAATACTAATAGCCAGATGCAGATAATAAAACATATTCTATTATATTGAAAGTGTCAAAAACACATTCCTTACTTTCCCCCTCCCCTAAAAAAGAAGAAGGAATGAGAACCTTTCAATAATGCCTTATAAAGTTATCATCCACAATCAAGAGCCACCCATCTAACCCTATCCAAATAACCCCACTCCCCATCCAGCTCCCCCCTCCCAAGCCACCTCCCTCCTGTGACTGAAGACCCGGTACAAGAGGCATGGCAGGCCACTTGGCCTCACAGTAACTACAATATACAATCTCCAGACACCAGCCCCCGCTGCTGGCTGGGCTGTTGTGCCTATCTACACGAGGACGGACCGTTAGTGCTGCAGATGTAAACTGTAGTCTTAGTGGATTGTAGAGGTGTTGTTTATGTGTTGCGGTTGTATGTTGTTTGTAGTAAGTAATGTAGTGGAAAATGTTTCAATTTTTTACTCGGTAATCTTTATATTAAATGAAATAATATGAGTCTAGTATATTGAGAGATAGTATAAAGGATATCCATCTCATTCAATACAACCTGTAGCTTATATTGAATTAATCAGGTCATAATGTTGTAACATATAGTTTTTTACACATTCAATACCATCCTAATAGTGAAGATCAACATAATAAACAAAAATGAGTATTCATACTAATTGACTTGTATTAATATCATGCCCATATATGACTAATTCTACAACATTATACACAGGGGCTCCTCGGAGAAGAAGGGAGATTCATCCCAATCCCACCTGCTGGACCTGCTGGACGTGAACCTGTCGGGCGCCGCCCCCCCGCCCGGCCCCGCCCCCGCGCTCGACCCCTGGGCCATCACCTCGCCCAGGCACGCGCAGGTACGTACATACATACACACACACATACATACACGTACATACTACATACATCGAAGTATACTTGGGGTAAAATTACATCCTCAAATAAAAGGAAAAATATGTATTTAAAATATATATATATATATATATATATATATATGTGTGCATATTTATTGTAAAAATAACCTGCGAATATATTGACTGACGGAAAAACAAGAACATTTGACTGAATTGTTCTCAAAATAGGATATTCTATTGAACGACGCTAAATCGGACTTCAAAGAAGGAGGAGGTTATGAATTCGTCTTTTTTATTCCAATTACTGAAATTAGTTTATTTCAATTTTATTTCTTTAGCGGCCTACATACTTGGATTTTGGTACATTTGCTGATTCTATGGTAAGATATTGAGATGAGTTATGATTTTAGAATATGGTAGCATACTGATGCTAGTTGTGTTTGTTCATAAGTTATATATTTGGATTTCAACAGCTTTAAAGAGGCAAGTACTTACAGCAACCATCAAAGTAGGCTTAAAGGATTAAATTATCCATCTCATATACATCGTAATTTCGTAATGTAGGGCTAATATATTGATCCTGTATTGACAGGACCCAGAATCATTGGTCAAGAACATTTTCAATTATGTCAATGTATTCTAAGGCTAGAGACGGTTGTTCCATTTATAATTTTCATTTTTGTACATTGGATATTGTTAAGGATAGGATCCGGTTTCTCTGTGCTAGTTAGTACAATATTTATATCGCCAATATTAAAAGACTCATTAATGTTTAAATCCCCTTAGGTTCTGTCATAAGATAGCTCACCAGGTAACTCCAACCAGTTCATAATAAGAAGATATATTAAGTCTATTTATTGTAACCCTTATCCATGGCATAATCAAAATGTTCCATATTGCAGGAGACATCATCGGACGCGTGGTCCGGCGTGGGCAGTCCGGGCGCCGCGTCCATGCCGTCGGGCTCCGCCCCCGCCCCTACCGACCCGTGGGCGCCCGCCGGGCCCGACCCGTGGGCGCCACTCGCCATGGTACACATACATTTTTGTATTCATACTGTGATCTCACGATTGCAAAAGGGTACTATCCATGTCATATTTCGATTTCATTCGGAACCGATTCTATTGATATGAAAAAGGGAATTTTTCAAAGATTTTGAATTTTAATAACAGCTTAAATCAACTAAACCTAAATTTAAGCTAATTATGTACAGAACGATTCAACAAAAAAAAACATTTATTATATCGTCTCAGTTTATATTACTCAAGAAAAACAATAAAATCGGCAGTAGGCTCGCCCCCTATAGCATGGTTCTAGTACATAATTGGTGAAATGTGGGTGTAGAAATGCATCTCTGCCACCCTATCAGGGAATACAGGCGTGAGTTTATGTATGGATAACAATGTAAATCTACCCTATCTGCCCTAACATCTTCCTAATATATCCCATGCTAATGAATTTCTAACAATATATTGTACATAGATTTATTTCCCCACTCCAGAGCAAGTCCCCTGCGTCGGTGCTGTCGTCGCCGTCGTCGTCCGAGCTGGAGCAGTTCGACGCGCTGTCGCAGCGCCGCCCCAACCACAACGCGGAGCCAGACCCGTTCGACCTCACCGGCCTGGGTAACATACTATACTGTACAGTGTACACACCGGTCAATAATGTGCTTGTTCTTTCATACAAAAACTTCTTGATAAGTCAAGTCAAAATCATCTTTATTCAAATAGACTTCACCAAGTTATTTTGAATCGTCGTTTAAACTAGTTTTTTAAATTAAACTTTGAACTTTAAATTTTAATTAATAAAAACATTTTGATATATTAATGAGAATATCATAACCTAAAAATGGATTATTATAAACATAAGTAATATATAATTAAAATGTAATACTTTTTTGTGCTTCTGTGGAATTTTGGCTACTTTGTCAATGTAATTGATTGCTAAGAAGTACAGACCAAGAGGTGTAGAGACTGCTAGGAAAATAATACAACTGTACAAATAATATAGTTTGAAATTAACTAATTTGATGTTACAATTCAAATTCTAATTTAAAACAAAAGCAAAACATTTTTGGTATTAATAAAAATTTTACATTACAATTATTCTATGTTGGTAACATTTATTTTAAAAATATATCCTGCAAAAATAGATAATTTCATACCGTTGTCTCCAGGTGAGAGTCTGTCCCCGAAGCCGGCGGGCGTGTCGAACTCGGTGGGCGTGAAGAAGTCTCCGTCGGCGTTCCTGGGCGAGAACTCGTCGCTGGTGAACCTGGAGCGGCTGCTGCAGCCCGCGCCCGCCACGCCCGCGCACAACCCCTTCGCGCCAGAGGCCTTCGCGCCGCCGCAGCCGGTCAGTGCCGATACATACACTTGCTTTTGTGTGAGATGGTGGTGGGGGTTGGTGAATTGTAGTGACACCTTGTAAAAATGTAGGGTAAATGTGGAGGTTGCCTCAGTTTATCCTTAGGAAAAATATTTGTGTTTATGTGTGTGTGTGTGTGAGAGAGAAAGAGAGAGGTACTGTTGGGTAACTGCATACAAAAACAATTGTCTATACTATTCCAAGATAAGCGAAATGGACTGAGCCTCCATTGCAGAGTACTTCAAAAACCAACCTCGTTAAAATTTGAAAGAATCTCTACTTATTATGATCATGAGCTCTAAAGAGCACATAATATAAATGTATGCTCATGTCCTCAGGCTCGGCCGTCGATGAACGAGTTGAAGCAGCAACAACTGGGCGTATCCATAGGCGGGTTCCCTGCCACGGCTCCACTGGCCGCGTCCCCCGCGCCCCCACTAGCGGCGCTGCCCCCCGCGCTGCCGCCCACAGTGCCGGCCGCGCTGGCCGCCGACCCGTGGGCCCCGGCCGTGCCCCTGGCGGCGGCCCGCGCCACGTCCCCCTGGTCGCCGCAGCACCAGGCGCCGCTGCACAACCAGCTGCAGCGACAGACGCCCAACCCGTTCCTGTCCTAGCCGACACACGCACTGCTCAGTAAGTATCAGCATCACCAGCTAATCTTAGTCCACTGGCCTCCCCCAGTGACCACCGCGATCGGTCAACGGCCGCCTGCAGCCAGCGACGTCCTGCGAACTTTATGAGGTCGTCCGACCATCTGGCCGGAGGACGACCCACGCTGCGCTTTCCAGTACGTGGCCTCCACTGGAGAACTTTCTGACCCCATTAGTATACTTTTTCCGCATACACTGGATAAGATTTAAGGGTGTAGACTGCTAACTCTAGGCCAGCGTGGTTGTCTGAGGTCAAAGACCTCACAGTTCAAAAGAAGGCTCATGCACTGGGATGTGTCTATCTATACACATGCTGATGATGACACTGATAAGAGAATTGAAAATGGTCTCTCATTATATTGGTCTACTTAGACCTTACACCTGCTCAGATTCGAACTCAGAACAGAAAGCTTGCTAGACAATAGTACTCCTAATAAAGTACAATATAAGTAGAGAGGTGTTTTCACCTTGCCATCACTCCAGTTTTAGGCACCACAATTAGTATCTAAAGTCATATTTATATTTATCAGCAATAATTATGTTTGGATATTATTAATTCGAAATATGACATCATAGTATGATTTTTTCCCGCAGGTTGATGGGTAGGTGATAGTGATGTGAGAGAAGCGCCACACCGCCGCGCCCCCCGCAGCCGCCCCGACGACACGCCCCCAGTACACACACCCCTTCTGTAAGCTATCACTCATCTCTTCATATATTATTTTGCAAAAATCACAGGAATCGCAAATTACGAGTGTGTGAAAACGTCAATGGTATTTGGTGCCGTGTCGTAAGGCAAGGCCGCGATCGCTAATTCTTCTAGTATTCTGTTATTCGCAGCGATTGTTCAATTTCACGTCCAACGAACAATATTAACTTTGATTACTACAAAATTGCGTAAATCTTATGATCTTTACTACATAAATTATAATACCAAGATGAATCGACGCCTAAATAAAATTTTATCAAGTTGGAATCGAGTTACGCAATCGCAGCGATACCCCACATTTTGTTGTTGCTTCGGTGAATTTTAGTGGTATTTTATGTTCGCCTCAACGTTCTTAATATGTTTACCAATATATAAAAATTATGTATTATTTCCAAAGCGGTGATAAAACAGTGTCTGTCGGACATAACTGAATGGTGGTAGAATAATTTATAAGGTATATATCTATAAGACATGACTAGATTTCTTTTTTGTTCAATATACAGTGGATGTAATGGAAATGAAATCTTTCGATACTTTCATAGACTGGGACAACGCTGTGACGTCACACGTAGTGTAGCGACGCAATCGTGTGCGCGCGTTCGGATACGTGTCCACTACATACTCGAAAAAAGCATGCTAAAGTGCTTCAAATGTATTATCGATAATGACAAAATATACGAAGTCATAAAAAAAAATCACAAATACAGCTTTAGGTATTTATGTGGGACCATAAATAAAACTCTTGTCGCACGGGTGTCATATTAATTTACTTAAAGGCGATATTGATACAATGAGCGCGGGCGACGACTGACCGCCCGTTCGCGCAGTCATTACAATATATCTATAAAGTGTGTTCCTCGTACGTACCTAAGCTAACCCCTACACAGCCATAATTTCTTGGCTTAGATAAATGTGAAAATATATTATTTTATAATAGGACAAATTATTCTTACTTTAGGTAGTGGTATCTAATTTTATTTTAACATTGACGAAAAATAAATAAAAAATGTGGCGTTTGAAATTTGTGTTGTGCGAATATTTTTGATTATATACAAAGGTGTGATTGTACATGAAGCGGATGTATCCGAACGCGCGGACATAAAAGTAGTAATTAGCATAGACTATAGTAGCATCCATAGATTAAAGTTTAGGGCCGATAAACGTGACATTCGACTCAGAGTCAACTAACAAATTTATGGATTAAATGCGTAGAATGATTTTGGAATGTATTTTTGGACAACAATACAGACTATAAAAATGGTTCCTGATTTTTCAATAAATTCTGGGTCGAAAGGAATGTTTATGAATGTCACTTGGACACGAGTTTGCTCGGTGGTCGAGTGCGGAGTTATTCTAACTACTATAATAATATAACGCCATTAAATATAAGCTCACTTCGACTCGAAGGCCGAATAAGCGCGTAAGAACTTTAAAATTATTATCCAACTTATCAAGTGATAACTGAATTACAAGCCAAGCTGACAATGTTCTGTGATTAAATAATATCGAGTATCGAACATCGATAAAATACTATGACACTGACCTCAATGAATTTCTAGATAATACGGTCCATATTGCATTTAATAGATGTAATTTAATTTATAAACTTTATACACAGCATTGATAAACACATGTCGATATTATTATAATTTTTATAAAACATTGTAAGCGTGATTTGTGATTTTTGGCCCTAAATAAGTAAATTATTCGGGTGTTAAGGGTCTCGGTAAGGGTACTGTGTAACTTTCGCAGTGATATTAAACTCAAACGCAGATGTTGATTAAAGGAAATTATACTTTGATCATATTTTTTGTCACTATCTAAATGATTGAAATAACTATCGTTAATTCCTCAAAAAATGCTTTTATTGAAATTAGCATTTTTAAAATATTTGCATTTAAATTACATTTAAAATTCACGTTAATCCATAAACCAATAGAGCAATCCTTTTTTAATTATCATTTGTGGATACAAGTCTTTTGAGTCATCTCAAATGGCCCTTTGTTGAGTGAATGTCACTGTGGAAGCCGACGTACCGAAGTCCACAAGCGACAACGCAAGTGCCGCGTGGGTAATCGTGCCTTAGATAACTACAGTTTTTGTATAACTATGGTATGTGTGTGTATGTGTGTGCCACATTCAGATAACTCGCTGAGGCTGTGGTTAGTTGAACAGTTGCTAAAACACCAATTAGCAGCATTTGGTAAGATATTCCTTTTAATTGCTTCATATTAAGGTACAAGGCCTGAAACATAAGTCTTACTAAGAAAAACTTGTCATACAGACATCTAGGTCTATGGAGTATTTTCAGATGTACACTAAAATTGAGACATATGAATCTTATTAGTATTTTGTATTACATCTGGCACCACATAAATTCATTGTTGCCCAAAGTTTCAGACAATTGTGCTGTAATTAAGTCAATTCATACTTGCTAATTTATTCTAAAGTTGAACTGTTCAAATAAACAAAGCCATGAATAAAATTGTCATGTGTTGTGTTAAATGCTAGATGAAAAAAAAAACACTCACTCGCCTTTTGTCAAGTCCAAACGAATTTACAATTGAATGTTACTATAAGTTGGTATTCATTCAACAAAATAGAATTTAAAAATGAAACAAAAAATCTAAAATTGTATGTGAAGGATCTGTTTAATGTTAATTAACATGTTAGCAACTTGGTAGGCCGACAAAATAATAATAACTAAAGGTTACAATATCCACTGTGGCCGAATGTTGAGTTTACAATTAGTATTCAATCGATATTTTTTGAAATATGTTTTTGTTTAAATATTGAACAATGAAAAGGCGATTTTAGTTTAAATTGTAAGCCACATGGAGTCCAACGCATCGCGCTTTACGATATGTCTGTATGTGTGTTTGTGCAGCGTATTCCAATTAATATTGTATTTGTATACAGTGGTTTGCGTCAATGAATTTGTTTACAAAATGTTTGTATGGGATCGAGGCACCAAATTATATTAGTATGCAAGAGATCTTTCACATACATCCGACCAATTTTGCTTGGGGCTTAGAAGTTAGTTTTAGTCTACAGTTAAAACAGATATTTGCGTTTAGAAATATTTTTATATTTCATAAAGAGTCCCTGTATGTAACATTTTTTATGGTGTGGGTAAAATGTATGAAAGTTTAGTATTAAAGAAAATGGACATTGCTGGTCTTTGATTAACAAAATATTTGTAGACAAATTCATTGACGCAAAATGCTAATCCACATACATGAGTTGTGTATGTATTGATGCAAAAGTACCGTCATGATTAATATAGTATTTGTCGGTAAGTTAAATTATGTATGGATAGGTTTTGACTTTGTGTTGCCAGGCTGGACCAAACGGGATACTTTAACAGCAACGCTAGCAACACTGCAATATTTTTTTTATTTCACGATATTTATTTTTCTTTTTTTTAGAACAAATTCTAAGTTATTTGTTTAAAAATGTGTGGATTTTCCCCTTTATTCATTTTAGTCATGTGAATTGTACTATATGTATTTATGAATAAAATTGTATGTTGCTCTCTAAGTATCTCGTCCAGATAAATTTATTTTTAATACAAAACGATAACACCAATTATATAAGCAATTGTAGGAAATATTTTTTTGAAATATTTTTGCAGCCTGGCAATACAATTTGATTTTTGTTTTCTTTTTTTAATCCTTTGCTTTATTAACTAGCAGGTTCAAAAGGTTATTGTGTTTATCATTTTTGTAGATAAATTATTTTTTAATATATTACTTTTCGACCAATAAAATGCATCGCTGTTATACCATAATGTCTGTAGATAGGTATGAAACTGTAAAGATTAATGTAACTATTTAATTAAATATATGTAAGTTTTTCAATACAACGAGACTATATATTTATGATCCCTATTCATTTAAATCATATATTTTTTGCGAGAAATTTTGTCTTTTATTTGGGCAAATGGTTTATCATTTAAGACATTATGTTTAGACATGATTGACAGCCTCGTGGCGCTGTTGCCTAGATACAGAGTTGCGAAATGAGAGGCCGCGCGTTTGATCCTCGCACCGAGTTAAACGTTTGTGTGATAATCTTCAATTATTATTTGTCTCGGGTCTGATACATTGTACACGAAGCTTCAATATGTGCCAGTCGTGTTTTGCAAGTAAGTTATATTTCTCAAGTCCATTAGATTAAGATCTTAGATTGAAATTCTCACTGATCTCAGTAAATATCCCTATCTGCTCCTGCACTTGTAACTTATGAATCATAATCTACAATATGATAGAGTATGAAAAAGATAAATTTTTGTGTATATGGGTTAGAGTAAGTTTTAGTCTACTTCTTAAACCATAAACACCTGTTTGGGTATTATCTAATAATGTTTAAAAATGAATAAGTAGTGTACTTAAGAACTTATTCAGGTGGTACCTTGTGCGCTAAATTTTCTCTGGCTTCGTGAAATAGGTCTGATTGTGTCTTTTAAGGAAATGGTAAACGAAATAAAACGCCATAATACAATATGATTATTATAATTTATTCATTAATAGTTTACAAAGGTTTTTATCGAGGATGGTGTGGTTCCCGCGCCGCACATGCGACACGCCGGAATACACACGGTTACAAAAAAATATATGTATCCAAATGTAAAAATCGTTAAAAATTCAATATTGAAAGGGGAGCGGGAGAGCGTGGGCGCAATGATTTATATACGTATAACAATACATATAATAAATGGGTCGTAAAACCGATGTGGTATGGAATCCGAATGCTAGCGATGTTCTACAATCTAGGTTGCGATATAAAAGTGGCCCACGCATTACGTCGCCGATCCCCCTTCAAGTTATAAAGTCTAAAAAGCATGGAATGGACGATTAAATAGTCGGAAGCGGCATTCCCAAGCTTATCCTATGATATTACTTACAATAACTTAACTTACATGTTCATTATTAAGTTACATGAGCCAGACTGAGCGACGGTGGCGACTGCTCTACGCGTCTGGTATTGCGTAAATCCCTGTTTTAACTTAAATTAATTACGGTATTTTAGTTATTTTTTCATGTTCAGTAGTTGTCAGTCTCACGGTGCATTCTGCAGTTAACCTAGAGTCGGTGACCGGGCAGTTCAAATTGTATCATGTATAAAATCCATCGACTAGACGCTACTAAATATCCAATAGTTCCATCGAAAACACACCTCGTCGATACCGTACGTCTAAAATAAATAAAGTTACGAGCGACGGTCACAAATAAACATTCCTATATTCCGAAACGAAGCAACGCGGTCGGCAGATCTAGCGGTAATATGAAAATAAAATCTATCATTATAATAATAGTAAAAGCGATAATTTCATGATCACATTCGCACTACACGCGCGATACATAATCTTAACCATACTAAATGCATTGGGGCGACGCTTGCCGCTCGCGCCATTTTGGGGGATACATTTTTTTTATTACGAAATGTGTGGCGACAATGCAAGAACATTGACTAACATTCCAATTTTATAATTATATAAACCATTGGCGGCGGATTCCGGTCAGAATCGGTCGATTGGGTCGTTCGTGCGCCGCCATATTGACACGCACACAAGATGGCGGCTGGGGGTGCAAAATGGCGTCGATGCAAGCGTGCGCCCGCGGGTCGCGTGTTGGATATGGAGGTTAAGTCTCACGCCGTGGCATAGTGTGGGGCGGCTAGTACTCCCAGTGCGTGGCGGCGGCGAGGTCTGCGCCGGCGAGGCGGAAGTTGCCGTTCTTGGCGGCGGCGAGGTAGTCGCGCGACTCGGCGGCGCGGATGGCGAGGCGCGTGGGCTCGCGCAGCTCCAGCAGGAAGCCCTGCGGCGACTCCGAGTCGCACGTCACGCTCTCCGCGTCCGCGTGCCAGTACTTGCCGTTCTGACCTGCCACATACACACACCAGTCAGCATCAACACTCAGTAGCAACTTATTCGAGCCCTATTCACTTCAATCATCGACAATATCAACCCTATTCCAGTTTGCAACTCCTGTGCTATTCCATTGAACTGTAGAGACATTAGAAAAGTTGCCTAGTCTACCTCATTCTAAGATTTTAAAAAGGACACGTTGAGTCCCACCTACTCCAGCTTGTCGTGGCAAAAAACTTGAACCATCCAATATCCCGAAAATTATCCATTTCTAATAATTCACACATTGAAATAATATTACGCTTACCCTTGAAGTAGACGGCTCCTTTGGGCCCGCGCACCACCTGGATGGTCTCGTAGTTGGCCTTGTTGCACTCCAGCCGCACGCCCTTAGGCCCCACGAAACCCTGCTCGCACTTCAGCACCAGAATCGGCCTGGAAATGTACATACAATGGTTTATAATATTTCCGTAATAAAAAGTAACGTAGACTAGAATGTAGATAATCTAGCAAGTAGCATATATATAGTAAGAAAAAAATCTTGAAAACTTTGTAGACGAAATCTGAGTCTGAAAACTAACGAAGATTTCACTCTTGGTGACTGTGTATAAAGAGCACATAGATGCATGATTACAGCTGTGAACATATGGGCATTCAACTAACCCCACAATCTACAAGACATCCAACACTAGACTCTTACCTCTGGGCGGTCATGAACTTCTCAATAATTTATAGAGCCTACCTGTTAATGAGATAGAAGTAGTATTTGCAGTTGTCCTCGATGGCGTCCGCGTTGGCGTACAGGTGTCCGGAGCGCTTGGTCATCAGGTACTTGCCGTTGTTGGCGCGGAACGCCACCGACCCGTCGCCCTGCCAGTCCAGCTCGAACAACGCGTTCGATGACCTGTGAAGTCATAATTAGTTACTGACTTGCCCCATGGAATCTAGGATAATGATCTGGATGCTTTAACCTCGGTTTTTGGATACGTTAATGCAAAGGTCAGAGTAAGTTTCTAGACATAATTTTGTGCCGTGGGTATCAGAACTTTTCGGTCTCAAAAAACCCAGACCCGAAACAAATATTTGTGGTTTACATAAACATTTGTCTTTGCGGGGATCGAACCCGCGGCCTCTCGTTTCTCAAGCCGGTGTTGAGCTAACTGCGCCACGGGGGCTGTCACTATTTATAATTCCACTTTCACTTCTACTATGTTGTATGTACTGACTTGTTATCCCCGCTGGCCTGTATGCCGCCGCCCGTCTCGAGCGTCCAGTAGCGGTCCTGCATGGTGCGGATGTACCAGCGGCGCGTCGCCCAGTCGAACTCCAGCTGGAACGTCTCGTGCGACGAGATCTCGTCCTGGTTCGCTGTCACGTCCACACCTGCAAATAACAGCTTTAGTTTATAATGTGATCCAAAATATAATATTTAGTTATTGGATTTTTTAGATGTGCATGTTTCCTGACGATGTTTTCCTTCACCGTTAAAACAAGTGATAATTCATTGTGAATACACATATAACCTCGACACGTAAACTTTAAAACTTTTACATCCCAAATTACTAACTGGAAACATGTTATCAGTTAATTTTTGTGTTTTAGTTTGGTTTTATTTTGCCAACTTTTTTAACAATTATCACCATATAAAAATTAAATGTATCGAAGCTCTTAAACATTTTTGTTAGGATTCAGTGGTGGTAACTGATACAAAGTAAGGGAGGAATTCCTGTGTATTTATTCCTGAGCTCACTGCTAAATGGATCATAGCGCTAAACAGATAAAAAACGAAGCCGTTAATATCAGCTTACCCCAGATAAATACAACAGTGTAAGCTTGTCGAGTTGCGATGCAGTTACTAGTTCAAACATGTACTGCTAGATGGCGCAATAATAAAATTAAAGATCGTATGGACTTAATTTTATTCTGCCTTTTAATTATGAAGATTGTTTAGTAGACAGAGAAATTATCTTTTATTTACGAAAACTTGAAAGAATAGAGCTGTATATTTAGTTATAATTGAAATAAAATGATAATGAATAAGGTTTAAGACAACCATAATCTCGGTAATTTGCATATCCTCTTCGCAAATAAACGTTGTTAATTTGACCATAACGTTAGCTAGAAACGGTTGTACAAGCACCTGCCTGCAAATGTACATTTATTAATGGCGCTCTCTGTCCTAACAGCATCCCGCAACATCCATTAGTCTGTCGGATACTGTTACTGCGATTGGAACAGAACTTACTTAACCAACTCTCTGTGTCCTACTATTCCTTGCTAGACAGTTGATATTTTGTTTAGTCCACTGCATCTATTACGAATGTGATCAATAATTTAAATGCCTTACTGTTATAAAAAATCATCATCTTCAGTTCATAAAAATAGATGCCATAGAAATAAAACATTGTTCATGTTAAATAAGTAATAGTAGGTACCCTTCCAATTCCAAGAAAATTAAATTCAATTTTGTAACACTCAACAGTCTTAAAGATAGCTTTATCCTTACGTTACATTTCTGTTTTGTTGTGACTATCAAATATTTTATTCCTTAAACACAAAGACAAGAAAAAATGTGAAGCTAAGTCTAGAAATGAGTCTCAAATATTTAACTGATGCAAGAACCGAGGCGGAATTTACAAAGTCTGATACCCAACTATGGCAATGGAGCTGACAATAATATTTAATCAAAGATAGGTGCCATTAGACACAGTAAAGCTCAACACAGCAGATCAGTAATTATGCAACTCAATCAGTCCAATAAATTGGGCATGATACACGATGCCAAGCGTTTAATCCAAAACGTAACTGAACTGTCAATAATACGACGGTGCGTGTTTCCAAAACATTTGAACAAACTGCTTGACAATTTTAAACAATGTGACTTCGCTAGAGATATAATAGAAACATCGCAGTCAAAGAAATTACTGTTATAAATGATTCCCGTATTTACAAAAGACTATGCGCGCATAATTATCTTCAAGAGATAATCTTTATACTCTATGCATTATTTCTATTTACTGCACCGCGCAGCAATGCAATCAGCTCTGGCCACTACGGATAAAAAGAAAATGTAATTATTTATTCAATGGTCCATTAGTGCGTAATGCTCTAAAACCTCTAGCTCTAAGACCATCTGCAGATATGACGTATAATGATGGGGTATAAAGGATCGAGGGCTGCAGTATATAGGACAAGGTTCGCAGACGACATTTAGCGGCGAAGTGTTATTATCCGCCGGTGGGCGGCACAAATGGAGCACGGAGCTAGCTAGCGATGCTGCAGATTCGCCGCGCGCCCCGCGACCACTAGCGCGAGACTGGTTAGGGATGACACTTGCAGCGATTTAAATTGTTTTAGGTTTTAAATACTGGCTAGATAGAATTGAGTAGTAAATTTATACTGTTTCAAGATTTGATATGGCCTCATAACCATAGTTCAATATTTAGTCTACCGCTTCGCCGTAGACGGAAGTGAACAACTTTTTGTTTTTTATTTTATTTCTGATTAGCTTCTTTGTGGGACCATAGTCCCACAAAGAACAGTCCCACAGTTTGTCATAACAAATAGGTTGTCTAAGACTCACGGAGCTTCAGTGCTCATCGCCAGTACTGTGTGCGCCGTTGATCTTGAAGCACAGGAGTCCACGCGCGGGTGTGTTTTTATAGAGCTCTTGATATGTCGACTAAAACTGTGCAAATCTTTGAAAAATAATTGTAAAGGTGTGAACAAGACCATGCACTGTCATATCGGGTTACCGTGCCTTTAAAACACATTTATTGTTTACAAAACGACAAGACTGCACTTGATGGTAAGCACGTTACTATCCATAAAGAAGGGTCAAGACACTACCCTCAAATCACCCAATACCTTAGACAGGATACCAGCTTAGGTACGTTTAAATATTCTCTATTTAAATACAATGATGGAACAACCCTGTGTTAAGCGGCTTCGTCTGCGGTACCGTACGGAGCTCTCAACGCAACTCTGTGCAGCGCGGTGCGGGGCGGCGCTCAGACGATATTGAAACTAACGGGCCCCGGCACAGATACGCAGCCTGCGGAACCACGCCGACGCTAAATCTAACATCTTAATTGCCTATCGATCTTTGCAGCGGTTTGTGCGACCAATGCAGTATTTATTTCTCGTTAAAACTTTTATTAGCAGGACTAGTTTTAGGTCTTAGCAAATGAGTTAGCTGTTTAGTGTAACATTTATAAATTATTATAATATTTCATAATTATATAGGAGTATATGAAAAGGAATATAATTTTTTATTTTACATTGCGAATGTATTAAACATGACACTTATGCCTGCGAGTGCACCTTAGGCTTTAGGAGAATTATTATTAATGTTAAAATGTCAATAATTACGACTTATTGAATGTAGCAGCAACTCACAAATATAATTGCAATTGCGTTATTTTCAACACTTTTCATCATAACTAACTTAACGATAATTACCACTGTTTTTCAATAATCTCGATAGCCAACATCACAAACATTTTTGAATTCCTCTTACATGCAACATTCGACTAAAATTCAAAATACCAGCAGACACATAAACAAGACTAACACAACTCCAGCCATAACAATATCTAGAAATTCTAACTGCACACAGTCTAATATTCCTATTAATTCAGCAACACATTTCTAGCTAATGGTCCGTTGTGGATTCAATATCGGTCTGTAATTGCGGTGTAAATTTTAAGAGGTTTGGCGCGCACTGCGGAGAAATTATGGAAAGCATAGCGCGTTTGTCTCGCGCGGAATAGCAGCGAGTGATGTGGTGACATTACGGTATGCAGCTAATGGAGTATTGCGAATAATTGCTTCATTGAATACCGAATGTAGAATTTATTAACTATTACAATCGGGGAGGTAATTGCGGATAGTTATTTCGTGATCGCGGATTAGATTCGTTAAATTTTTCAATATTTAAATGGATGTGACAAATTCTAGGTGTGTGGTAATTTGCGTATTCCTTTTTTTATATTTCATAGAATATTTAAATATAGAAAAGTTAGAAATGAGAGAATAAATGGAAACTTTGATTAGCTATTTTAAACATCATTGTTAAAACTCATTAGCGAATTATTTTAGACGAGTGAAACTAACCATTATGCTATAAACTATACTGAGGTTTACTCAATAAATATTAAATAAATGGAATAAGAATAGGACTCACTGCCATTATAATCAAATGATTAAGTAATTCAAATTTTCTTTAATGAGAGTGTGCAATAATAAGAATAAATAAAAGCGTTTAATACATGGTGTTATAACTGCGAAGACAGTTCTGAACTCAATACAAAAACACAGTCTTGAGTTCGGTCTAATGCAAGCTATCGGTCATTCACCTCATGAATCATCAATTGATAAATAATTCTGCCATATCCATTTATGTGCTAAAATGTCTAGACATTTTAAAAAGTATTTTTTATTTTATTATAATATGGAGTTATGAAAGAAATATTTACAATAGTTATACCGCTAGAAAGTACATATCAAAAGCAGGCAGAGGTAATGATTTTCAGCGCAATAATAGTTTGTAAACTTTCGACCGTTTCTTAACAATGCATCATTGGTTTTGTTGCAAAAATCGACTATTAGTGTGGCGGTGAGATCTAAGGCAATGCAGAAAGTAGCGTTTACAATTGTGAAATAATGCAACGTATATTTGCTTCTCATCATAAGCTACTTTATCAGATATTTTAATCAAATTTCAGATTTCTTATAAATATAATTAAAATATATTTAAAGCGTCATGATTTTAACTTTACTATATTTTACTAAGATTTGCATATGATTTTTTTAAGCTACAAATGATTTTTTTATTGAACAAGAACACTTGTTTACATGAAAAATGCTTCTATATCACAATAATAACTCCTGAAACATTATCGAAAATTCAAAGCACTTAACCCATCCCTAATTCCCAATTCACAATTTTTCTTCCATCCATCGATGTTGCTCAAAGATCTAAGTAAAAGCTTGAACCAATGAAATGTGGTACCTACAATATTTGGACAGGCTATCGCTGGTCGCTATACTGGCGAGCACATTTCAGAGTTTAACGATCGACAAGTATAGGGTAAGGAAACGTGACCCTCTGCCGACGGCGCCTCGTAAATCCGCGGGTCGTGATGTCGAATAACCACTGTTATCGGGCGACCCAGGGTGTAGTAGCGACCGGGTTTATGTGGAACTTTAAGATAGGAATTTGCGGGATTTTTGTTGTTTGTGATTAGGTTTAAGTCTAATAAAGAGAATGGTTTTAGAGTTATTAAAAACTAAAAAAAAATACTGACGAGAAAATTAATGGGACTTTGACAAGCGTCCAAAGTTTCAGTTAAATCTGATCGATCAAAATAAGAAAGAAATCTGTCTGTAATTGAGGTAGGTAATAATAAATTCGACGAGGATGCTCGAAACAATGAAAATACTCTGGACTTGGAAAGATTCGGATGAATTGTCAATCGTCCAATATTTTTCTTATACGTCAGTGTTGCCTAAATCTTGCTCTTTGCCAAAGACCATTTATTCCTTGAAAACTAGTTCTTTAAAATACTTGTAAGTTATATATTTATCTATGGAAGAGGAGACCCGTGCCCAGCAGTGGGACGTATATGGGTTGATGATGATATAGTTATGGCATGTATAGACTTTTTTTTTACGAGAAAGGAGGCAAACCAGCTAGTGAGCCACCTAATGTTTAATGTTTATGATGAGACTGTAAATGTCTTTTTGTAAAGCCAAAAGTCCATGTTACTATTCGCTCCGCTTATGACCACGCGAGTGGTGCAGTGGAAGGACCGTCAGCGGAACGTGACTACGCATCTAGCGTAAATCCTTTTATCTCACGACGACAACATCTCTTCGCGTCCTCAGGGAACGGACGAGTACCGACACACACTCCTTAGGCGGAGATTCTTAATGATCAATATTATGCAAGACTTTGTGGTCTTATACAGGGTATTAAGACCGTGATGGAAAAGTAATACAGGTGATAGACTGTGATTAAAAATTCATTGACGTTTAAAAATTACGACAAAAAAACTTACGTTGTTTTACTAATCACCACATGTTAGGTATGAACATTGTACATACATATCTCGCGAAATGTAAGTACAAAAATTAACCTTCCTAATATCTTCGGGAAAATAGACTTGCGGCTATTTATATAGGTATGTAAATAATATGTAGACTCTACCTTTCCTAACGCCATAAGGGCGTAACTTTGTACATACAAAATCAACGTTTTTTCGTTAAGTAATGACTAATAAGATACTTTTGTCTTTTATTCTTGTTACCTATATTTATCTGAACTGACAAACGAGCGAAGCCGCTGACAAAGTTTTGGTTTGAGAATATTCCACGCATTTAACATCGATGCATCAAAGGCGATGCATGCAATTACATGGGCATTTCATCGGAGACAATGGAAGGATGACAGTATTCGTGGAACACAGGAACTCCGCGTCGTGACGAGAATGCGATGATCGCGAGAATGCCAGACACGTTCATAGTCTGGGTTTAAATCTCATTTGTACACCTTTAGCACGCAGATTTACTCAAATTATGGATATATCATTGTTTAGCCCTGTTAGCAATTTTACTTGAGGTGCAGTATGTTTCATCCTTCCATACAGCCCTATCAGACACATCATCTCTCACACACTCCATCTACCTTTTCATTGGCCTTCCTCTGCTTTTCCATTCCTCAACATTCATACTCATTACCCTTTAACTTACTTATGATTCATCCTTTCTCATAACATACCCATTTCATGACAGGCGTTTCTTTCCACGTGTTACAGGCACTATTTGTCAATAAAAGTTATAATAATATTACTAGTATCTAATGCTAAATGGATATGGATACACAGGTATCGCACATGACAGATTTACCAACATACGACGTTCCATACTTTCATCACGTAAAATAAAATTGGACCTAAATGAACCCGCAAAACACAACTACATACTAATTACCTGCAAGAAAGTTTTTTCCGAACAAATGCTAACGAGAATAACATCTCCAGAATAGTATTGTGATTTATCATAGAAGTTGCAGCGTCATGTTCGAACTGCGAGTCACCGAGTTAATAACTTATTCAAACGCTCGCCAGACGTATCGAGAGACCGTGGAGAAAGTCAATTGGGGTTTGATTGAGAGATAGTTAGACGTATTTGAGAAAATGTGAAATTGTGGAGTTATTGAAACTCATTCCCCTGGGGAAATATATATATTGTTCGGATATTTTTTGTCGGAATGTGCGTCAGTTCAAAAAATACTTAGTAGGTAAAAGTTAGGTACTGAAAATCAAATTTGGATGGCTAAGACTTATCTAAAAGCGGGCATAGAAAGAGACCAGCGAAATACATCGTTCAATTTCCAATTATAAACATTAAATACAAGTTTCTGAAATAAAAACTTGTAGTTGGTGATAATGTTCAATTTTCTCAAACTTCGTTCATTCACTTTTAATCATCAGGGGTATTTAATATTTCTGACATAACTGATTATTCATTATGATACTAGGATTTGGTACATGTAATTTCCCCCATTTTGTTATTTTGAAAGTCATCAACAAAACTCACACGCCATACCAAAACATAGCACTAACCTTGCTTAACCGAGACGTATTTATCATTAAGCGCAGCGACGAAGGCGGCTTGCGGCAGGCTGTCCTCCAGCGAGAACAGCTCGTCGCGGGTGACGGCCGTGGAGCGAGTCTTCAACACTGCCTTGGAGCCGATGGGCGCCAGGTACGCGCCGCTGCTGTCGCGCAGGGCCAGGGCGCCCGCGTGGTACTCCGCGCTGAACAGGCAGCTGGACGTGCAGGCTTCTTGCAGCTGGAAGATAGGGGTAGGGTTAGCTTGGGGAATTAGCTGTAGAGGGGAGGTTACTGGGTAGATATGGTTTCAGGGCAATAGTTTTAAAAAAATAGTGTTATAACGACCATTGAAAGCACTTGTAAAAGTCAAATTCAATGAAGATGATTTTAACTTTAATAATGAGCGGAGTATAGGTGTTGTGTTCCATTAGGCAGGTCGTAAGATGGTTTGAATAGGTAAGTTGGTATGACTAATTGGGGTTGGAATTTGATCATCTAAGAGGTGTTTTACCTAGAAAAGCCTAAAGTCCGCATTTATACATTAAAAAGCTTTTGTAGTAATTTTTTAGGAGATATACGAAATAATACGCCACGGATTTGAGCCCTACAATGAAATCAATATTTGCATGTTCTCTAAAGTGTTAATACTAAGTTTTGGCTTATGTAAATCCGATTTTTTCTGATAGTTTTTAATGCCAGTGATACGATCCCTAAAATTCACATAGCAAGATTAGAAGTCGCAAAACATAAACATTACAAAACACCACTTTCCAAATCGCTAACCTAGCTGAATTAATAACACCAGGAAGAATGAACTGTGGCTGCAAGTTGCAACCCAATCGGCCACGTAACCAATGGGTGATTGCTGTGTAATTGTTCTGATTGCTCGACAGCGAGCGCTACTCCGGCGCTTCGCAAATGTCTTACTCAATTGAATCCACGATGCATTTCGCTATTTGATTGACTGTGCGTCCCGCAGATCTTTTTGATTAGGATTAATTTCGTAGAGATGTTATTTGTAAAACTTGTTGTTTATTTTGGCACAACTTTAAATCAAAACGTTGTACAAACAATCATCGAATAAAGGAATCCGTGTAAAAATCTATACATCATAGCCACTGAAAAAGGGTCTAAAATCTGCAATACTGACCGAAACAAGACTTACGTTTTAAGAAAACTTTCGAATTTACATTTCGAACAGATTCCACTAAAAAAAAGAGAAGATCTCTAATCTAATCCCGATTAGAGAGAGTTGAACTCGCGTGAAGTGGGTAGCGTACGGAGTTACCCATTGTGATCATCATGCTCATTGTAGGCTTATTTTAGCATTAAATATTCTACTAACCGATTAAACAAAACTTAAGATTGGAATTAAAAAATATGTTCTCCTTCACATTCCATCTGCAAATGTAAGTTATTACGCACAATACTGAGTGATACCATGTTATTCTAATATGAACTTCTATAGAAGTACCGCCAATGGATTGTGTACAGCATAGTTTATAAGCGCTATGATTACAGGTGTGATTATATTGATTGGCAGGAGCCGCTAGTCGCTCCCACAGCGAGTACCAGCGCCTTCCCACGGCCTAATGATCCAGTAATACGACGCGACGGAACAACGCACCGACGAGCCATTGTTTGTTAAACACTTTACATGTAGGAAAATTGTGGTTTTGCTGGTTCTTTTGGAAGATTGGTAAGCAGCCAAGGGTAGAACAAGACTGCCTTGCGGTAGTAGTAGTAGTAGACTTGAAGTATGTACCGTGAGAGGTAGAAGTTCTGGGTCAGGAAAAAGCGGCACGGAGTCACGAAATGTGTCCGAGAAAACGTGGGACACGTGGGACGTAGAGCTTTACGTGGGACTGAAACACTTGTGATATGTGGGTGCAGAAATGCACCTCTTAAACCCTACTACTAATCGAAAGTAATGGATGCTGCAATAAATAATAAAGCCTCGTTAAAATAAAAATGTTTTTTAATCTTTTTCAATAACTGTTAACAATAAATTGAAATGCAAAAGTAAGAACGAAACGCCAATAGCACTTTCACACAAACAACGCTTTGCCAGACGCACGGCGACATAAACCCGCCGTATCGTGAACGTGCGAAAACAAAACGCATTGTCTCCACCACGCCGTAATGTTGGCACTAGTATTGTTGTGCGTTTGTGTTTACAAAGCTGTTTGAGCACGAGGGAATTCAGTGTTGCCAATATTGATAAATGAACGATGTCGTAATTACCGGTAATGGACAGTTTCATTATGGAGTTCTGTTTGCAAATTCATATTTGTTTTTGAATCGTACCTAATTATTGATTATTACCTTTGATATAATATTTATAAATAGTCTTTTACGTTAGAGGTGACTCTTTAAGTAAGTTTTAAGTGAAAAAGAAGTTCGAATTTTATATAATCTACTTAAGTTATCCGTTCATCATTCCATGTATATTAAAATAGTGAAATTAAAAAACTCAAATATAATTCAAATACACTTTTAAATAAATAAATGATAGAATCAACTCTTTTTGTGGCATTCGCCTATCTTCATTCGCTTATCCATTATGATAAAGCCTTATAAATTTAACTACATAATTAACTATTCCCATGTTTGAACTAAAAGCCAATCGTACAACCATAAAGCCGAAATATCGAGGCGGCATTTACTACGGCGGGGTGTCGGCTGCTGCATTGCGAATCTCGAAAAATCAATACACACAGACGCACGACGCATCCGGCCCGCCGCCCGAAATAACTCCCGCTTCCGATATCATGTCTCCTTTGAGATGTTTTGTATTGGCGTTTTGCAGTTTTCTGCCAACTTTCGACTTGTTTACTGCACTCCTTTGTTTTTAAATGGGCGATAGATTGGAACGGGTCTGTCTAGACGGTCGCGTGTGAGAATGTTTGGCGTTTTAAATTGAGAACGGTAGAATCTTGAGGAGATAAGGTAGTTATAGGAATTATGTGCGTACTATCTGCTTGGACAAAGAGGAAGAAAAGAAATTCTTTTAGAGGGAAATGGCACTCCTGGCAATTTCATGGCAAATTCGACGCTATTTGCGTATACCCTCGATATTATTCCGATACTCTAAGTTCATTTTTCACTAAGGGTTTTTTATAGTGCATATATTCTCAAAGACGCAAAAGATCCACATACACATCTACGCTCTCTACGACTACATCTCCTAAGAGTTATTTTCAAGATTCAGCGATGTTTTAAGTCCCATTCATCGAACAGACCTCTTGTTTCGTACGTATCTATCGCAGGCAGACGATGAGAACAGCTTGACTTGACAAAGATGGCATGTAGGGGATTGATAAGGGCTGTTCAAGATTGGGATTGTTGGTGTCTACTTGGGGAAGGAAGTAGTGGACGGCGATAGTTTGAGAATATACAATACACAAATGTATCGAAAACTAAAGCAGGTTATAACCAACGTGATTACAAACCTCCTATCATTAAAGAAAATCCCGACAAAGAATAAAAATTTTGACGTTTTCCATACAAACCACATACAATTAACACCTACGGTTGTTAGGAAACTGTCAACTTTTTTTACTTTAAATCGAGATTTTCTTTAACACCAATGGGTCCGCAGTTATTGTTGCTATAACCTGCCTAAGGTGCCCCATACACCTTCAATAATATTGAACAATATTCTGATTGTACAATATTATTGAACGTGTAGGGATAGTATTGAAGCATTGCGCCGTGATTGAACAAAAGATTGACGGAGCTTAATTTTTATTGAACAATATTTTTTATTGCGCTGTGTAGGGTTAATATTGCGCAATATATTTCTTTTTTTTTTCTTTTCAACAAAATCACCAGCGTGGCTGCCGCCAAAACTTCGTCGTCAGACATGTTGCTCGCACGAAAATATTGATCAGAGTGGTTTATCAATTTTATTGACAGAATTTATTGAACGTCTGGAATCAAAGGGGGTGTTCAATATTATTGAACAATAAAAAGATTGTTCAATATTATTGTAGGTGTATGGGGCCCCTAAGTTTCCGATCATGGTCTTTATACACTCTACATAAATATGCATAATACTTGATAGTATAATATAAGGACAGCATACAAATAAGTACCAACCTTCCCACCAGCGCTCAAGTACTTGTTGTTGCAGGTGTGCAGCGCGTACTTCCCGCCCTCATCAGCGCGGAACTCGAGGGTGAAGAGTGTGTCTTCGCCCCAGGGCACGTTGGCGTCCACGTGGATCTCGTCCAGCGACTCGGACAGGTGCGCGAAACGCTTGCGACCGATGGAACGTAGGTTCACCTGGGGGAAAAAAATACCACCGTTTTGTATTATAATCTCATGTAAGGGTATATGTTTTGGGAGGATAAGTGGTATATGGTAAGTCTTAATTATTTACATAACAATAATTATTTAAATCAATCGAGAGAAATAGTAACAAACAATAATTTCATAATTAAATTGGAGTTAGTATCAATATCGATATAGAAGTGTAGATTAGTACATAGAACTTTAACTACCTATGTGCTTTCTTCTAGTAAGACTAATTATAATTTAATTATGTAAAGTGAAGCAAGGTTGTGTGAAAAGATATACCGTATACTAACACTTTTATATAAGTTAAGTACTTGTCTTAAATATTTTGCGTCATCAAGTATTTGGAAATTTTATTAACATCGTTACGTCACAGCATCTCGATAACATGTCTCCACTGCTATCGTCGTGTCACTCAAATCATTTTAGATAAACACAAATACATTTGTTTTACATTTACTCGCAACTTATAAATATTGCGTTTTAACTGAAAGACGATCACTTGCCGATCACGATTGAGAAATCACCAACATTTTATTTATTTTATTCTGAATCACTTACTGAAATCCCCACAATACCATAATAATAGTAATAAAGAAGACTCCTGGTTGAGAAAATACAACAATACACAATTGCGGAAGGACTAGACAGAAGTTTGCTTGTTATGTTTTGCCAATTACAGCAGCCAATGTAATAAGCAGGGATCTTTTCGTATACCTGGCGCAGTTCCAGATTATAGGTACTCTTGAAGAATACAGATCCTTTCAATCCTTCACCGAACTCTTTTCTTTCTTCTTCTTCTTTATCAACCCATATACGCCCACTGCTGAGCACGGGTCTCCTCTACCATTGAGAGGGTTTAGGCCACAGTCCACCACGCTGGCCTAGTGCGGGTTGGCGGACTACACATCTAAGAAATTCCTAAGAACTCTTAGGTGTGCAGGTTTTATCACGATGTTTTCCTTCACCGTTAAAGCAAGTGATAATTCAATGTGAATACACACATAACTTCGAAAAGTCAGAGGTGTGTGCCTGGGGTTCGAACCCGCGACCGCTGAGATTCTCGACCGCGCGACCAAACCTCGAGGCCATCACTGCTGTACGAACTCTTTTACGCTTGACAAAGATCTGTCAATAATGCTAAATACTATCTAATGGTTAGCTGAGCATTACCAGCATGGTGGACTAAGGCCTTAACCCTCTCAAAAGTAGAGGAGGTCCTTGCCAAGCCGTGAGACAATAATGAAAATTACGATGACGATATTGATAATGTAGAGGAAAAAGAAGCAGAAGATGATGATGATGAAGATGATGGTGGTTACCTGAGGCCTGGCGGCGAGGTGCACGTGCCACAGCTCGGCGTCTCCGGGCACCTTAGCGGTGCAGGTGAGCTTGTCGGAGCTGGAGCCGAGGAAGTAGCCGCGCTCCACGTTGCGCAGCGCCCACCGACCGCTGTTGTCGTCTGACACGCTGCCGAGATAATATACTGTCAGTATACTTTGTAATAATTGCTTATAAGCGGTACATACATGTTTTCTAAAAATATGAGAAGCTTCAGTGAGGTCAATTAATGTTTGTTTTGGATAATTTTAGATCTAGATCCTTGAAAGATCGAAAACTATTGTAGTATACAAGATTTGTTTACTGGCGTCATTAAATCCTATACATTTAAAAGCACATTGTAAAATGTTTACGCTAAACTTATCAGCAGTTCTAGAAACCTCTCAGGGTGAACATGAAACAAAACATGAAATCCAAGAATACCGTTAGGTAACATGTTCCAAACTTAAATATTGCGAAATAAATTTCAAACTACGTGAAGTTCAGCACATTCCAGCAAGCATTACTGCGACCTAACATTTTCAACGTAAATGATCGCTGACACAATTTCTACGAGCTTGCTTCCACTGACATTACTGTTACGTTCTGTGGAAATGCCAAAGATGTGCCGAGCTAGCCACGAGACCTGGCATTCACTAATAATGTCAACACAACAAATGTCACATACACCTAGAATGCTTGTGACACTTTCAAATTTATTACGATTATAAATTTTACAACAACTTCTGTTTTATAATCTACGGCTTGAAGTGTTCTTAATAATTTGTGTTTGGTTTTATGATTGTCAATTAGTTTACGAATTATTTGACTTGCCGTTAAATTGGTTTTAAAATGTAGTAACCTCCATGAGATGTTTACTCTTAAGTCGCTTCTATCTAGACCACATAGCACATAAAACAAATAGTACCATTTTTAGAAATCAGTTTATCTCACAAAAATTAACGTTGAATTACCAAGATATGGGGTTAATACCAAAAAAAGGTACGTGAAGTTTATGACTGATCGTAAATCTCTTAAGAAAATCAAGCGAAAGGGGAAGGGAACAAAGCCCAGCAAAAACACGAACCGCGTTTAAAGGCATTTCTTTGGCGATTTATTGTACAGATCTATAGTCAGGAGTGCATAAGATATGCGTACTCTTATCTTCTTTTAGTGACGCAAAGTGAACCTAAAAAAAAATACAAAAATTAAAAAGGGTTAGCAGGGACTTTAGAATATATATATAGGAATCTTCAACCCTTAACATCAAGGGCAACAATTCAAATTATTTGCATTTACAAAATACAGGCACGCGCGTCATTAAAATTCTGTACGACACCCTTTTAATAACGTTATCAACCTAAAGTGCACCCTGGACTCTTGACTTTGAGTAGAAAATTGTTTAATACTCCTAATAGTTGTATTTGTCCATCCCTGAGCACCCCTCGGGCGCTCGTTAGGGCTCGTGCCTTCATTAATTTCGGGGGTTGGCGTCCTTTTGTTCACTTGACACTCGAAACCGATGTGATTTTCAAAGTATTAAAAATGAGCTCTTAATTTTGAAGCAGGAGATAGAGAAATGGTACTGAAATAAGATGGTGTCTGTGATGGATTCGAAAATGCTAAACCATTTTGTGTAATGCTAATTTTTGTTCGCAATTTCTTCGGAAGATTTAAATATTTAATATATGTAGATAGAATTGAAAATATAAAAGGAAAATATTGATAAATGATAAGTCATAACATGTACTATGAATCGTATCTGTGTCGGGCATTTCATATAAACACGTTCATTGATTTTTGCATTACTGCGTAATTAAAAACACAAGCCCCACATTCATATTATTATCACGATCAGTGTACCTCCTTTTAATGCCTAGAACATTCCCCCTAACATAACGGAAGGGATAGACAATAAATCGTGAGTCACATGTCCCATTCTGTTATCGAGAGAAATGTGAGTCAGTATTTAGCACGTTTATCTATCCTGAATGTCGATGTTGCCGAACAATGACAGCGGAAGTGCTCGCCAAACTAGCTTCATAATACTGCCTTAGAAGCCAATGAATAGACCACAGGGATCAATATTAATGGAACTTGGATTTGTTCATTCACTAGTATCCTCAATAGCTCTTCACAATTTTACACAATTAAAAACAGAAGTTGGATATGATCACGCATAGCTGCCTTTGAAAGTTCATTGCTGGTCCATGATAATGTATTGGTGTTGTCAATGGGTTTATTAAATACAGAATTAGGAAATCTGATATATATATTTGTCCTCTTAGATAACCGCACTTGTACCAGCACAGAGCAGACATGTTGTTTATTCACGATGGTATTCTAAGAAATGATGGTGTGATGCATCTATCTCGAGAAGTACTGTATCGCTCTACCTCGTACATAACACTCAATCTGAGAGCACGGCACCAATCATAAGATGCGATGTAGTTTTTACACTAATAACTAGATGCATTTATATTTTCAGGCTTATATCTCCGAAGGGGCATTTCTCAACTTTTTGTCTGCATTTAATTCCTTTTACTATAGGTAGGTTCCTTATTGCCATTAGTCTATTACTAAACTTTATCTTACTACTGAGAGTTTTGCCTCCTAAATTAAATCGCGACCGCACACGACGTTTAAAAAACCTACTTAAAATCATGTCTATAATTTGCAGCACCATAAGGCTGAGTTCATAAGGTGTAAGTAACCGATAAAGGACAGACTGCAGAGGCAGTAAAGTGTGTAAACTGTAAATACACAAGAAGCTGTTGATGCGAACACGGCTCCTTCCGGTGAGTCACAGCCCGCCATTAGTATGCGACGAGTGACCCGACACGACAACACAAGATTTGTTATTTCCTCGAGCAGTCATGCAGACAAGTCCTAAATTCTTAGTTCGTAAGTTTATATGTGAATTAGCAGACCTAGCAGATATCCCTTACTAACAATTGTCCTGCCTGATTGATTTTTCGATATTTTAACGGATTTGATAATGTAGGAAGAAGGAGAAGTCTTATACCATAATTGGAGGACCACACACGAGAATTAACTGTAAATCTACATCACTCTGGGCTACACTAAAGAATAAAAGAGATATTTACTCAGCTACTGCGTACATGGATTCTACACTAATTCTTGTTTTCAACGCATGTACAAATAACTGCGAGCAATTAATAAACTTTATAAAGCCGTTCTGGTTTCACAAATGGTGTTAAGTTCGAGAAGCTTACTTATAATATTAATGAAATTCGGTGGCTGTTTAAGACAGAATATCTAGGGTACAAATTAATTGCGTCACGATGACATAATAATTATTAATAAAATATGTGCGTAATAGTGACACTTATCAAATTGTCTTCTGATTTACGATTAAATGAAATTATCATAACAAGTTCTTCTTCCACTGATCCAGATGCAGTTTATTAATTTTGTGAATGTAAAACGGCTAACGTTAAATATATTTGTTAATCAAAGTACAATATGGTCAGCATTTTGGCAATCGTCACCTTGCTTTCGACATAATTTCTTAGTATTGTATTTAGATCTGCTGATGGCAGTGACCGCTGTTCATAAGAAGTAAGTCCTACTAAAGTAAGTTACCAAGTCACGTTTTACGGTCAAATTCTGGATCTATATTTGCAAAACAGGGAACGTTATATTTTCGGATAGAAAGGTCCTAATCTTTTTGATCAAACGAGATGCTGGATAGTAATGTAAGATTCCTTTTTAATGATACATCTATAATTGTACCTGTTATAGTCTGCCAAGACGCACTAGGCCAGGGTGATGGACTAAGGTCTAAGCTCTTTCAAAGTTTCCCTGGCCCGTGCCCAGACGTGGGAAATATATGGGCTGATGATGATGCTTTTAATCGAAAGTCAATAAACTTTTAATATTACCCTAATTCAAATGTAAATTTTGTTTTCTTTAAATCTAAAGTAATTTGTAATAACGATGATGTACCTGATATGGAATTTGCTGCCAGGCTCCTTCTCATCAGACTCGCAGGTCACGTTCCCGAAGGAATCCACGGCCAGGTACTTGTCCAGGTGGGAGCGCAAGTAGATCATGCCTAGGGACAAAAAGAAATGTTAATTAAAGTTCATGCGGGAAAAATAGAAATGAAAGAGGCGATAAGAGTTTAGATACTATCCCTTTCTGTGACAATTTCGCTGGCTCTATTAGGAGGTTCCATGAGTTATAAAGGACCTTTTCATATTCATAACTAAATAAGTGCTAAAATTGTAATATAGAACCTTGTAACAATACCAGCGATTTGTTATGACCAATGTGATTCATATTCGGTTTTCTTTTATATTTTTGTCACTTTTTCACTCATCTTCATATTTTAAAATGTTTTGAAACAATTATATTGTTGTGTGGTAGCATTTCAGCAATAGCTATGACATTTAGCAACAAAATATATCCATAAAATCGTACGACAATAGAAAGTAAACAATAATTGTTTTGGTATTTGTCTGGCAATTTAGAAACGATTCGCAATTTTTATAAAAATATGTTATTGGTAAAATGTCTTCCGCACGGTTATCGACGTTGCGAAACATAGAATATAATTAATTTCAAAATACTAAGATTTATGATTAAAGCGATTTCAAATTGTTTCAGCTTATTTCTAAATTTGCAATCATGCTATTGACATTACTTTTAATACCCCTTTTTTTATTCCATGATTTTACAAACATAATACAGAATATAAAGATTATGAAAAAATCATGATCATTAAAGTTAAAAGGCCAATTTCTGAAAAGTAACCCACGAAATTTTATAGCATTTAAGTTTGCTTTAAAATAAAATTCTTGCGTAAAAATATGTACGATTTATTATTTTCTATGTTATTTTTTTATATCTATAAAAAATCAATCCACAATAATACTTATTCCGCAACAAATAAATTGAAGTGGTAATGTACAATTTTAGTATAACAATGAGCACTACACAATGGGATTCAAATGAAGCATCCCGGTTCAATATCTCTTGACTCGCTCGTTCATTCGATGGCAGGTAACCCTCCTGGATAAGCCAATGAACAACCCCTCGGTAACCCACCCGTAATGAACACAATAAAAATTGAATTTGTTTAAAATCGATACAAATATGAAGAGGTTTTCAGTCGGGTAAAATGTTACTGGGTTCATCCATTTGTAATTATCAGCAGCACGGAGGCTACAAATGTGCTAGAGAAGCAGCACCAGAGAACGTTACTAACTCATTGTCGTAATTGCAATATACCCAATCCCATATGGAATACAGGCTTTATTGGGTAATTCTTTTTTAGCATTAAGTGAGCTATTGACAATTTGACTAATACTATTTAATGCATTAAAAGTAGTTACTATAATTTTCTAGTATATCTAAACCCTTACTTTCATAATAATCTGAACACGCTACTATCATTTACGGCCTAAATATCGCTGCGATTTACATTACTATCCACGCGTTATAATTGCGTTCCCTATATTCCAGTCAGTTAGTCCGTTTCCCGGCTCCGTGGTATTGATTTTTCGTTTGTGGAGGATTTGAATAAATTCACCTGTTTGGGGAGGGTCGGGGGAGGATTTATCGAGCCGGCGACGGGACCAGCTGGTCGAAGACCTTGACAATGGGGCGCCTCCCTCGGAAGGGCGCTGCGGTACGCGATGCGGCGGACTAGGGAGACGGCGTGTGTGCTGTTGTCGCTATTATTACTTCCAATTTTTGAGATTTGAATGGAAGCATTGAGTGATTGAGTTTATAATAAAGATGCTTTGTGATCGTTATCCTGTGGTTTGTTATGTTTAATTTCTTTGTAGTTATTTGAATGCTGGCTAAAGGTTTTTATGGTTAAATCTTAGTTTTAGTAAGAGTAATTATTTTGTCGTAATTAGTAATAAGACGAGTGACAAGCCTTCGTTTTTGGTCAGTTTAGAATAAGAATGAGAATTGCAATCAATTTCAAATGTTAACCAAGTCTTTTACGCACATGAGGCGTGAAGTGTTTCTAAATTTTATGATAATGTTTTACGCACATTTTACGAGAGTTCTGGCCGAAGTAGTAAAGTTGGACTTTGAAGCAATGTTTTGACTGAGTAAGGTATGTTGTGTTTTTGTACTTATCAGCCGTTTAGCCAGATGAATGGTCCCATTGTTCTTTATAACGGTGCAGTAAATGTGTCCCAATCGTTTGCTGGGTCATTGCACTCAGTTTAGATACTTTACATTTGATGCAGTAGTTATTCCTGTACCAATCTTATATATAAATACAATTAATGGCAGTTTAAATATTGATATATGCTTGTCTGCGTAGCCTTAGTATTGATTGCAGAGAGGAAAAATAAACATATATTGATAATGTCACTGAAAAAATCTTTGTGATGAGATACGTTCTTGCCACGACGATACATAGGAAATTGGTTGATAGTTTTTGCCACTAGGAAGTACAAAAAGTCTACAATCTATTTTTATCTGTTCAAACGAGATTTCGTCACATTTCCCAGGGGGTTATTTGAATGTTTTAACAAGATAAGATAAGAAAACTAAATATTTACAGTGATTTTGGCTACGACTTGACAGTCGAGTAAATTAAATTTCGATTCACAGAATTCAATATCTATTATAAATAGTATGGATGAATGAAATGGAAACATTTCTATTTTCTTTGATTTCATCAATGAGCATGTATGTGACACCTTATCGTTATCAAAATATTAGTTAAAATTGATAGTTTCTATGCGCTTGTCTAGAATAAATTTCGACGTCTTGAGGCCAGAGATGGAACTTGTATTTACCTGAATATTCCACATTTTATTTATCATATGGAAGTAGGTTTCAGGGCGTTGCGTGAAGAAGGGGAGAAGAACTTTGTTGGTCTATTGTAAAAAGCGAATTTTTTCGTCATTCATCAACCCATATACGTCTCAATGCTGGACCCGGGTCCCCTCTAAAACTAAGAGGATTTAGGCCTTAGTCTTCAACGCTGGCTTAGTCCGAGCTGGACCACGCATCTTAGTCCCGAGCGTTTAAATTTATATAAATTTAGAAACTGCGCGAAGAGTACGAGATTTTTTTTGTACAAGTCGAAGCAACGATTTCTAATTATTCATAGAATCTGAAAGCTCCAATACCTATTATTACAGCTAAATTAAATCGGAGTTGTAAACGCTATTTTCGCCCCTCGTGGCTGCACACGCACGTGTACCGAAGGACCCTGGTGGCGAGGGGTGTTTTACATCAATTAGTGCGCAAAGGGGATGCCGGCCAAATTGTGTTACCGTCCAATTTCTGTTCAGACAGGCGCGCAAGTTTAAATTTATGTATAGACTATTACTGATACTGTAGTTAGGTACTTATGGATGTTTAAAACTTGCAGGAATAGTTGGTATGTTGTTAGTATATTGGCAAAATGAAATTAGGTACTATGAGGCGGTCCTAATAAAAATGAAATTTACGTAATAGAAGGTTTGGGCAGTCTAAGTACGAGATAGAAGTTACTAACTTGCCTGTCTTGGTTGAAGTTTATGCGTTTTGTTTGAAATGGATGTTAGCAATGTATATCTTGTTTGTAGTTTAAGACTTTAAATTCAAGTGAAGCTCAAGTTACTCTTTGGAGACCATCCAACCGCTTCGGAGATGAGACGAAACAAAATGCCAGACATAGTAAACAATATTTACTTAGAATTTTATACACACCCCACACATTTCAACTAATCAAATAGATTTTATTCATAGACACAAAACATGCATACAAATATTGAGTCTTGGGAATCCGCTGGAAGCAGGCCGTTATCGTCAAAAAGCTTAGGAAACCTTTGGAGTAGGCCTATGTCTAGCAGTAGACGTCTTTCTTCTTTCTGATTATGATGATTTTGATGATATTCCTACATCCAATGTATGTGACTGTAGGTTTACTTAATTAATTCCTAGAATCAAGTCTTAAAACAGATTTAGCATCAAACTTACTGTCATTGGCATTCCCGGAGGCCGGCTCCAGGGTCCATATTTGTTTCTTCTTGAGGCTGGTGCCGTTGGCATTGATCTTGAAGCCGAAGGTCTCCGCGGTGAGGTACCGGTAGCGCGAGTTGATCAGCCCGATGGTCCACCAACCCCGCTGCTGGTTCTGCGTGATGATATCTCCTGCGCCGTTCATGTCACCGTTGCTGTGTCCGTTCATCTGGTAGACAAAAGAACACATTAATAAATGATAATATTTACAGTAGTTGATCATTTCAATTACAATGGAAAAGTTTCTCCATTCCAGGAAGTTCTATGTTACTCTTCTATTCAATACAACAATTTGAGATTGTTTTAATGACACGGTGTTATTCGTAGTCATAAAAGATAATATTCACAGTGGTTAATCATAGTTTATGTAATATTGGGAGAGAAGGTTTTCTATTATGAATAGCACAATGTTATTCTTATATTGGATACAACAGTTTGAGATTGTATTAATAAGTTGCTCTAATTCAGGAAATTCAGTTTGTATCAACTATCAATGTTATCGACCATCTCCTTGTTGGAAAGGAGCAACACTAGAGTTACTCGACAGTTCTTCTCTAGTGATAACTGCGTTTGTGAACAGGGTCCAAAAGTTTTATTCTTTACGAAAGTACAGTCAATAGAAAAAGAGTCTTGTACAGAGCAGTATGGAACACACAAAAGTATATAAAAGTTCATAAATGCGCACGTAACTCGGCTATGTATTAAGAAATAATGAAAATTAATTCCAAAAAGAAAACCTTACAACATTGAAACGTCGCCAAATCAATTTACAAAGAGGGGCAGGTTTATAATACGCGTTACATTTTCGCTCAACGTTCCAACTCGATTTATCTGACTTTTAACCTTTCGTCTGGCCGCCGACCTGGGTAGCAAAATGAATTTTCTCTAGGGGTTACTCTTGTAAAATTTATTTTGCAGCGCACTTTAAAATTTTGGAGGTAAAAGATTTTCATTTTAGATTTCATGAAAATTGAATGTGAAAAAACTACTTTAAGTATATTTAAATACTTTGTTTTGAGTATCTTTTAGTAACTGCAGTATTAAGTGTTCAAAAATAAATGTGCAATTAACAAATACAACGCAGTTATTTCGCAACGTATCGAAAAATAATTTTTAATATAATATTTCCGGTTATTTGAAACATTTCAATAATTGAACATCATAATTAATTCCGATGAAACATTTTAATTTAAAAAATAAAGTTACATTTATTAATCCTAAAAAGTAAATTTACAATACCGACATTGAAACAGCAGACTATTTCCTAGTATCTAACAACTTTTTTCTCGTAAATATTACTAAGCCTGCACAATTTTCTCACAATTCTCCTTCACGACAATGTAGTGCTCGATCGTCCAAAAAGTCTAGGTTTTAGTAATAAAAGCTAGGCAGGCGTCGGACAAAAGGGCGGGAACAATGGCGGCTAGACGAGAACTATTAGTAGCCCACGGCACCGTCTGGCTCCACAACCAACAATTAATTTCTTATTGACTCAAACGCTTGAACAATGCGTTTTATTCCTCACGTTAGGATCTCATTGTAAATGTAACATGAGGAAGCTGAATTTATACTTAAATGGTTTAAATAATAGACAGCTCCGTTCCGCAGCTAAACACGAGCTTGCGAAAGGAATCACAGATTTTAATTTCGAAATATATTCTAGAAATTCCCGGCGACCCGTTTTAAAATCCCAAAAGATATTTTGAACTATTAGCTGAGTATGCTTTAGCACTGCATTCATCATTGCATAAAAATAAAAAATAAAGACATTGATCATCACCATTTACATAACTTTGCATAGAAATAACAAGTTTTAAAACTTCTTTGTTTAGGAAATTCACTTTTGTATGTAAAAATAACCAAGTCTGTATATTATGTAATGTAAACTATTATTTTAAGAAAAATACATATTTTTTAAATGCATGTGTTTTTAAATACTATGATGCAATACACAATGTTTGCCAATGATATGATAACTTAGCACGAATTTTAACGCAAATCTCTTATCTGCGGTCGATGGTGGGATACATTTTATCATTTTTATGATAATGATGATGATGATGAATATTTAAATACAAGCTATCAACGGTGGTCGCCATCGGAGGGAATAACCTGCAAGGAAACAACTTCTAGGCCTCTTGAGCTAACTATGTTAGATCACGCCAGTCGTAAGCATCACTACATAGTATAAAACAAAGTCGCTTTCTCTGTCCCTATGTCCCTTTGTATGCTTAAATCTTTGAAACTACGCAACGGATTTTGATGCGTTTTTTTAATAGATAAGAGTGATTGAAGAGGAAGGTTTATATGTATTATAAAATCCATTAAATATCAGCATTGCACCCGTGCGAAGCCGGGGCGGGTCGCTAGTACAGTATAAGACAGTGTTACCTATCTTAGTCGAGCTAAGCCTACAATCATTGCAGCAATATACGCTGAAACTATTGGCTACATTTGCGAAATGTTTTTACCAAATTCTGTACGCAATTTTCTCTCTTCAGTTAATTTTAATAATGTATTCGACTTTATTACTCTTAGAGGCATATATATAAAATATTTTGGCCGAAATTTGGTACGATGTGTTAATTTTATCTAGTATAGTAACTGCGACGAGGAAGTGAGTGATAAGGGACAGGACACGGCTAATCTCAGCACGTTCAGCCGTTTCACCAAGGCGTTGCTTCACTGCGAATTTAAACAGATGAGTAGAAGATTATGTACTCTTATTGGTGCCAGATTACGAGATGGAAGATGCTCTTTTGTTTCATGTGTGGGTGATAGAATTGTGAGTATGAGAGTAGCTGTTTTCAAATAATGAGAAAGATCGTGACATTTATTGAAAGTTGAAGTGCTTAAGTCACAATTGATAAGAAAGGACCACTAATTAGCATATTTATGGAGGTCTATGTTAGTTTGCATGAGCGGAGTAACCACTTCTTAACTAAGGGTAACTGTCGATTTCTTATTGGCTTCATGATAAACGATTAATTTTAAATACTGCTTAACGCAGATAGATATTTTGACGATCTGTAATATGTAATAAGGGAGAATTCGTATTGAAAGTTAAATATATAATGCGATTATACTATAAACATTTCGTCGTACAATTATACCCGACCTCCAAAATGTGTATAACATTGACATTCCGCACTAGTAGATGTTATCGATAGTCTCATCGCACAATGGGAAGGTCGTGTGGGTGCCGCAGCCGTCACGCTCCAGGACCAAGGTCTATAAGATGGGTCAAAGGCACCAAGCCCTTTAAACTATGATGTCATTGAGGAGATTTGTATGATCTTGGGTGTGTTTTTTAAAAAAGGCTCTGTATTTCAATATACCACGTTAATCATGGAAACAAAAATGTATAAACTTAATATCTCATTTGCCTATTGCCGACCACTGCCCTCCCCAAGAAGTCGCCAACCATATCTAGGAAAGCCGATAAGTTAAGATTATTGTAAAGTCGATAGCTGACTTTAAAACTTTGCCCTTTTTAAGTACCAACTATCTAGGACGAGTGATGATTTTTTAAGAGTTATTTATACGCAGAATGACTCACGACCTTACACATACGTTTTTACAGTTACTTTCTCTGTTGTGTTTAATTAAAAAGCAGGCTAAGTAGTACTAATATCTCATTCATTAGCATCATAAATTTAAGTCTATCGTATTGAATGTAGGAAGTGGAAATATAGGGCACTAAAGCACAGAACACTAGCACAAAGAGACAGGTGTGCCGAGGCTGAAGGCGCGGCGCTTAATAGACCATTCATCTTTACTTACAAATTGACTAGGGCGGGGTTTTACTTTTAATGAATATATAAAGTATCTATTGCAGTCTTGTCACTATAGGGTTCTAGTACTGTTGAATATACGTTAGGTTTATTTACTGGTGACTTTAAACTGAATTAATAGTACGGTAAAAACTACGTAAGCTAGACTGTAGGTTGTAATCACTTTAACATGTCCTATCGCATTTTGTACAAAGAAGGTGGTAGGTACACAAAGTTTTGAAATGACTACATCTAAGTAATTTGACATTTCATAGATTATAGACTCAGCCTATCGCCGTCCACTGCTGAACGTAACCCTACAAAAGAAAGCGTCAACTATCCCAGTTTTGACCAGCCTTCATCAGTCCGTTTTCCTCCACCTTTCTCAAGTCGTCGGTGTATTATGCAGGCCGTCTCACACTACGTTTACCTAAGCTAGGTCTCTACTTCAACACTTATCTCCCTCACCAGCCGTCCGACTAGGATAGATTTAATTAATATGATTTCATTTCAAAGGCCAGTACCAACCATATGGACTTTAATTATGATTAAATTTCGCCCAACTCGTAATACGTGAGCCGTGTCGCTGTGGCGAGGTGTCGCGTGTCGTGCATTGTGTCCGTCACAGTGTCCAGACACACACATCCTGCAGTACTTCGGGACTGTGGACCAGACACCGTATCGCCTAGTTGGAATACGTGCGATTGATTGGTGTCGACTAATGGCTTATACCACTAGAGGCATATGCATACCGCAATTGGAATTTCAGTTTACAATGTCAGTGTGCTGTTTGAAGGTGATTTATTATGAGCAGTCTTATAAATTAAAAAGAATATCCTTTTAGTCAGTTATTCTGGTAACATTTTTACTCCTAAACGATTTGAATAGTCGACTAACGTGTTTATTAAATTTAAATTTATTTTTATTATGATAAAACCTTTACCGCAAAATACGTTTTTGTTGTTTAATTTTGTGAACATATGGTAGTCTCATCGCGTAATAATCAGGCGCCTAAAAAAGTGCGTCAGTTCTATCGACTTTAAGTACTTCTGCAAGCCAAATGTTACAATATCCGTATTAAATTCTCACGCACCTAAATACTAAAATGTACTGACTGGCTCGCGATCTCACTTATGTGTTATGCGATATGAAGGCCCCGGGTTCCACTCCCGGGTCGGTAAATACCTCGTAATAGCATGGAGATAGGTATAAATCCCTAAAAATGGCAATAAACTCGCGTCGTATTTCATGGATATGTGCCAGACGCGAGTGAAATGCACTACCTACCCCTTCAGGGAATACAGTCGCGAGGTTAATGTAAAATGAACCACGATGCGATCCTGGGGGCACTCCCATGTGTGTACATGTAATGTTATGGTTATCTCTGCCGGGAGTCGGCCACCGACGCACTCATGTCGCTAATTTGATTATATCGCTTTTTATATGGCCACCACGTGGGTAATCATAGTTTTTATACACTCCATGCTGGTGGTAGAATATGGCGGGTGTGTGGTGGGATAGGGATGCTAGTAGAATATTTACATCCCATTGATAACGAAAAAAAAATATTTATAAATAGCATTTGTAACCGTTTTTTTGCCTAATAAAATACTTAATTATATTTGACACGATATGAATCTATATTTCTGCTCTTAGTTACAACTAAAATCATGCAAACCATATAATATTTACTAAGTCTTATTTCAATAATTTACAGGAAACAAATAGGTACCTGTTTATTGTATTCCAGTTAATATGTTTTCCTGCGATTAATTATTATTGAAGCGCGCTTTAAGGAAACTTATTTTTGAATCAATAATATGTTATTAATAATTCTTACTACATAATGCTAAGCATGCGCTTTCTTTTAGTTTAAAATCTAGGCATTCTTCTATTGAGCCGACGTAGGTAGCCACTGACTTAGAGTGAATTTGTAGTCATATAAAAGTTGCTTAATAATCTTAATAATTAATCTCATTCTAAAAACTTAACTATTAAAATAATTTGAAAGAACTTTTATACAGACAAAAGTGGTAATATTGAAAAACAACGATTGCAACTTCCTCAGAAATAGGGCAAGATAAAGTCAGTTTACAGGTACTTATTTAATTGTGTAAATTATAAAAACACAATGCTTCCAATCACGAAACTCGTAAAACATACCGTACAAATAATACTTATCACGCAAAACTTCCGCAAAACACATAATTAAACCGAGTCACAATGAATCATACGCATTCCGCACTAGTGGTATTTATAAGTTTGAGGAACCGATGCATGCAAAAATTACATTCTGACGCCAAGTGCACGCAACTACATTAACTGTAAAGAAAATATTGCCATACATTACTTACGGGGGTACACGCTAACACATACAGGTGTGTTGGAGGGGTCCATAATTGGACGGTGCGCTGGGCGGCAGCGGACCATTTAGGGCACTTCTGGCCCTGAGATGCCGCAAAACCGCCCTAAATGCCCGTGATGGTCACCGAGAGGTTTTAGTCGGTATGCTGGCGTAGCCAGTGACCCCTACATACCTCTTACGGCCTCCCCCGAGGTACCGAACAGGGGAGCTTAAGGCGCTTTCCTCTCGTGATAAAAAAAAACAAACATGAGTGTCTTATAATCTTTGTATCTCTTATCTTTGGAGATACCCCCAAAGGGGCTGGCTGAAGTGTATTTTAGCACCCACTGTTTGTGCACTAATTAATTGGCGAGCGTATAACAAGTAATATAACCCTCTCTTACTTGTAGAGGAGGACTATAGCCAACAGTGGAACGTATATGGGCTGATAACGAGCGTATAAATACTCGAACGGGAAACTAAAATCTCTATTATTCATATCAATTATTGGTTACTATTTTTTTTTTTTATACTTTTAATACATTCGTTGACATTGATTAATGAATGATATATTTTATTCCGCTTATTCACTATACCACTATGAGAAGACGATCATCAAACCATCCCAAAAGCTGCTATAGAACAAATCAACTCGGAACAGATCCTTTTGTCCAAACATTTGGACCAAATACTCGGCCAATACCGGCTATATGGCATGTCAAATATAACTGTTACCGGTATCACGATCAAAGTTGCCAACTGTAGTGACAGCCGACTGTTATCTGTCACTACGAACGCCTCGGAAATGTTGTCGACCCGCCTGTCAATGTGATTCACAAGGAGCCATAAATAAACTTATCTTGCGGTTCAGAGGTCTATGGCCGAGCTTGCACCACAAACAAATGCAAATGTTGCATCTTATTGATATTTAATTACTTTACTTTCAGAGCTATTCAAGGAATTAAAGATATAGGGTTACATAGGGAGTCTTTCGTAGTTTAATTCTAACCCCACAATAATAATCAAAATTTAGTGTCAATAGATATCAAAATATACGATACAAATAACGATGTCACAAACACCCAACCCGGAAACAAATAATAGTAGCCACGCAAATATTCGAGACGGGATTCAAACACACAACCACTCGTTTTGCAAGCTGGTGTCAGCCAACTACACAACGGGACTGTCAATAAGCATAACGAGCCTATTATAGAGATAATAATTCTATTACTAATTCAAGTGTACCTATTTTATACTTAATTAAATATTTAATATAAGATAAATAAAGAGGGAAAGATAAATAGACGTGCTTCACGCATTCAACATCATTCATACCGACTGGCATTAAGCATACCATGTCTTAATGAATGAAAGCTATTAAATGACATAAACTATAATGGTTTTCTTTAGAACTATAATTACGTTTATGCAAAGTCTATATTTAACAATTTAATATCCACGGGGAGAGTTGCCTTTATGCCTTTAACCGCTGGAGCCGGTTGGTAATTTATAATGAACGCGGTTGAACGGTCTAAGAGTGGAGTGAATAATGTTTAATTCCATTAAGCTAAAACACTTTTTCATAAAAGCGCAAACTCTATGAGGGAATCTTATACTGAAATCATATGGTGTGAATTATTTAACGACATCTTTGTTATATTATAATAGTTTTAGTCGAGTTGGGCCTTGAGGATTAGAAGTGAGGTTTAAGAATGAAATATGCATAAATCTTGGTGTTTCGTTGCGGAGATCGAATATGCAGCTGCTCGTTTCACTAGCTGGTGTCAACAACTGCGCCACGAGGGAGATATCAAAATTCCATTCAACATATCAATGTTACATGGCGAACTTCAATCATGGAGTCAATCTGTATCAAGGTGCTATGAAGGCGGACTCCGGAACTCCTGAATTCTGGTACATAATGTGTGTGGTGGTGCGGTCGAGTGCATTAACTTCACTTTCACACCAGTTTACTACTTGTCACTTTTATAGCATTTATAACATGTTTAAGTGATTTGGTATGATAAATAACCTTTACTATCAATCAGTGGCCGTCCACCTAGTTGAATCTAATTAAAATAACCTTGCTTCGGAATTTGGTTCACAGTTATTCATAAAATAATTTTCACTTATTTTTAGAAAGAGAAAAATTAAACGCAGTTATTTTTAGACAAAATGAAATCACTGTCACAAAAATGACAAGTCAAATATAGAGTTACAAGTCACGGTTACGGAAAATACTTAACTTCGTAAGGATTTTTATTTGGCTAAAAAAGACCAGTATCACGAAGTCTTATATAATCTTTGTATCTAGCAATATATTTACTATATTAAAACGATACGATGCACAATTTGCATAAGAATCTATGAATTATATAAGCTGCATTCGTAACATAATGAAGAACGGGTCGTGTCATTAACTTCTTCATAAAGTTATGTAAACTGTTTTCGTTTACGAAAAGTTTATTAGAATAACTACTACATAACTCTTACGCCTTCCTAATTAATTTTAACTTGCTAAAATCATTTTAAATAACCTATACAGTATTTTTATGCAGAATTAAATGAAGCATCTTAAAAATGTAACGCGAAACGTCTATTAAATAAAAGGATAGTGGAAATAAAATGGTTAGTAATTAGATTGACCATTCGGGTGCAATATCGCAACAATATTACCTTCCTCCTAACCCATTTTTCTAACGATCTCAATCTCAAGTTTATCTAGCGTTACATTCGCTTGTATAATATTGAGTGTAGGTAAACGAAACATTATGAGCGAAAATTCTAGCTTGAAAATAATCTATAGAACTACTCTATTTTCAAAACTATTTCACCGACAGAAAGATGTAGGCTGTTATTTCACTGACAGTTCCACACCGTAAATGGAATAGACTAGTTTTTCCTCGACAATCGACGGGAGACCCGAATCATTGTAATCTGAGTACCATCAAGCCCTTGCTTACTTTGCACTTTAGCTCCACAGTTCAATTGTATCAGTAAGGTAAGGTCGCATACCGTCGGTGGTTGCGAACCGCCCCGACCGGTCAGTCCGGTGCGCATGTTCGTACGGTACCCTTGTGTCCGTCGGCTTTATTTATTGTCCGTGGTTATGTCTTGCCGGTAGATTCTGCGGTCGATAGTGCCGAGTAGCGGCCACCATCGGAAAGTGCCGGTTTAGAGCAAAAAACCAACCGTTAGCATTTTAATCCGCTTTGTCTTTCAACTGGAGGTACAAAAGTGATTTCTTTATTGCGTTTTGTTGTTCCGCTATGTTGGAAATATATGCAGCCAGAAATAGCGTAGAATGGTATATTAGGAATTCGATTGCTAAAGCAGATACAGTGTAAACTCCATGTATCATCACTCGATTTAGCGGCAAATTTCCTAAGGCGTCGAAATCACTTGGCTTTGATTGGTTTAGCTTGCCTTTCATACAATGATTATCTTATGTAAATTTTCACGACTAGTCTTTATAACGCCATATGATGCAAATTCCCTTTAGTGTCGTTATACAGGGTGTATTTAGACTGTAATCGAAAACTGAGGCAGGTAATAGCGAGGGTGATCACAAACTCAGTGGCGATATTAAAAATCCCGACAAAAAATAAAAAAATTGACGATTTCCATACAACCATAGGTGTTAAAAGTATGTGATTTGTATAGAAAACCTCAAAATTTTTATATTTTGTCGTGATTTTCTTAATGCCAGGGGGTGTGTAATAACTAACGTTATTACCTGCCTCAGTTTTCGATCACGGTCTAAATACACCCTGTATAGAGTAGACGTTGTATTGTTAATAATGTTACTAAGAAGTAGAAATACATTTCTCAACAATTGAGCTGCAAAACCCTAAGCATTACTCAACAAACAATCAAAAAAGGCCACATCAAATGCGTTTGCGTATTCTATTTAACAAACACATGGCTAAGCTAATTTGGAGAATGAAACAATAACAATACGCTATAGTGTGGTCATAAAAAGGAACAATGGTCGCAAAAACTGGTACACATTGTCCCCCACTGACCGCATTCACAAAACTTGCAAGCAAAAACTTGCCTCATAAAATATATCAACGGGTTTTTAATCTAGATTAGAAGACGTATGAGATGACTAATTCCTGTTCGTCGCTTTCATTGGGTTATGAAATGTTGTCATGAGGCTTAGAAGCTTGGGCTGAATACCAAAATCCGGGTGCATTCTCAAAGTTTGATTTGTAATTCATCACTTAAAGTGCATTTCAGACTGGAAGAATAAGAATAAGAAAAAAAAAACATAAGTAGGATATCATTTCCGTGGGCGGATATAAAAAAATGTCCAAATTCACCGCTATTTTTTAAATGAATATGTCAACCACTAAATGACGCTAATATCCGTCGGCAGAACAAAATACCGTTTGTTAAGTTTTAAGTCTTTTTTGTATTACTGATTTAAAACGTCGAAATCGTCGAGTGTAAATCTTAAACAGATATTTATGCAAAGTTCGTATTCTAAACTAGCATAACATGGTTAATTATTGCAACTGATACCAATTGTAAAATGATGACCACTTTCAGCAATGCATTAGATTCCTTGTCAAATATTAACACGGGTCAAATATTTACTAAAAGTGACAACTTCAAAGTTTCTCATATTATTAAAAAAAACTAACTGTATTGCTGTATTTCACACAATTTAATTTTAAAAATCTCGTATTCTTTTCTAATTCTCACCAGATTTTTTCAGTAGATATTACCAAAACGTCATTTTTATTCAAAATCGAAGACCCAAAAATATAGCACGTAATTTTTCAACCCGAGCTGGATTCAACACAGGAGATATACAGATGGTGTGGAGTGGCAGCTGCGTGCGAACAGCGGATGGCAGCGCGCCGTTAGAGTTCGGCGACCCGCTTCCACCACGCCTCGCCGACAGACAATCGGCGAAAAACTATGGGCAATTAGCGGATTAGTGCTTACACATTTTATACCATGGGACTGTAATACTTTGGTAATTTTTGCGCGTTAAAAATAGGTGTAGAGTTATGATGGCTTGAGGTGATAATCCGGTCGGAAGATCAAACATTTTCATGCTTTGGTGGTTTTATGGATTTCCAGACTGTTAACTAGTTCCAGTATATAATTTTATTTGGTTTTTATTATATTTTATATGACACTAAACAACAGCCAAAAACTTATAACCTAAAATTTTATCTCATTACACTCGCGTATTTGCAAAAGAATTTCCTAATAAATAACAGCATCAGAACCGGCCACTATGATTTACTAGCGTTATCTATCTAGATTGTGGAGTTTGCAATGCAGCGCATGTATGGTATAATTACCAAAAAACCCATATTTCATAGCCGGCAGAGTTACCGGAGCGCGGCCGCCTGTCGGAATCCGGTTGCAGTGGTTGCACACGCGGGCCGAGCAAAAACTCCTTCATGTTAACGAGATATTAATATAATTGCCTATGGAAATTCACTGTAAAACTACCGAGTATGTGCTGAAGTAAAAAAGGCTTGAGCCGATAATGCTTTAAAACTTCCATGTGGAAAATATCGATGACAGATGGTTTGTACGTAAATTGAATATTGTTATGCGAACGTTTAAAAAGTCAATATTGCGATGTAAAAACTTATTCATAATTATGGACAACAACTGCTCATGATATCTCAACTCCTTACAAAATAAACGAAGTCTGCGGTAGACTATTAGTAGTTAAGTGACCCAACCCTAATGTCAATTCGTGAATCTGCATGAAAGAACTTTTTTGTTTCTTTTTACCCATCTTTTCATTTTGATCGAGACATATTCCTGACACAGACCAAGAGACTAAACCTTTAAGTTCCAACACAACCCTGACGACACAATGAAATAAAGATAATCTTTTCGTATGGTAAATTTTCCTAGAAGAGAGATTCAATATTCCTTAGTAAACATTTCTCTTTTGACAGTAAGTTATTGGTTGGCATTGTTCGTAAGCTATTGGCCGCAGCATTGTGTTGATTCACACAAGAGTGTGGTGTGCCAGTTCGCGTGTGAAGTCCGGTGCACGCCCCAAAAACTCATTAAGTAGATCTTTTCGCGTCTTTCTTTCATCGCAGTGAGACATACTATGTGTGAATATTGTGATTCGTCCAGTAGTTTCACTGTTCTTGTTTTTATTTGTAGTCCAGATGGTTTAAGAACAAAAGATCATCCTATTGAAATTTCTAAGCTTAAATTTTTGTTCTAGGATTAATACATTTTTTCAAGCCGCATTTTATTTTTTAATTAAGTCCATATTCTTCAAAATCAACAATTTACTTTGCCCTTGAGAAATTATTGTATCTGATTGTATCAGTTTCATAGTTCCTGTTCATTCAGATAAGTGTGTGTCTTTATATCAGCACTTATAAAGACTGTAATAAACCACTTGTAACCAATTGAGAAGAAACGTAAAGCACCAAAAACCCAAATACCCAAATCGTCGGAATTATCCTCACAAAATTTCACCCTATTCAGTGAAAGAATGTTTGTTTTTTCCAAAGCGCAAAGTACAAATTGGTGCAAGCCCGTGCACCAAGCCAAATAAACAAGAAGCTCCGTCAGTCATCAACAATTAACCAGAACAAATACCCTTAAATAAACCTGGGCTCGTGGCAGTCGGCAGACGCTTGTCACTCAACGCTGCATTTTGTTCCGGCCGCGCAGCAACCATTACAGATCTAGGGATGTTGTTTGTTATACTGAAGTTTTATTTAGATGTATTTGTCTGTTTACTAAGTATGTAGTTTATAATTTGATCAGATTACCAGTGGAACTAATAGGAAGAGATCATCGAGCGAATAAAGATACGTAAATTGTAATGATTATTTTTTTTGCAATATTCTGATGGATACACAATGGTATTGCTTTGACCATTAACATACAAATCTTCATTGATCGGGTCATCAAAGACGCAAGGACTTAAGGTTCGGTCAAAGATTTAAGCATACATAAAACTCCATCCTCATTTTCATAAATAAGCATCTTACAGATTTCACAAGTCGATCCACAGATTCCTCAATAAAACGATGATAAAATACATATTATGCTGCGTATTCATGTCAAACATCCAATCTATGCGTAAAGTCGGGTGCCATCTATTTTAGTACCGCAAACTTATACCGCGGTCTTGATGGCGCCACTGTCTTCGCATCTGTTTTTTTGCTTGAGAATGTCGTAGTTGGGATCCTCGGTGTGTGTAATAATAAATTGGTGTATCGCTTCAGTTTGTTTTACTTGGTGTAGGTCGGGGAGAGCGGACTGATGGCGCATGGGCTGTTCTTGGGACATAGTTGCTATAAATTGTACTTTGATTTGAAAGAATGTGGTGTGAGTGTGTGTGGCGCCGGATGACTACTATTTGTAATCCTAATTACAGATGTAAATGGGTATCAATTATTTCTTTGAAGTTTTAAATGGGTATTCAGCGTAAAAGATGATATAAAGAGTGTTTCATTAATTGTAGAAACAAACAAACCAATTAGAATGAAACATTGCAGGATGTATTTTCAATGTTTCTACATTTATTTATTTGTTGTACCTAAAATGAAGATTACTACTTTTACAAAAGAAAAAAGAAACAGGACAAACTAAAAAACTGCTCTTAATGAAACTAATTGTAGGACGAAAATTTCGTCCCGCAAAAATTTCAAGCGGAAATTGCACCGGATTGCGAGGCAGCTCGTCCTGACAAAAATACTGTCCTATTAGTGAAAGCCTGAGTACCCAACGTGGAACTACTCCACTACGCAGCACCCTTCAGCGACAAGCACCCTGTAGAGCTTATTCCATCGCACAACACTACACACGCGGCGTTTTAAAAAGTTAAGTTGCGCCTCAATTTTTTGCTCATTCCATTCATGAAAACTTTTGCGGTTTACGTTCGTTTTTGCATAGGACGTTGATTATACAGATTGGTGTTCTACCTGCAGTCCCATAGATTTCAATGCCATTGTTAGGATAGATAAAGTCTTTTCTATCACAAAAGCTGTGGAGTACAAAGGAGATACATTAGATGATGGGCTGCAACGGTATTTAAGCCTAGCTAGCGTCCTTTCGGTCTGTGCTCTATCCGAATTGTACTAAAATGAGCAATACCCGTTTCACGTAGACTATAAAAAAGGAATCTTCATTTGTCTGAAAAAATAAAGTGACAGTCACTGGCCACTAGACACACTTATTTGGATCACTAAATTTAACATAATTTTTGAATGCGTACATCAATACTTTGAAATTTCAAATTTACTTAGAATGTGACCACCCACTCTATATTTCTGATCTCTCCAGTCCATCTAAAGGTTGCCTGGAAGAAATCGCCGATAGCGATAAGGCCGCCACTTGTGACACTGTGTTATAGAGTATGTTACTGTTAATATTGTTTCTTTTGTTTTTTTTTTTTTAATGGTGTAAATAAAATAATTGTGATAAAATAAAAAAAAAGAATGAACATTAGCTTGTCCCTGTTGGACATAGTACTTTAGTAAAAAAAAGAAAGGACATGAAACTTACTCATGTTGATAAATGACCAAAAAATGTCATTGCAAATAATTCCAAAAATAAGAATGTATGGGTTGACTCAACGTCTCAATAAAGCTATTTATATTTGGAAGTGAATAAGCGTGCTCCCGAGGAGTGTCACAAAAACTGTTCCGACGAACCCGATGCATCATGCAGGACACATGTTCAATACTTTTATGGCTGACAAAACTTGACAAGTGCAGCTGCAATGGAATTTAAAATAAACGGCACAGGCTTGCCCAATATTACTTTTCATAAATGTTTTTAACGTACAATCGATTTAGATTTAATTGAAGAGGAATTCTAAGAAGCACTGTTGGTAATTGTTCGTCTGTTGGTTTCGTTAATCAATATAGAGATTCAATAGCAATGTTTAACCTCATATGCAATCAAGCCTATAAACCTAAATGAATGCAATCTCCTGTCAAAACAAAACAAAACCTTTAATCTACCATATGTGAGCAACATCCAATCAATATTATTGTAAACCACTAAGAAATTAACCAAGCGAATTCCCTGGGCTCAAATATCTGACCTCCGTGAAGGTAGATCGGTTTCCAAGTATTTTTATACATATTTTGAGATAAACAAGAGTGCAGTAAAAATCATTGGATACTGTGGCCTTGACTCTGTATAGTACATCCGGAGTGCAGCGCAACATATGCCGACAAATAATGCGGTTACACACTCGATAGCATTTTAAGATAAAATATTTGAGATTATTTATCTGAAGATGTAATCATAGACATTTTTGTAAAATATGATAAAGGATGAGCTATTGAAATGCCGAAAATTAGAGAATCAAATTTAGTAGTAACGTTCAATCCAAGCTTCCGAGATATCTAGCTACCTACAAATTTCAAAACTAGAGACCCAATAAAATTGCCTGAAATAATTATACACGAATCCCTTTATCTAATTTCTTAAGAAAGAGATAAAGTTAATAAAATACCCTAATCTGTATCAAAGCTGCATTTAACATTTAGTAGTAGTGTAGTGTTGGTTCTTAAGAAAAAACTCTATCGGATATAGAGGGTATTGGTGTGTGTGTGATGACTTTGACCTTGACACTGTCCCGTCCCATCCGGAGTGGAATCGACGCGTGCCATATGTGGAACTAACTAATCACTTTTATTTATGGAACCATACAGTTTGGTGCAAGCGTTTTTTATCTTTTTATTGAAGTGTAAAATTAAAGGTTTATTGAGAAGATAAGTGAAGGACTTGAAAGGAGGGTAGGGTTTAGTGTTTAAAAAAAAAGTAATCCTAATATACAACACAGTCATTTTAATGAATTCCACAGATTTATTTAAGGCAATAAAGGCATTGCCTATTAAACTATGAATCTTGGAAGCAATAGAAAATATTTTTTGTGATATCATTTAGCAAAAAATCAAAGTTTAAGAAGAACGCATGTTAATAAAACAAGTAGTTAATCTTTTATGCAATTGGTTTATCAAAACATACGACAACCATTCACGAAATACTTAAAATCTTGAGTTAGTATAGCTTTCGATAATTATACTGGGTGGACAAAACACGAAAACAACTTTTTATATCGATTTTTTTGACAACTTTTTTATGTTGTGTATGACAGTTGTTCAGTCCATGGAGAATATAGACGTAAAATTGGGCGGTAAATTATTCAATAGTTGGTAGCGTGAAGTGCAGTGTACTTTGTGGCAATGACCTTGACACTAGCCCCATCCGGAGCACACGCGTGTGACCATGTGAGGAATAACAATGCGTTAACCATCGTGTGAAACAAATATTCAGATTTACTTCGAAACTGAGTTTTTGGAAGCAGACAAAGGTGACTAAATGTGCACCGCGATTGTGTTGCCTAGGGTCGGGTAAATTATGTTGGCGATTTTTGGTATAATCATCTGGACATAATAGAATAACAAACATATGTGTAATTTCACTCATACATTTTCATTCATTTCTTCATTAAACTTTTTAAACAGAACTGGAATGAACAACATAACGAAAAATGATTTCGACGGTCTTTTATTTATAAATGATTTCCACGATTTCTTACTTTATATCATGACCGAAATTAAGCCAACATTTACTAACCTAGCACCAAGCTACCATCTTCAAAATACGAACAGATGCGTCCAACATTGGACTTAACTGAATAGTGCTCTAATTTTTTTCAAAGTATAGCTTTATGAGGCAACCCTTATCACACAGCTGTCTGTGTCATGTAGTCCTGGTGTCGTCCTGCAAGGCGGACTGTGCACTGCATTACAATGAACGCATTCAACCAACACTGGGTTTTGTGACACGTACTTGACTTGCAACTTTAATTGGTACTACATGTTCTTTTTATTTTTTAACTTTTTAATGTCGTGTAAAATATGCTTATGTAAAGTTGTGTGTTTTCGGTTTATTTTGGGTTTTTAAGTCACATTGCTATTTCTTATAAAGCATGCCACATTTACTATCTGATCTCCCAACTAGGACGTACAATGACGACTAATTTAAAAGTGATCCGATCGCCTAAAAAGTCACACGAACCAGACTCCAAACATTGAGTAACATTACAAAAGAATGCGCTAAAGATGCACCAACGAAATGGAAGATCTAAACGCGCCGAAGAGAACTATTTCGAAGCGGTCTAATGGATGCCGACAAAAAGATAGAATCGATCCATCGCATATGTGGAATAGCGAGGGTTTCATTAGGCAGCAGTCGCCACTCGGCGTGGTATTGCAAAAGGCAAAAATCATGGCCTGCTGTCTCTGCGCTATATTTAACTTGGTGCAGCGCATATACTGGCAACACATGCGTCCTTTGTTGCATTAGGGCTTTTGTTATCATATCTTTGTTTTTTTTTGCTCCTTCCTTAAACAACAAAACAGATAACTATCTATTGATATTTTTTAAATACTCAGATTTTTTTTTGAAATCAGTCTACTAAAATAAAAAAAAAATCTACAAAAACATACGTGAGATTTGTCTAATTGATTTGAAGAGTAATGACGTAATACTTACGTTGAATATCTATAGTAAAAAAAATAATTAATTCTTAACATTATTAGGCAGAGAAGAAGTTTGGATAGTAAGTAGTATTTGCGCTATATTTACTCTGAGATTGATGCAGTGTTACAAAAATCGTATATAAGTATTTAAATTTATACTTTATTCAAGTGGTTTATTTTTTCCATCCAGAACTCTATAAGTAATCATGTTCGTTTTGTATCCGCCATACACAAGTCTGAACGATACACTTTATTTGCACAAGTGTGTGTCAAATAAGGACAGAGTGATACGTTTGCGACGACATTTATAATATCTCACGAACCATTGTCAAATTTGCACTAACCACCTCGATGAAATATAGAGCCATAGCACTGTAATCAAAGCCAAAGAAAAAAGTTCTACAACCACTACTCATAGTTTTTATTACATTTGACAGCCCCAGATGCCATTGGCTAGATCCTAGCTTGCGAAACGAGAGACCACAGGCTCGATACCCGCACCGAGACCAATGTTTGTATGATTCGCAAATTTCGGCTCTGGGTGTTTGTGAGACTAAAAAGCCTGTCTTACTTTCTGATACCCACGACGTAGACCTCAGGACTTGTATCTTAATGATTGGTCACCATGCACATATTTAACTGTTGAAGTATTTATTTATTAATTTATTTACATGCTAAGATAAAAGTATTGTGACATCAGTACCAGATAACACGAGAATCTTTTAGATCCCACACTCTCCAGACCCAAAACATGTGTGGATTACAGATATAATCTCTGCGGGTGATCGAACTTGCAGGCTTATGTTCCACTGTCCCCCAACCAACGAAGGTCGATGGATCGAATATCAAAGACAAGATGTTCTAGCCACGTAAACCACACAACACAACCTACCAACTTTGAATACAAACTTCGTAAATAGAAGAACATCTACTAATTCGAAATGTTCTATACAGTGTTTGATATTACCGGGTCGTGATATATATTTTTGGCTGATAAACATCAAGTACCAGTAATAAGATAAAAACATAATAATGTTAACAAAGCGCGGACGTGTACGAAAGCCTCTCCAATATGCTAATAAGCGACATAATAGTCGCTCGACCGATAAACGCCACGCCGATACGGTATCACGCGTCTGATAAGGGAGATATGTCAATCAACAGGAACAGCCCGGACAAACTTCGAGATGCGGCAGATATGCAAAATTTGTGTGCAAGTCGTGTATTGGAATTGTAAATACTGAGCTGTTAATGTTAGATGCAGTGCCGCTTTTTGATAGCTAATACAACGAAGAATAATATTGAATACTATAATATCGGTCTGTCTAGCGAGAAGACAGCGCTAACTTGGATCCAATTAAATACGTCTTCTTAATTATTAACATGCATGCACCTCACGCTTGTATTCTCCGAAGGGGTAGGCAGAAGTGCATTTGAGCACCCACATTTCGCCAGAGAGGGCATTATTTTTGCAATTTTTTCACATTTGGTCACATTTTTCAGTCTCTGAGTTGCTATCGAGAATTTCCTAATTGAAACCCAGTAACACTTTACCCAGGCCGGGATCGAACCGGGTACCTCGAGATCGCACGGCACATGCTCGTACTGCGAGACTACGAGGCAATCAAGCGTATTATACCGGATAAACTTCAATATCAAGCATATTTTCTATGCGTATTAGAAAAAAACCTCCACAACTGGTCTGAGTTCTGACAGACTATATTAGACCAATTAATTCCTTGATAAAATTCAAGAAAATAAACCATTTATATTTTTAGACACAGATATTAAAAGTTCATGGCTGCTGCACGGTTTACGAAACTATGCGTATCCGATCATCCATCTCGGCGCCGTAAAATCTGTTGGAAATCGTCTCCACTATCCAACTTGTTGGCAAACTTATCAACCAATCCGTGCAAGCCACAAAATAAAACTGGCCACGAAAATGGATAAAAAATAATGAAGATAGCTTCACCGGAGCGTTCGAAACCGCGTTACGGTGTCCGGCTAACTGAATAACAACTATATAGCCGTTAATTACTGAAAATGCTGCATTAGAAGCTGAACGAGAACATTTTTATGATGATCACTATCTTGCACTGGAGAGTTGGAAAGTGGCGTCGATGGCGTGTCTGTCCACGATTTGGGAAAGTATTGCAATGATTTCGAACGCATTCTTTCAATAACATCCGTTTATTTTGAAACGTTACGTGCCTTTCACCCGGCAATATTTAAAATGATGACTTGTGCCATTACTAAGCAAAAATTAATGAGCACAAAACTATAGACGCCGAGATGATGAGGAGAATTCAATGAGTTTTACGGTATAGGCTATACGCTCAACACTAAATATAGCTCTCATAACGAAGGCTTGAAATTGCAAGCATTATAAAAATCATTACTAAGATGACGTTTCAGAATTTCATCAAGACACGTATCCGGTTGCCAATTTATTTTATTCGTTCTCCATCCGCTTCTTATAAATATTCATCGTTGGCAACAATTTCTTATGGACAAAAATCCCCTAACATCAAGTGAAACACTTCAGCAATTTAAAAAATCAAGTAATAGTCATTTATTCAAGTGAAAATAATCTGGAGTAGTTATGTAGATTATATCCGACCTCATTCATGAACGGGACGGGATTGGGATATCTTTTTACGATCTACATCTCCTTGAGAATCTTCGCCTAAAATGTAAAGGGTGTTCTTATCGATAGCTAACACTAAAGTGACCGATGCAAGATTATCACGATCCAGGATTAGGCTGGTATAGCTGGTTAGAACAGACCAACATTAAGTTGGCTGTTGACTGAAGATAATTGAACAAACTGTATATCCCTTGCACTTGCCACCATGTTTCAATGCATGACAACAAAAAACTACCTAGGATCCGTGCGTTGATAAAAACCGCAGGCCCCCTTAAAAACTGTATAATAACTCGAGTGTTGGCTCGTACCCAAGATCAGAAACCTTAGCACTTAAGAGGTGACAGTTAAGCAGTGTCTAGACAACTGAACACTGAGGCTTTGTCGGTTTATTGATTTAACCAGCAGCTCGTGATTCATCATGACTAACCGCGTCCATTGAACTCGCTTCCAAAATTATTCCGGCTTCGCGGCGCAGCGTGAACGATTTTACACCGAATCCACAAACTTCATCTATAGGTGTTTTTTTGCTGGCAGGTATAAAAAGTTGTTTGCTTGTCTATCCCCGCAGGTGTTAATTTTACACTTCTGGCTATAGTTTATGAGATTATTAGCCGGTCAAATATTTTCCTTAAGGCAGAAATTTGTGCAATAGTATAAGATCTGGTAAAAGAAATGCCTATAATATGAATTAATTAGAAGACAATTTTTAGTGACATTCTATTCTGAGACGATAACAGACAAGCTAGCTTTAGAATTAAATAAAAACTAAATTACGCCAAATGTTTTAGGCGCACAATAAATGCAACCTTAAAGTCTCCTAAGGTCATTTTAGCACAAACGTGCGGCAAAATAATTCAAGTCCATTAGCACATTACCCAAGAACATTTAGCGCTCAAAAAACAAGGAAATGACATAACATTTAAGTAAAGCAAGACATTAATAACAGTACCGGCAGGAAAGCGTGTTAATGACCGCTGTTGAAGGAACAACACTACCTTTAAAAATAAGACCATGTTAAGGCTCTCAACGTTCTATCAATCATATTTACGTTACCGTTAAACCAGATAATATCACGGTCAGTTTTTATTCAGACGTGCCAAAACAATATCAATCAATATTTATAATGTCTTCATGGGAACTGTCGAGATGAGAATTTAATTACAAGATAATGTTAATGCGATCTTTATAAAGATCGGCAAAAGTCATTAAGAAACAGCAGAGTTTAAGTTAAGATTGGCAAAACCCGAGACGAATATTTACAACTTTTGAAAAAAAAAAACCTTTTCAAAATAAAATGTTATACTTAAAAATACAAGGAATTTGTACCAAAGAGATTAATAAATTAGATAAAACTTACGAAATTATAGTGTGGGATGAATTGACACTAATATAAAGTTTGTATTTTCTTTAATTTATACTTATTTAAAATGTCGAGAAAGCAACGAATAATTTTTATTCCGAAATTCTCAATCGAAACAACGTTTGAGAAACAAAAACAAACACAGATTTTTTAGTGTCTATTGCGAACATAGTAAAATGTACCGAAAAATAATGTCGCTAAACTAAGATTACTGAAAGTAAACTAACGGAAAATAGCTATAGTACCTTCATTGTTAAATCTGTCCGGATTGTAAATTTAAGATATTTTTTGTGCTACAGTTATTTCATTTATAGAAAAAGTGCTACTACAAAATGTTACATTTAAATATTTGAAAAGTTGAAAACTTTCTAGTTTGAAAAGATAGAAGCAGGTCGTGTCAATGACAAAATTCACGAAGTTTTCCCCGCGACAAAAGGCACGTCTTTCAATTGCCAATAACTTTTTATAATTTCTTTAGAGCACGAAAAATAAAAATATAAGATTCGAACTCTGTTACGGATAGGACAATTTGTGAAACGCGATGGCGACCTGTGCTATTTTTGCTAATATTAATAAATATTTCTGGAAATTTGTCGAACCATCATAATATTTTTTTTTAATGAATATGAAATATATAACCATTTCTTATACAGCGCTTAGGTAAGAGAGGCTTAAAAAATACTTTAGTACGAAGAAGAATAGAAACCACGAAGGCTCAAACAAAATGTAAATGAGAGAAGAATACAGTTCAATAACCCTGAATATCTTAACTCAGTCAATTCTGTAAAATGTGCTAATATAAAAATATTAAAATAATAATAAAATATAAAAATAGACTGTATTCAATTGTCTCTCGCCCTTGCTATTGCATCTGCAAGACATATAGCATTTTAAATGGTTGCCATTCATAGAGCGTGGAGTGCTAATGAGGGACAAACACGCCGCCGGCCGCGTCACACGTCATGGGCTGTCATTTCAGAGTATCCATGTACATTGTACATACATACTTACGTAACATAAACATAGCCTAAACTTTCTTAATGGTAGAGGAGACCCGTGCCCAGCAATAGGACGTATCAAGTCAAGTCAAGTCAATCAGCCTATCGCCGTCCACTGTTGAACGTAGGCCTCCCCAAGAAAGCGCCAACCATCCCGGTCTTGAGCAGGCCTCATCCATCCGTTTCCCGCCACCTTTCTCAAGTCAATTTCTCAATAGGACGTATATGGGTTGATAACTATACATACTAATACTACTACAGACGATACATAAATAATACCACCACTGCTACTCATATCTGTCTCCCGTTAGGGCAGGCAGAGACTATAGAGCGCGAAATGCCACGGTCCAAACACACCTCTCTCGTTTCCTCAAATGACATTATTCTCTTTATGTCACTTATGTACTTGAGATAATGCACTATTCGCATGTTTTAAAAGTTTCATGCTAAGGTTTCTGGGTAAATGTTGTCTGTTTTTTTTTACATTAGATAGATATATAGATGCCTAAATGTATGTATGCTAAAACTTGATTAAATGAATTGTTATTACAATAAAAGTATTTTTCCACTGAAATCAACTTAAATTAAGTATGTATTACATTTTTATTGATAATATTATATATGTACGAATCAAGAATCTAGGAAAATGATTTAGATTCGAGATGTTTCTCGCAACTGTAATGCAAATGCGTTTGCGTGACGTTTAAACGTGTTCCACTGTGCGATGCGGCTCGACTCGCGCACCAGTTTGCTACGACCTTATTATTTCAACAAAAATATATCAAACCTGTTTTTGCACGTGCTTTCGCATAAAAAATAACCTGTTTAAAGAAAAACTTGGAAAAATCATTTGAAGTTATCACTTTATCCCATATAGCAAGACGCAAAGGTGTTGTACAAAAAGCTTGCTGACATGTTTTGAATTCTTTTTGCAAAATATGTTGACATATACCTACTCTTATAGATAATAAGTATATTATTGTAAATCTATAAATATTGAAACCGGTTATGCGTTCTTTCGAGATAATCTGTGTTCCGAGCAAAGCCTCATCCCAATTATATGATTAAAAAGCCATTAAGGCAGTAAGCAGTCTTTTTATTTCGTGCCATGCTGTAAGAGCATGACTTGAAAGTATATGAAATGTAATCTTTTCATTGAGTTTTTCTTAGTCTCTTGGGATTATAAAACAGTTTTTATTTAATAATCCTAATATTGTACTTGCTAATGATGGAGATTAATAAAGTTGCTTTTTATTTTAAACGGAAATGAATAAAGAAAATTTAACAAAAAAATACTTTATTTGCTTTCCTTTTCTTTCTTGCCGATCAATTGTGAGACGAAACTTCCTTGCTCATAATTTACATAAAAATCTATGTTAAAATCTACTAAATGGTGATATTAAACGCGTTAGATGAAAAATGCAAAATTTTAGAATATTTTACGCAAAATATGTTGAAATTTATTGCAAAATTATTCTTGAATTCATAAAATGCACAAAACTAGTCTGGGCTGGGACATGCGTGTCCATAAAATATTTACCTCCATTAGTATTTCATATTTTCCTTATTGGAATATTTATTTAAGAATAATCGTGTTATTTACTATATACCAATATGACGGTATTTTTATTCAAAATGTAAATCAGTTGAGTGAATTACATATCTAAATGCAATACAAGGAAATATTATCAACACATCCAAAGGTAAATATATTTGTTTACGAAATTGCTGTTATATTGTATATTGGTAATTACGGTTTCTGCATACATCATTCATTCCGTAATTTCATTAATTCTTATAAAAATGACGCCCCATTCTACGTTTGCAACCACTGCTGTTCATCTGTTACCTAGAAGAAATCGCCGATAGCGATAAGGTCGTTTGTGACATAATCTTATTTTTATGTCACTATTACCGGTGTGTTCGTTTAATTTGGTGTACAATAAAGCTTGAAATGAGTATACACATTTGTCACGCCAACTATGCGAGAATTGTATGGTAATGAGGCCCGCAAACAAACCCTACGCTGTTAACACTTTCGATCGATAACTATGAACGCCCTTTAGGTACAAATATTAACTTAATGTTTACAGTAAAAGTTTTATATTAAGTAGAAATAACAGTCTTTACGTTTTTATTTTATTAAATCAATATTTAAATGCGACTTAATACACAAAGCTAACTGAAAAATGCGTTAATTTCAACATATTTCTTCCCTACATAATGTAGCGTAAGTAGAGGTATCGATCCCGGGATCCCGAAGCCCGGGATCCCGGGATCCCGGTCGTATTTCAGTCCCGAAATTTTCGGGATTAAATTTAATAAATCCCGGGATTTTCGGGATTGACATATTTATAATAAAAATCAATAAAAATGTGCTTTCTAAGATCATTAAACAAGAAATTACTCTTTCTGAGGCTAGTTTTACACGAGGCAATAATTTGGAGAAGACCTATAAAAATTTATAGACGATTCCTCCAACTTCCATCGAGTCTGAACGCGCTTTTTCTGCTTCTACATATGCCACAAATTAAGAAGTATGCTTTCGGATGAGACGTTGGATGCGTTGTTATTTCTAAGATTTTATTTTCGTGGGTTAAATAAGTAATTTATAGTTCCTATATTTATATTTTATTTAAAATACATTGATCTCTGTTGCATGGTCTTTTTTATAGTACAATGGCGTTTCTTTGTTTAGATAAAAGGGCTTAGTTTGTTTATTTTATCAGAAGAAATTATAATTTTGTTTTATTTTTTAATATTTAAGTAAAGATTTAAAATAAAAGATTTATTTTAAAATGCTTTACTTTCTTTTTGTTACCACTTTTTAGTACTAATACAATCCCGGGACTACCCCGGGATCCCGGGATTAACTGTTGATAATCCCGAAATCCCGGGATTACAAAAATCGACCGGGATCGAATCCCCTAAGCGTAAGTCATCACCAATATTTTTTGTAGCCCAAAATTATTTTCAATCTAAATCAGCGTTTCCTAACCTTTTTCAGCCACGGACCCCTAGGAAATTAGGAACAGTTTTAACGGACCCCTTTAATAAAAAAATTGTTAAGTAAGCGTAGCGTTTACGAGACATTAGCATTTATGTATGATCCAGAGATGACACCGCGGACCCCCATACATACATATACTCGCGGACCCCCAGGGGTCCGCGGACCACAGGTTAGGAATCAATGATCTAAATTATGTCTTCTAAATGAAGTTGCAATTACGATTAACTTTTTCGTAAAATTACTATGCATTAACGTCAGTCAGCTTTCTCACTTCACCGCATAAAAGGAAAGTACTTTGGATAAACAAATTTCAATGGGATTATGATATTAACTAGTCATGAATATTTTATTACGGCCAATCCCAAGCGACGTGTAAATATAAATAATTCATATATGATATTATACATTACTTTCACGCATGCTAATAGCCAACTACATCCTTAATAAGATCGATTTTGCCGACGCTCGTAGTCACATAATGGCTGAGCATGTTATACTGAAGCTAAGGTGTATTTTCGAGTTCTTTTTCTATATCATAACTAGCATGATGCAAAAATACGTGCAGAACTTTACTGTCCGTAATATGCATAATTAATATTTGTTTAATTTAATTAATAGAAGCAGTGATGGTCTCGAGGTTTGGTCGCGCGGTCGAGAATCTCAGCAGTCGCGGGTTCGAACCCCAGGCACACACCTCTGACTTTTCGAAGTTATGTGTGTATTCACATTGAATTATCACTTGCTTTAACGGTGAAGGAAAACATCGTGATAAAACCTGCACACCTAAGAGTTCTTAGGAATTTCTTAGGTGTGTAGTCCGCCAACCCGCACTAGGCCAGCGTGGTGGACTATGGCCTAAACCCTCTCAATGGTAGAGGAGACCCGTGCTCAGCAGTGGGCGTCTATGGGTTGATAAAGAAAGAAGAAGAATAAGAATATTTATTTGATAACCCGTAAGATTTTATAATGTGGTATCCGTTCCGAAACTTGAAGATCATATTTTTCGCCGTCCATAACTACAGCCATTGTCGAGACAAGATATAATCAATGAGCGAATTATTATTTTTATTCTTGGTAATGTTAAATCATATGTTAAGAGCCGTTTCTTGCTTGACTATTCACCTTTATATCTGGCCAATATTGCAATTGAAAAACATTATGAGGATAATAAACTGGTACGTAGTAACTGGTTAAATATAAACGATACTAAAATCATAAGCGAAGCTGACTTTATATGGCACAACCTTCCCTGTAGACACAGGAAAGGCGTGTCTTGATGACAATGCCCTGGACTTACAATAAAACAATGGGGCTATAAATATTTTCCTACAATAAATATAGCTTAAGGTTATGAAAAGGTTTTAATACTTTTAATGTCTTGAATAAAGAATACTTTAATATTGCAATTTCATTAATGATAGTACCGATGGCCATCACTGTGCGTTAATTGCGATCGTCAACTTAAAAACATAACACCTTAATTGTACTAAATATGCATTTTTGATATACATACATAAGATATCTTATCCAAGGCATTCATTTTAGACAGCCATACAACAATCGTGTTATGTTAAATATGTAAAAGAATCCTATTTTTAGCCTATCATTCTGGTGAGGGTAGACAGCGCCCACGAAAGGATTTCAAACACGTCTAACTTGTAGTTAAACTAAACTCCTTTCTACATGATTGAAGACAAGCTGAAAAAACATTGAACAAAAGATGTTTATAAATTATTTATATTCATAACAAAACGCGGGCGGCCCAGCCAGTCGGCGCTCATTGGCGCAGATAAATGAAACGACAAATACAGAGGTGTGCGGGCACGACAGAGCAGGGGTGCGCACCCTCCACCGACCTCTACCTATGTATATTTCATCCCGGGACAATCGATTCGCCGGAGTCGGCTGGCGGTCCCCTAGCTGCCGAGAACCGAGTGCTGAGCAACGGCGCGCCCGCCGCGCGGCCATCAACCCACAGACACATTCTAGAAAAAAACACAACAAAAAACCTACCTTTTCACACTCGAGTTACTTGCACCACCAAGAAATGCAGGCGCGGAGATCGCGAGAAAACCACAGATGCACTAAGTACAAAAAATTAGTTCGCACAATTCATCAATTAAATAAGCACTGAATGTCAATTTGTATCGTTATTATTTAATAATTTCTTATACCGGCTGTATTGCACCGGTGTATGTTTTTTATTTATGCGAATCGCTTGAGAAACGACACTACCCCCACGGCTGTTCGCGGTGGACTGAATAAAGTGAAGATGGCGCTCACTGCCCGTCCGGGATGACGCGAGTGAATGTAGCTGCGTGAGACCCGTTACTCATTCCACCAATGACGTTCGGATGCGTACGTTCACAACCAATCACTGACGACTTGTTTTCCTTAAGCTCTGGGCGTGAAAGTTTGAAAAAGCCGCATTTGATCAAAAATATTAAAATTATTATATCTCAACTTATAAACTGAGACCGTAAACAATAATTGCATTCGGAGTTGTAAGAAAGCAATAAAATGGTATAATAAGTAAATAATTTAAAAACACTATAAAGTTTTATAAGTGGTTTGCTTTGATGGTGTCGCCATCTATTTTCGACAGACAGATATTTTCTTTTAAGTGGTGAGAAAATTAATAAGTCATATTCATCCGCAAGTAAAATGTGCTCATTATTCAAGTACTTTCTCGAAACTGCTTACTGCAACTTTGGAAAGCAAAGCCGAGTTAAACTGAACGGTATCATACTGAACAATTTGCATACATTTAACGCTTAGAAAACACGTTAGACAGTTAAATTCGCGAGAGTTAAATGTAAGTTAGTAAAAGTTTCTAATAATGTTATTGTTGGTAAATACCATACGATACTAAATAAATACTAAACGATCGATTTTTGTGAAAGATAACAAGTTAATATATTTTAATCGTCGCATTGAATCGGCATTTATAATTTTTATGATTTCGTGAAAGAAATAAAATTATAATATTTAGTGTAATTCCTCTGTTTTATTTCGTAATAATTTTAAATTTTTATAGCTTAAATATTACATAAATTTATATTTATAGTCAACTAAATAGAAATTATAACATAACTAAAAGAAAAAGTAACATCGTTAGCATGTCTTTATTTAAAAAAAAAGAATGCGGCTGAACACTGAAAGCGGAGACAACTGGCTGAGAAAATTGTCCATCACCGCGTCAGCGACGTGTTGATGAATAATTATCATTAGCACTGAAGTCGATGGCGCGTGGAATACACACACGTCCACTCAATTTGCTTACAATAGTGTTGCGGAATAAAAACGATTGACGGCCATGACGCTATGTATTTTCAATATGGTTGACATGAGCTGTCAAAATTTGAATGATATTTGTCACGAGAATTGTTCGCCTTTAAAAAAAATCTCGTTTGTTTTGGGTGAATTTAAATCGACTTTAGCCATACTAACAATTCATTTGGGTAATTTAAATCGACTTTGATTGAAGTAATCCTTGTAAATAACAAATTTTATAAAAAAAATAGTAAACTGAATAATAAATTAGTTAATAGATTCTAGTTTTATCTTTAAAGACTTTTGCTTTCTTTATGTCGGTTCAAATCTATTTCACGAAACAGATGTGTCTTGTTTCTACACTCCGATATATACAGATAGAGCTACACAGATTTAGAAACTAGCCTTCATTTGGCTGACCGAGAGGCGTATTTCATCCAGTTTCTCGAGCAAAAAGCGTACATACCGCACATTGCTCGTCATTTGTGGAGGCATGTATCAATGCACATACCGACAATGCCGTCATTACATATCGCCAGCTACTAAATCAATTTCAGTGTCGTCAATCAATACGTTCACGGAGTTTGGTCATGAAATATTTGCGAATCATATATGTAATGACTTCTTGTATATATCGAGTGTCAAAAATATCTGTAAATTATGATTCTATTTGTGTAGTAGAAGAAAATAAATTTCTTTTTCTTGTCAGATATCTCTTGAAGTTTAGTGAGAAAGTGGGAACGGCAGCGGAAACGAGCGTTTTATGAAATAAATATACTCTAACAAGAACCTATGGGCGTACCGCACGCAAGTAACGCATATATTAGAAGTAATTATTGTAACAACATGCACATTGCGACGCAACACGTTCCTTCGCCGCTTATGGGTTTGCTCTTTTTTATCGTGGCTGTAAACGGCACAAGCTTTGAGTGTTACTAATAAAAGTGAGCTTCAAGTTTTTGCATGAAGTTAAACAAAACAAATTCTAAGATCTTAGTGTTAACGTCATCCAACCTCTGTGGTTTTCGACGAGTATATTCTTCAATGGAAGTTTGTTTCTGTCTATGACAATAATAAGAAAATCATACAAAAATATAATTGTATCAAACATTGGTGATGCGGTTTTGAGTAATTTTCTTCCTATCCCATTTTACAAACAATGACATCGCTTTCTTAAGCGGGTATTATACTAAGACTTATAAGAAAGTACTGAATATGCATCAAACAGTTCATAATAAAGGTTTTTTAAATTGAAGGAGAAAAATAGTGTTTTTTGTTTTAAACAGAGACAACAGAAACAGATATATTTTAAGCACTTACTAAAATTCCTGTAAAGAGAATGGCATCACTATTCTTAATTTTTTTACCTTTACGTCGAGTATTCAAGGATTTTTTAGTAAACATTTCTTGTGTTATAAGTTTTAAAAAAATATTCGAGACTGCGATGCCAAAAGCTATTTCTGCATCAATAAATAACTTGCAAAATATTACTACTCAGCTAGCACGATGCCGGTGCTGTATTAAAAATGCACGAAAAGTACTTAGACTTTTTCGGTGGGTAAGCCAATTAAAGATGCCAGCATACTAACTTGTCAACTGTCAACGCCTAAGGGCAGAAGGGTTCGTAATTGGTTCCTACGTACATAAACCTTAGGAATACTTGTATTGGTAGAGACAACTTTGATATACAGATATATACGTATATAATACGTCAGTATGTGCCTCCATTACGAAAATAAGCCTCCCTGCCGCAAAGAGGGGTTGGAATACAATGTTTCCTCTCTGTTATGGTTGAGCTTTTTCTACCACAAACAGCAACGAGTTGTTTGAAAAATTTTCAACCAGATATTTTTCCAACACGAGTTCTCGGAATGGTTTTGCTTTGGTTTCAGCTATACCATAGCTATATTAGGATCTTCATGTTCATTTGGATGGGAATTGCCATATACAACCAGCCTTATTTTTATTTTATTTTTTTAACCCAAGGAAAAACTATTGACATTAGTGCCATAGGACATCCGTGCCAATATCTAAATAGATCTAAACTCCTATACTAATAACTCCTTTCATAGGAAGGTACCATAAAAATTCCGCAGGCCCACTGAGCGGCACTGACTGGGTTTTCTCATCTGCCTTAGAGCTAAAAGGTGCGGATGCATCCCCTCTAAATTAGTTCCACTACTCGACAGCTTGAGTGTGCTCGCTACGGATACAGGTCACTTTCAGTAAGACGACCCTAGCAGCGCGATACCTAAATACACCGTGGGATTCTAACGGCTCTGAGCTAAAGAGGTTGTAAGGTCAGTATTTAATTACTTTCTTAATGTAGAAAAGTAATTGATAATAATCTGAAAACAATTTGTTTTGAACGTGCTAATATAAATTCAACTCTGCGCCCGCAACTCATAGGGTTGCTGAGCGCGAATAAAGTTTCTTTAAAAAAATTGCCTAAACACCCTAGATGGGGCTTTTTTTTTGTTTTCTCCTTCTTTCGTTGAAACTTTCAAGAGAATCATTAAGATTGGTTAATTTTTACCATGTTTAATTGTTTGAACTAAGATAATATGTTTCTTTACTTTTAAATACCTACTCCGACATTTATTTACAAAATTATTAGTATTCACGTTCCTGCTCACAATAAAATTTACGCTAAATGCTTTTCTTTCTTTTTCAATAGACAAGTAGCATATTTAGCAGTAAGTGGCCAGATGAACATAGATTAAAACACTTTATGGTACAGTCGGCTGATAGCGGAAAGATTCAAGATACCCTTGTAACGAGGTTAACTCTTGAACTATCTAATTTATGAATTTAAAACTAAAACACGAAGTTCATATTGGAAAACATGCAATAAATCATTTACATACTTTTATTTGATGTTGCAACCGTAAATTGTCTGAATAAGCCAACTAAAAATGTTCTACAAAACATATTGTATAACTTTTGAGTACTTATATGATGCAGATAGAACTGTATCACCAATTAATTACAAATATTAAGATCTGTAGAAATTAGCAGATAATGTGGTGTATAGCTAAAATTATTTCAGTAAGGCTCTTTAAAACTATTTAGTTCGAAATCTAAGTTAGAGTTGAAACAAAAAGCGACACTGGTAAGACCTCATACAAATATAAATTACGAACGTTTTCCGCTTCCATTCGTTGCTAAATTTACATCACATTTATACATTATAATGGCATTTATTCTCCGAGACGTAGCGGTATAGAAAATGTCTTTATTAAGTACCAGACGCCAATTACCGCTGAGTAATCCCGTTAAACTTATAAAATGATCTGACCGAGTAACGTGGAGCCGCCCTGCCCCTCTCAAATGATATTCAACTTAACTGAAAGAAGACATATGTAACATTTTCAGAGATCTTAGTAAACTGGAAGCAGGATTGTAGGCCGATGAAAAAGAGCGTGAAGCAAGCAAACAATTTCGGTTCGCGCTAGCGTTTTAATTAGGAATGTTTTAGTTATCTCTGGCGCTTTCGCTTCACATTTTCTCACTTATCTTTATGTGTTGTACGTTGAAATAGTGCGATGTTACTAATTAATTAATAGTTGTAAAGGCGACATCTGTGACATTTCTACTTTCCCCAGTTTAGAGTGATTTGAAATCGCGTGAGTACCTAATTCTGTATCAGCGTTGGTTTGATTTAAATTGGAGAATCAAATCAAAGAAAATTATCTAAATAGTATTTCACTTTCACTAAAATGAAAAATCCATCTCAGGGACTTTTGGATGGAGAAATATTTGTTCTTAAGAAAGTTTTAGACGAGTAATTTGAACTTACTATACATATATCACGTAACTTATCTTCTTCTTCTTCTTCATCAACCCATATACGCCCACTGCTGAGCATGGGTCTCCTCTACCATTGAGAGGGTTTTAGGCCATAGTCCACCACGCTGGCCTAGTGCGGGTTGGCAGATTACACACCTAAGAAATTCCTAAGAACCCTTAGGTGTGCAGGTTTCATCACGATGTTTTCCTTCACCGTTAAAGCAAGTGATAATTCAATTTGAATACACACATAACTTCGAAAAGTCAGAGGTGTGTGCCTGGGGTTCGAACCCGCGACCGCCGAGATTCTCGACCGCGCGCCTAAACCTCGAGGCCATCACTGTTTTTTTTACACGTTACTTATATATAATAACAAATTATAAATTATATGTAGTTAAACGTATGTAAATATTTATTCTCGGTACGTAAATAATCACGAAAACCGTTAGAAAATTTGCCAAAATAGTGCCTAAAACGTAAAGTCGAAGAATAAATAAAGTGTTACCACAGACTTTGAATTTCATGAAACGAATGATACTTCTTAGTCACTTTCCAGATAAATCTAGGAAATACGGCGCAACACGAACAATTCATTGACAATTAATATCGATGCAATGCAATGTGCTAATGGTTAAGATCTGATCATCAATCAATTTGATCGTCATTATCTTGGCTATTATCACCAGTCGGTGGCCATCCAGATAGTTGCCAGAATTGAATTTTAATTGCAAACTGCAATTTCATATCGCAATTATTAACAGTTTTTCATCAGATCGCACTCGTTCAAATATCCATCTAGTTTTCAATTTAGTTTCTTCAATATTATTTTTTTTTGAATGAGCTGGTACGGACCAAGTGTTTTTTCGTAACTATTTAAATTTTTCTTTAACCTATTCACTTAATTAGTCTGAATTACTCGGTGAACAAGTACTAATTGACAGTTTGAATCATTACACCGATTTCACGCGCATTCCTGTCTTATCTCGCGATCGAATTGTATTGGCAAAATCCGTCTAATGATGCATATAGTATTTTCACAGCTTCTGTTACATGTCTAATAACAGATCTCGTGCAATTATAATCGGCGCGTGCATCGAATTTATGACGGTAAGCATCGTTAAATCCGCGCGGTCGGAATTCGGTGAGGCGGCGACGAGCGTGGTGCGTGCGCCGCACTACCGCCACGCATTATCATAATTGACGAAAGCAGAGATGCGTCGCGATGCCGTGTGATGCAGTATTTGGGTAAGTTGCAGATGTTACACATTAAAATATGTTACATCACAAACAGTTGTCAATTAACTTTAAAGGTGTACAGCGCACATCATCATCACGAGCCCATATGTATATCTCTACCATTGACAGAGTTTAGGCCTTGGTCCATCAACTCAAAAGTCAAATGATATTTAATCGAAGCTCAGACTAGAATTAAATATTTCTGAAGCTTTCGTATTTAGGTATTGAGTGGTAAATCCAATACGCTGAAATTACGTATGTATTATATTAACACTAGATAACGGGAAGAATTTTTAGTGGCGAAAAATCTAGAAAGAATTTTAGGATGGCTGCGCACTTACAACGGCTGGATTATTGAAAAATTACAAAACGGATTATAAGTCTATACCTATATCAGGGAGGGTTTCGACCGTAAGTAACTTATGAGCGACATGTAAACGAAAATAAGAACTTTTATTAAAAGGCGCGCAAAGATATTGATGAAAGTGCATAAAGGTATTGACTTATATGTGTGTTTCAGGATTGGGGAACGTATAAATTAGAGGGCTGATATTAACGAAATATTAAGTTAATCACAAGCTTCGTATGTGTGACTGTTACATATACCAAATCAAGTGTTTCAGCTGAAAAGTATCCGCATCTTCGTTGATGTACTAACGATCGGCTTACGTTTCGCGCGACGCCGCCAACGCGAGTAGTGACAGCACACGCCACCAGACTATATAACACACGGCACACGCCAATGGCCGCCATTTCGGGAAAGCAACATATAAATAACGTTACAACAACGTGATAAATCGTCTGGATAATCCTGTTTCGTGTCTCTCTAATATTATTATGTACATTTTCATTGCAAATTAAAATGCCGTTGATATATTTGTAACATTCGTGTTGTGTTGACATGTTGCATGTATTAGTCGATTATTAATGATAATCGACTATGATTAATTATTATCTATACGTGCGGTTGTTCGACAACTGAATGCTTACAGTCTTTAAACTTCGAAGATTTGCAAACAATGATCTTGATGATGCCATTGGCTATCTCGGTTGATCAGCAGAACTCCCAACAGAATGTTAATGAAAACCGTCATCGCGCTTTAAGGTAATATGCAGAATTTTGGGAAAAACTAGCCTTTTAAATAACGGTATAATGTTATAACGGAGTTGCTAAATGCTTTAATGCTTTTAGACAAAAATCCAACATCATTGAGTAGAAAAGACTGCCTGATACGTGGCTCTATTAGAATTTGTGGCTTCCTATAATTTATTCCAATGTTCTGCAACAAGCTGGTATAATGTATCATAAAAAATATTCGTGTAGATCTGATATAGAAGCAGATCTCCTTACGATGTATTATAAATTCGCTAACTCGTCATTTGTAATGCACACATTAAATTGCTAATTTATTACTAGGTTTTTTACTATCCAATCCCGAACATTAAAATTACTACTACAAAATTTATCTTGTGACTTTAAATCATTATAGATATGTGATAGATGGAATGGCTCGTGGTCAATGCAATTATAGCACTTATACGACTTTTACCAACACTTCACTCGATTAATCACAAGCAATTGCTGTAATAAACCACGGCTGTATGGCAAAAAGTAAGTCTTCGCGTCTATGCATCTTCATGCCTACATTAATTAAAACAATACTATGCGTAACACGTCATTTAGTTGATGGTCGCATTGGTACAGGAGATAGGTAGCCTATCTAATTATCAAAAAGATTATTAATTCATCCATGAACTGAAGAATGTGTGTTCTGATACGAAGTAGGTATTAACTCATCTTTCAAAATGTTGTATTAGTAAAATGGACTCTACTGTTATATAAATACAGATTATGACATCAAAAATGTTTTCAGCATACTATTGCAATTATGAAGGGAGATCGAGAGGTTCTACGGACAGCTTTACACCTCGGTTGCCAAGCCCGCTGTTCGCTCGGCCGAAGACCCGAGAGCCGAGTTGATCCGCCACTTCAGCGATGATATCCCGGACATCAGCCTGTGTGAGATTGAGATGGCCCTGAAACAACTTAAGAACAACAAGGCGCCGGGTGAGGACGGAATCACTTCAGAGCTTCTGAAAGCGGGCGGAACGCCGGTACTTAAAGTCCTTCAGAGGCTCTTCAATTCCGTTCTCCTCGAGGGCTCAACGCCAGAGGCATGGAGCAGGAGCGTGGTGGTACTGTTCTTCAAAAAAGGTGACAACACCTTGCTGAAGAATTACAGGCCCATCTCGCTCCTGAGCCATGTCTATAAGTTGTTTTCGAGGGTCATCACAAATCGTCTCGAACACAGGTTTGATGACTTCCAGCCGCCCGAACAAGCTGGTTTCCGAAAAGGCTTTAGCACCATGGACCACATCCATACGCTTCGGCAAGTTATCCAGAAAACCGAGGAATACAACTTGCCGCTTTGTTTAGCGTTTGTGGACTATGAGAAAGCCTTTGATTCGATCGAGACGTGGGCGGTGCTAGAGTCTCTCCAGCGGTGCCACATTGACTGTCGGTACATCGAGGTGTTGAAAAGCATATACAGCAACGCCACCATGTCGGTCCGAGTACAAGATCAGAGCACGAAGGCTATTCCACTACAGAGAGGCGTGAGACAGGGAGATGTTATATCTCCGAAACTGTTCACTGCCGCGCTGGAAAACGCCTTCAAGCTCTTGGAGTGGAAAGGATTCGGCATCAACATCAACGGCGAGTATATCACACACCTTCGGTTTGCCGACGATATTGTAGTCATGGCAGAATCGCTGGAGGACCTTAGCACTATGCTCGAAGACCTCAATCGAGTCTCCCAACAGGTGGGTCTTAAAATGAACATGGACAAGACGAAAATCATGTCGAATGTCCATGTTGTGCCCACCCCAATCGCAGTTGGGGGCTCGACTCTCGAAGTTGTAGACGAATATGTCTATTTGGGACAAGTGGTCCGGTTAGGCAGGTCCAACTTCGAGAGAGAGGTCAATCGTCGAATCCAACTCGGTTGGGCAGCGTTCGGAAAGTTAGGAGACGTCTTCTCGTCCAAAATACCTCAGTGCCTGAAGACAAAAGTCTTCAATAGTTGTGTGTTACCAGTGATGACTTACGGCACTGAGACGTGGCCTCTCACTAAAGGCGTCATGGGACGGCTCAGGGTCACTCAACGAGCTATGAAGAGGGCTATGCTCGGGGTTTCCCTACGTGATCGAATCAGAAATGAGGAGATCCGTAGGAGAACTAAAGTAACCGACATAGCCCAACGGATTAGCTCGTTGAAGTGGCAATGGGCCGGCCACATGGCGCGGAGAACTGATGGCCGATGGGGCCAGAAAGTTCTCCAGTGGAGGCCACGTACTGGCAAGCGCAGCGTGGGACGTCCCCCGACAAGGTGGTCCGACGACCTTGTCAAGGTCGCGGGACGTCGCTGGCTGCAGGCGGCTTCCGACCGTTCCCGGTGGAAGTCATTGGGGGAGGCCTATGTCCAGCAGTGGACCACTAATGGCTGATATGATGATGATGATGATGATTGCAATTATATTCAAAATAAAAAAAAAAACGAGCACAAATATTTTTTGCAAAATGACTGCATCGACTTCAAATTCGTTTTATTCACTTGTGTTAGTATCCTCGATGGCGTAGGCAGGGATGTGCCTATACATACCTACACACTTTTCGCCATTACTGCCAACAAACTATGATAACTCCTTCGAACTGGCAAGAATTCTCGGACCAAAAAAAAATACTGATTTGTTACCAACAAAGGTTGAAATAAACAAGGTAAACCTTGATTGCCATGCAGACTCTTATGCTGTTGATCCCACAAGTCAGAAATATCTATTCATTTAAATATTTTAAACAGTTAATCGAACACTCCTAACACATTAAGATACTAACATTTTTTCAAGAGATATCGGAAACAATAAGTAAATGAGTAAGCAGTTTAACAAACACCGAGGCCAGATACAAATATTTTAAACACAATTATTGGATTGGGTAAGGCAAGCAAACTACGGATCCTTGCATAATGTAATCACTAACCACACTTCTCTCCATTCTCGCAATTAATATTGAAATTTTTATCTTCTTATAATGGCCGTAATCTATTAAATCCACGGAATGAGTAAAACATTAAGTAGAGCAATAGTAACTACTAGTCAGATATGCAGACATATGCAAATCATAAATGAAGTCTATATGGGATTTCAGACTGTTGTTCATTTGACCGCACCTAGCATTCTTAATCCATATTCATAACAATACGTGCCCATTCACCATGATGATATTGCTATGCAATGGCAATAAAAATAATGCAAATCTGGAAAGATTATCTATTGTATTGACGAATGGATAAATGTCAAAACGGATTAAATTATAGTTAAAGTATTCTCTTAGAAACGTTAGAGTTCGCCAGCGAGCGGAACGAGATCCTAATTAAATTATCTAGAGCGTGAAGCGTTCTTGCATGTACGCTTCATGTTTTTCTGGAAGCGAATTAAAACTAGCAATTTTGTTTGGTCTGTATAATAAACTAGTAATAAAATAACATCGCATATGTTTCTAAAATGATGCCTTTATTTTCTCCTTTCTAATAATTATAATAATTAGCGAAGGTAATTAACGTGAGAATAATAATGTGTAACTAGCTTATGTACGCACTGTTTCATCCAAGTGATATATTCTTGCACACACATTAAAGTACTTTCGAAAGTTTCGAATTTCTGCTTAATGGTAAATTAGCATGAATGAAAATATAACAACATAATTTTTAATAGCAATGACGTAACGACAAAATATAGATATTGTTTACGGACTCTACAAGTCAAGTTAATAAAACAAAACACAGCATAATATTATTCTTTAGTTCCTAGAATAAAAGTCAATCTAATTATGAAGATTTTTATTTTCATTTTGGTCCAAGTTCTACAGATTCATTATTCTATTAGTGTGTTTACCTGCATATTACTTCGTTTTGTGAGGGTAGTATAAATTAAACTATAATCGCAATATCAAATGAGTAGACACACCTTGCGATTTTGTAAAAAATCAATAACACTGCCCGACTCGGAGATTGAGCCCGGGACTTCTTTACGGCAGGCACTTAAAAATAAATCTATCAAAGTAAAAAGAACTAAACTTCATGTTTTTAAACTGATAATTGAAGGCAATAATATGAAATAACGTATTTTTATAAACCAGCTAAAACTATTTAGTCAGAACTAACAAAAAATAATAATTAGTGGATCGAAAAGACTGTGTGAACTAAAACCCTTTGCCAATTCTATGTGCGTACAAATAAAAAAAAACTTGACAGCTCTATTCTGTGAGGTTATTGATTTTCAGGTTGCTGGTTGAATTTCTGTGGCTTGCGCCATTAAACTTCTCAAGCAGTATTTAAAAGTGCTTTGAATTATGCTGTAAATAAGTTTGAACTAGAAAGTAATTAAATTTTATTTTCAAAATGGCGTTTGTTACATCGCGGTTGAATCTGTTGCGGAAAATATCCCAAAGCGCAACATACACTACATTACTTAAAAGGCCGATGGCTTATAAGAGTTCAATTTCATTGGAAACGTTATACCCCAATAGTTCTCTCAAATTAACCACTCCAGCATTTGTAAGTATTACTTCTATAAATTACCAATTTAATGTAGAGAATGTATATTAAATGTAATAACGTACTAATGTAATAATTTTATGAGTACTTTATTACATTTCACAACTAAATATAACTATTTTTTTTATGTCTCAGGTCTTTACTTTAAAAGGGTATGAAGCATAAAAACAAAACGCAGATAATTTCCTAAATGTAGAAAAGTTTAAGCTTTTATAGATATACTTCTGTCTTCCACATAGTAATGTAAAATTAATCATTCATATTAAAAGATAATAAATAATGAGTATTCCATCTTTAAATACAAATTAGAATACAAACTTTACGAATATTGTATTTGCAACATTATTTGCCTTGTAGTAATTAAATTATTGCAAATCAAAAACTTATTTACATTTAAAAATTATGTATTATTAACCTCAAAACTATAAAGTTGAAGAATATCAAGGGATATTTTTAGTTAGAGGCTTGTTTATACATAATGAAATCATTATTTGACACTAAATACTTTTGATTCTAATGATAAGAATTTACAGTAATAAATGAATCTCTTGACTCTTGTCCTTCTACAGAAAAAGTCTTCATTTAAATTTAATTTTCTGAGGACACATTGTTCTAACAACCATATTATATGCATCAGTTTATACATAAATACATGTTTAACTTACATAGTTCTGACTCCACACTAAGATCAAGTCTTGTGTTGTGGGTAGCAAAAACTACAAGATACTTTTTGGTCTCACAAACACCCAGATCTGAAATAGATGTTTGTAAACCACACCAACACTTGAACATTTTTTTTAGAAAAACCATGTCTCAGATTGGTTCAACCATAAACGGTTGCCTGGAAGAAATCGCCGATAGCGATAAGGCCGCCACTGGTGACACTGTGTTTAGAGTTTGTGACTATTTATATTGTTTCTTTTATTTTTATATGGTGTACAATAAAGTGTAATAAATAAATATGAGGTAATGAAAGTAAAAAAAAAATTATAATAATATTTTGCAGTAGGGCTATACAAAGACATAATAGTATAAAAGTTTGATATAATTATGTATAAAATTAATTGCCTTTCTTTTTAGAAGCCAGATCCGAATGAGAAGTTTTCTGGGTTTATACCACTTGAGAAATTGGACATCTCTTACAGCGCCAGCTCTGGTCCTGGAGGCCAGAATGTTAACAAAGTAAGCATGGACAAGTCTGACCACATAAACTCCTTTTTTGCATATACAAAGTCACCATTGTATGACATAAAGTATATTTACTGTTTCATGTCCCCTGATGTTTATTGTAATACTATTAATATTTATTTTCATTCCCCAATATTATGTATTATTAATTTAATGAATTTATATCCAGGTACACACAAAAGTGGACCTGAGGTTCAAGCTCAGTGAGGCAGACTGGCTGCATCCTGACATCAAGGCAAAAATGTTGGAAATGGTGAGTTACATAATATGATTAATTCTTATTATATTTTATTAATGTCAGTAGCATATACATGTTTTCATCTTGTTGATAGAAAATCTGTTGCTTAACTAAATTGAATTTCTGAATTGATGTCTGGTGTGTTTGTGAATTTTATTAACCTTTGTAATTTAAATTTTAAAAATTTTAGTATGAGAAGAAGCTATCCAAAGAGGGCTACCTGATCATTAGATCAGATGTGACAAGATCTCAGCAATTGAACCTAGCAGACTGCATGCAAAAGTTGCGCGCATTGATCAGAGAAGCAGCAGTCGTACCAAAGAAACCTTCCCCTGAAACAGAAGAGAAGATCAGACAGAGGTTAGTAATTATGACATGGTCATTTTAATATTTCAATGTTTTTTTTAATACATATTCACCAAAGACATTCTTGTTAGACCTGCAAATTAGATGAGTTGTGTTTGATTGTTATGTTCGGACTCAGGTAGTTGTATAGGTATTTAACTTGGGGCAAATGTTAGTAGCAACTTGCATTGAGTTTGGATATAATGGACTTTAATAAACATGATTTTTTTTTTATTTTCGTTTAGGTTCTTTTATGGATGCAGTTAAAGTTAAATACACAATGTATAAGGAGATTTATTACACTTATTCAAACCATACTGTATTTGCTACAGTGGACTATGGATCAACATAGTTTAAATACATTATTTGCTTAATTTTCAGGCATTTAAAAGCTGCTCGGTTGCGTGTGGCGGTCAAACGAGAGGAGTCCATAAAGCGTGCTCAGAGACAGCCGCCAACTGTAGTAGACTTATGATTTTTCCATTAAATTGGGCACCGTTGCTTCAGCATTAATCACTCACAATGAGTGTGATGCTGAGTCCAAGCAGAGTTGTTTAGCTGTTTGCATTGTTGTGTATTAGTGATAAATAAATTATAAGAAGTTCTTGAAGTGTATTTGTCAAACTTAGATTGTACATATAAACAAAATTTAACAATTGGCATCTTAATTACCTTTTAGATTTAGATTTCTATATGAAGACATAAATTAATTAAATTCAGTATTTAAATTGCTATATATTATGTTTAGATTGAGATATGATCTCTTGTAATTAGGATAATTAAGGTACTTCTATTTATAACTACTATATATTGATCATCAGTTCCAGGTGAAACAGTGTTAAAAATTTTAGTGTAGATGTTTTTATATCGTATTGATAATATGCAGTGTAGTAGTGAGTTTAGTTGCTTTTAGTAATAAATATTTGTAGCAGTCAATATCGTATTTACGAGACTTATAGAAAAGTAGTGTGAATTAAAGATGCTTTTCATGCTTTCTTTATGTTACATTGCTGAGTCATAGTATGAAGCTAACATTATTCATGTTTAAAAAATATGCAAGCTTATAAAGTAGCTATGGTACTTGAAAACTTTTGGGGTATAATTTTTTGCTAGTAGAATGTCTTCAATGATTTGTTTTAACTTAAAAAATGATATATAGATTAGACGAACCAAATTATTTCGCTTGTTAAATGTATGTCCTATGATCACGTAGTATTCGCCATAAGCGCCTGTCGATAAATTAAGAGCTATGTTGCACGCTAGCGTCAAACTAAATTAGAATATTAGATCGTTAGATTAATCTTATTATTCTTTATATAAAAAGGCATATATAAACAATTTAACCTTAACTAGCATACGGGATTAATGAGTAAGTAAAATGTAGTAGCTTAGTATGTACATAATTAATTTTACCTACTGATATATATTTTTTAAATGCGTAGTTTGTAAATGTAATTTTTATTTCTAAAAAATATAATCTCTACATTTTTGTACATATAGATTAGAAAATACAATTTCTACATTTGTTGAAATGTATGCGTAGCGCCTGACGTTGAATTGCGAGCAATGATAGGATAATTTGTTCCATTCTACTATTTAAAACATAGTTAAGTAAATATCTTAATGTGTCCCAGAAAAAGTCTATATTTTTAAGGTTTTTTGATGTATTTATTATAGCATTAATAACAGATTACTCTCAAATTTCATACGTTATACATGATTCCGCACATTAGTAGCACACATATTTAACTATTTATTGTAGAATTAAAAATAAGTCCTCAATACACATACAGTTAGGCTCATTTTTTGTCAGTTGGAATGTAGGTTATATAGTATTTTTTTTAAGGCCCGTCGAAGCTCCATTGACTTTATTTATACATGATACTAATTAACAGTATTCGTCATAATATAATTGCATGTTGTTTGGTAACAACGCCTGTTGAAAATACATAGCAATGTTACTAATAGAGAAAAAGAAAAATGATCACAAATTTAAGTTTACACTACCGATGGATGTAAAAAAAACATCAATATTTATTATTTTTTTGTCGGGATTTCCTTTAATGCCAGGGGGTTTGTAATCACCTTACTTATTACGTACCTTGGTTTTCGTTCAAGGTCTGAATTCACCCTGTGTAATTTAATTTTTAGTTGTATTTCTTCAGAGATACGATATAATATTGGTTCTTAGTTTGTAGATTACTCATTAGAGTTAATTGTACCCGATATGAGGATAGGTTCGCTACCTTTCCTTTACGGGATAAGGGCGTAGTGTGGGAGCATTTTTTCCCTCAGCGCCAAGCGGCCTGATATTATGTATGTATGTAAAACAAGCTGAAAAAACGCGTCTATACAATTTGGATGAGATATAATTTCATCCAAAGATCTAGTTCTAGTAATAAGTAATAGTAATAAGTCGCAGGTAACATATTCTATACTAGTTGGATAAAACTGTGAAGGAAATCATCGTAAGGAAACCTGTTTGCTTGAAAGGTCTTCAAGCAAACAGGTTGAAGGAAGTTAATTTGCCTGTATTAGACTAGCCTGGTGTAGTATAATCTTTATTTAATTTTAAAGATACTTTGACCCCGCTTTGAAATAAATGACCCTCAACGAGATGTAGGATATCTAGAATAATAGGTGATTTGAAATAATTTATCTCTGCCTGTCCATTCATGTCACTCAAATAATGTTGAAGTCCTTAGTCCACGCTAGTCCAATACGGGTTAGTAAACAAATGTCATAGTTTTAGAATTTAGTATTTTAAGTCTTTGGAAACAGCTAAACTACTTGTGTGCCCAATTTAATAAGTATCAAAAATATAATAAGCTAAGAAAAATATTAAGTCTAAATTAGTTTTATTAAATTGTCTAGTAACAAACTTTGAAGCTAAAATTAATCATGAAATAAAATAGTATTATTATTGATTAGACTTAGGATATGTACGTACCTAGAAATGGTAGAAAATTTTACTCGTGCTTATGTAGAAAAATAATGGTAACATTATAGAGAGTAGATTTTTGGCTAATTTTAATATTTATTAATAAATTCTAGTGGCTAGATAGAGCTATTTCATTTTTCACCCAACAATGTTCTGAAGAGTGGTTTTACTTATCCTTATATAGTTTGCAATAACATCATACTTAATTGAAATAGGTTCATGATTGAAACTGAAGTATAAAAGTAGTTATAAACTCAGCAATATGAAATGTCAAAATTAACTGAGCACACCAGCGTTGCCATGGTGATGTTTGTATAACACAGACAATTCTTTTGTGACACAGCAAAATATCGTATTTGCAAAGAATAACTACTATTGTTTAACATTTTAGATATACCCGTATACGCTTGTTAATATAGCGAGGATGTCTTACAGAGATCTAAGAAGTAAGTTAAATGTTGCTTTACTTGTAAATGTTATCTAAATTAAACTTAAAGACTTTATCGTCAATTTTGACATTAACCTAAATTGAACAGCGATAACGTTAACCATTGTATTCACAAATATCACATACTTTAACGGAAGGAAAACATCGTGAGGAAACCTTAATTCCTAAAAGTTATTAGAAACGTCTTACGTCTGTACTCTGCCAACCCAGCGAATACGTGCCACCAGGCCAGCGTCGTGGGCTAAAGCCTGAACTGCCTCAATGTAGACGAAGCCCGTGCCCATAATGGGACATATAGAAGCTAATAATAAATATTAAACAGTTCCTAAACTTGCAAACAATAGATTTTAGCGAGGCCATGCGTGTCCTCGGGTTTCCCCGTCCCATATCGTTGGAGAGCTTCAGGACCCCAAACTGGGAGCTCGTCGAGGAGTGCCTGCGCTGGTTGGCGGCGCGCGTGGAGCCCGACGCGACACTACCGGGAGGCCGGGCCACCATGGAACAGAGGGTGGCTATGGTGACGCACGCACTCGCTCTGTTTGTAAGTGGTTTTACTTGAAGGATTTAAGGATTAGGGTTCGGGATCACGATTTTGTATAAAGGTGTCATGTAGTGAGTATACCGGTTACTTGGTGGTTCATTCAGGACAATTTCGTTATATGTCCGACTTGTATGAGTGCTTTGGTGGGTTTCCTGTGGAAGTCATTGGGAGAGACCTGTGTTCAGCAGTAGACCTCTTTGGATCAATTGGGGAGTACGTGAAATAATTAAAAAACATAAGTTATTCCCGCAATACGGGCTATTCATCAGCTTGAGAAACGAAAGACCGCGGGTTTGATCTCCGCTCCGAGAGAAATATTTTAGAATCACAAACCTCAAATATTTGATTTGGGGTCTGGAGGTTTTTGAGACTGAAAAATATCTTGAAGATTCTGATACCCACGACACAATACATGATCTCAGTGTGAGGTTAAAGGTTTGTATGCAGTCGCTTTGCGTGTATTTAACTAAAATATCAACACTAAATTCATATCCTATAGCATTCCCGCGCGAATTTGAAGTTGAATGGCAAGAAGTTGTACGGCGCGGACGGGTGGGCGGTGCGAGAGCTGCTGAAGGTGGCCACACTCCTCAGGACTGCGCTGGAGACTCCTGATATGGACGACAACCAGTCTGATGGAGTACCACTTACGTATGACGTCAGCAATCGGGTGAGGGCATTGAAATTATGGGCCGGTAGGTGTGGAAAATTGAACTCCTGAGAAAACTTTGAGGATTTTTGAGGAGAATTTTCGTAGTATCTTTAAATAAGCTTTAGTCAATCAATCTTTTTATTTTTTGATGGGTAATTAGTTCAAATTGTCATTTTTTGAGTAGGTTTAAGTGCAGAGCTATTTGTAAATTGTATAAAGAACTCTTTTAACCATTATTGTGATTGTTTAACTATGCTCTAGCTGGGGGAAATTAAGCAGGCTCGTCTGCTGTCAACAGACATCACGGCACAGGGCGCCTTCCTCTATGACTTGCTTGCTAAGGAAGTCGACAATAAGGTATGATTACAGTGCATTTTTTTTCAATACATTTGGATGAGGTAGGAGTGATTCTGTTATGCAGTTTCGTGGTGGTATGTAAAGTATGGCATAGAATGTAGCTCATTAGATAAAAATTGAGTCTATATGAGATTAAAGGTTGATTTTTACAAAGTGTAATTATATTCTAAAGCCGTGACGCATGTTTGTTCAGGCCTTCAGCAACCCCACTGTCTAAGCTCCTGTAATCTATACTATTATAATAAAGTGGAAAGGTTTGTATTTTTGTATTTTTGTATTTTTGTATTTTTGTATTTTTGTATTTTTGTATGTTTGTTACGAATAAACTCAAAAAGTACTGAACCGATTTGGATGATTTTTGGTATGGAGATAGATGGGACTCACCGAAGTAACATAGGATACTTTTTATCCCGGAAAATGTTGTATTCCCGTGGGATTGGGTATAAAACGCTATATTTATTTTACGCTTTCACGCCTAAACCATTTAACCGATTTTTATGATTTTTGGTTAGAATATAAGTAAGATCCTATGAAGTAACATGAACCACATTTTATCCCGGGAATATGTAGGGTTCCTGTGGGATTAGCATGTATTCTAACGCGAAAATGACACTGCCTATGTAATGCTTTCACGCCTAAACCTTTTAACCGATTTGAATGATTTTTGGTATGGAGATAGGTAGGGCCCACCGAAGTAGCACAGGATCCTTATTATCCCGGAAAATGTAGTATTCCCGTGGGAACGGGTATTTCTGGACCTACAGAACCGATTTGAATGATTTTTGGTATGGAGATAGGTAGGGCCAACTAAAGTAACGTAGGATACATTTTATCCCGGAAAATGTAGTATTCCCGTGGGAATAGGTATTTCTAGATCTACTGAACCGATTTGAATGATTTTTGGTATGGAGATAGGTAGGGCCCACAGAAGTAACACAGGATACATTTATCCCGGAAAATGTAGTATTCCCGTGGGAACGGGTATTTCTGGACCTACTGAACAGATTTGAATGATTTTTGGTATGGAGATAGGTAGGGCCCACAGAAGTAACACAGGATACATTTTATCCCGGAAAATGTAGTATTCCCGTGGGAATCGGTATTTCTTGATCTGCTGAACCAATTTGAATGATTTTTGGTATGGAGATAGGTAGGGCCCACAGAAGTAACACAGGATACATTTATCCCGGAAAATGTAGTATTCCCGTGGGAACGGGTATTTCTGGACCTACTGAACCGATTTGAATGATTTTTGGTATGGAGATAGGTAGGGCCTTTCTGTGGGATTTCCGTGGGAATCGCTATATTCAAGATCTACTGAATCAATTTGAATGAATTTTGGTATAGAGATAGGTAGGTCCCCCCGAATTAACATGATATACTTTTATCCTGGAAAATGTGTTCCTGTGGGTATGGGTACATGTTATAATTGCGAGAGTAACTCTGTAAATCTGTTACGGTTTCACGCCTAAACCATTGGACTAAGTTATATAATTTTAGGTATGAAGATAAATAGGACCCTGTGAAGTAATAATTAAATGTTCCCGTGGAATAAACATGTTGTAAATGCGGAAATAGCTTTTTCAAAGAAAAACTTTTTTTGGACACTTATGAGACGAATTAAAGATTCACTAATAATTATCTTTCTGCACTCAGCCCTAAAGTCTACGCAGACGGAGTCGCGGGCAATCTTTTATATAACCAGTGAACAACCAGTAGTTATAAATCCAGGAGCAGCGGTCCCAAGCCCTGTCTCGTCCCCTGGACCTATCCAGCATGGAGGCGAGCCTTCGTCGGGCTCTAGAGGCGGTGTCTGGTCGTGTGGGTACAGCTCGGGAGCACATCCACAACGTGGCCGCTAGCGAGGCAGCCCTGGACGCCAAGCTGCAGCGCCGTCGGGCTGAACTGCAGCGTGCTGAGAAGAGACTTCATACTGTGCAGAAGATCAAGTGGGTGGATGTGATAGAAGCTTAAATGCCAGTAGATGTGCTAGAAAATACAAATGTGCTACAGAAGATAGTTAATAGATGTGATAGAAGATTAGAATGTGCTGTAGGAATAATAACTTGGTCTTCTGTAGTGGAATCAATAGGCAATGGCAGAATCAGCTATCAGTTCTCCGCGCTATGTGGCCGGTCAATTCCCACTTTAACTTCATAATCTGCTGGGCTATGTCTGTATACTGAGAACTGTGTTATATTGAGTATTGTGACAGTAGACCAATGTCCAATATAATCCTTTATTGTGTGGGTAGACCGGCTTACCAGGGCGAATTGTCCGTGCTGGAGCAGGAGTTGGAGCAGCTGTGGGGTCGGTACGTGGTGCGCTACCGCTGCGTGCAGGCGCTGCAGCACCAGCTCAGTGTACTGGAGACCGCGCATGCGCAGGTACTACACACACACATATATATAATTTGTACATACACCACTCACAAGACCTATAGTCATATATGTACATGGAACAGCGAAAGAAAGGGTTTTGTAAAAAATCATGTATCGTCTGGGATAAACCCAGACTTATCATCATTTTTATCATCTTGCCTCACACACTCCATCCATGTCTTCTTTGGCCTGCCTCTGCTTATCCATTCTTCAACTGTCATCCCCATTATTGTATGGGTTTCACTCGTTTGATTTTAGTACATCTTTACTATCCAGAAATTCTATCTCCATTCCAGGCGACTACTTTATTCTCATATTCAATACAAAACCTTCTGATTGAGTTGAGGTCTGATTCGAAATAAGTAATCTTTTTATCAATAATGTAAACTGTTTTCGATTGTAAACGAGCAACATAGAGTTTCTTGACTGTTCTTCTTTAATGATGACAGCCTTGAGAACAGGGTTGTTAACTAAATTTTGAAATGACTAGATCTGAGTTATGGCTCTGCATTTGTATATTCATTAAATAATACTTCATTTCACATATTGGAAAGATATTTTCTAATAAAGCTAGGAGATGTTTGAGAGCTAACCTCACGTATCCAATGGAAAGCAAAGTGAACTGATGAATGAAACTCTTGTTCTTGTTAAGAGAGTATTAATATGAATAACCAAAGTGCATATTAATATGTAGGCCGCCGAGGAACAACAGGCGGCCATAATGCAGCTCATACATAAGTATGAAACTGAAGACGTGTTGGGGAAACTTAGCGACTCAGGTAATAGACTTTCAAACTACTGCTATACGTGTGAGTGTGATGTACGGGACTTCTAGGGCTTACGGAATATTTCGACGATTACAATAAAATTTTGATATTTATGAATGTTCTCAAAAGCAAATTTAAAAGATAGAATTTAAAGGTAGAAAGATAGTATGATTTCTAATTAAACTTGTAAATTAAATAATCATTCCTGGTTCAAAGTATTATTTAAATTGTTTATTGTTGTCTTGGTGATATTAAAAGAGTTTTATGTTGTAAAAATATCTTGATCAAATTAAAAAAACTTAACAAAATTTAGGAGGATGTACCTTTTTAATTCAGTGATATTATTAACTTCAGACGAGAGCGATTCTACAGACGACGAGAAAGACTTGAGCGAAGTGAAGCAACCGCGTCCCGCTACCAGACCTAAGACTAGGCTCCGAATCAAGACTGCTGGTAAGTTTACGTAGATTATATTTGTTTTTACATACATTACATAAAATGACATTAATTTATATGGACGAATTATGTTTTTATCATTTTAGTCTGACAGTTTCATAGCGCAGGTGGGTAGACACCAGCCTTTGAAACAAGAGACGGTGGCTTCGACCAAAAACATGTATTTGTCAAGGACAAAAATATTTGTCTGGGTGTTCATAAAAGCGAAAAATCTCTCGTAGTATATGATTTGCACGACACAAGACCCATATCTTAGTGTGGGGTCAGACCTATGTATGTGACTATTGGGTGTATTTGTTACATATAATATCATGCGTGCAGGAGTGTCGGCAGCAGAGAGTCGTCGTGCGTTCGGCAGCATGGCGGCGCGCGACTCGCTCGACATCCGCGACGACGAACTCAACAACTCCGACTCCGACTTCTCAGACACGCCGCTATACGGTCACTATATTGTTTCAGTCCTAGTGTGCCAACATTGTCACTGATGGAGATTCGATAAAAAAAAAAAAAAAAAAAAAAAAAAAAAAAACGAAAAAATACATATATGCAAAAAGAGTCCTATGTTGTTATGAATGTTAATAATGAAAGAAGAAATGAGTGTGACAGTTGAAGGATGGAAAAGCAGAAGGTCAGAAAGAGATGGATGGAGTGCGTGATAGAAGATATAAAAGAAAGAGGAATTAATAGAGCCATGACGGCTGATAGATACGTTAGAAAGAATAAATTCGTCGACCTCAAATAGGAAGGGCAAGAAGAGGATGATGATTTTTGCACGCAAATTTTGTTAAATTTGATGACGATGATGTACGTCAGGCGGCGGGTCTGCGTCCCGCTGGTCCCGCGCGCGGCCCGCCACGCGCACCATCGCCGCCGCCGATGATGACGACTTCGCTGACCTCATTGAAGGTACACTTTTCATTTTATTGAAAACCGTAATATCGGAAGCTAAGGCAGGTAATAGGTAAGGTGATCAAAAATCCGGAAAAATGACGTTTTCTTTATATCTATGTGGTTTGTGTACAAGAAGGTATTTTTTTATGTCGGAATTTTCTTTAACGCCAAGGGGTTTGCTATAGTGTTGCCCAAATGCAAGAACAAGACGAGACTTAGCCAGTCTTGGTCTTGGTCTTGCGCCAATACACCTGGTCTTGGTCTTGGTCTTGGTCTTGCGCTCCCAGTCTTGGTCTTGGTCTTGGTCTTGCAGCAAGAGTCTTGCAAGTCTTGCAATTACCTATTAGTCTATTACTATTTATTAAAGTTTACTTTAAATCATAGAAAAAGGTATTAGAATTGGAACATTGTGAGCTTGAATTAACATAGATTAATAAATGGGTCAATCAACTTTTATCTGTCCTATCAGTACTATGTAAATTTGTCCCCCAGTAGGTTAGTACAATGAAACATTAATTTTTCCAAAAAAAATATATATGGCAATCCATTACAATGAAACATAATTATTAATTACAATATCTACTATGATGCTAGTAAATAGATTTTGTTTGCTTTAAAACCTTAACGACCTTATTGCATGTTTATTTTAGTCCCTATTATATTTTATTATTCTGACTTCCACCGGACAACGGTAAAAAAGTTCCAAAATCCAAACATTTATGGCGTGACTACTGCCTGGAACTCAAGCCGATTTATTTCGTGACAACATTCATCCAGCCCCGATTTTGATTTCATCTTTTCCGCGGCGCCAGTCGACCGAGTGTATTTTGAAAAAGAGCGTGGCTTTATTGTGTGTCCACTGGACAACCAGCACAAAAACTTTTGTATTTTATATATTGTAGTAAATTAAAGTGGAATACAGTGAAAACCTGTTATAACGACACCGCTTATAACGACGGACCGGTTATAACAACCGAATGGTAAGGTCCCGGCGCATTCTATATAAAGTAATTACTATCGTTTATAACAACTATCGGATATAACGTCCGAAATATAAGGTCCCTTCAGTGTCGTTATATCCGGTTTCGACTGTATATGCAATTTAATGTATATTTTTTACTGTGCGTAAGACCTAATTCAAAATATTATTATTTATTACCAGGGAGCGGAAAGACTAATAAATATCACCACCAGTCCCTTGGACATCCAAGATCGTTGTCTGAATTATTCAATATTTTCTCTTCTAATACTGATAATTATTTTCAAATAGTTGTTTTTTTATTACATAAAAGAAGAAATACATGCGATTTTCATCATAGAGTCCCCTTTGGACACCCGAGTATTTCCTATGGACAAACGTCTATGTCCACTGGACAACCACTTTTTTCTTATCTCCTAAACACACAATATCGTCATTTTTACTTTAAAAGAACAGTAAGGTTTTTCAAATATGATTCTAATATTTAAAAGTAAATTAACAATTTGACTGAATTTTTAAATGTCCAAGGGACTATCTTAACTACAGTCATGTGAATTTTTGAGTAAAATTTACCATAAATTGTTCTGCTCTATTTGAATTCCTTAAATATAAATAACTATCAACAACAAATACGTATAAAATATACAAATTTAAGAAAAAAAAATTGATATATAAAATCTATCATTGATGGTACATTTAAAAGTTGATTGACCCAAATAACTGAAGATTTGATAAGAAATTCGAAAAATCAACTGACCTATATGTCGTTTTCCATGGAAGTAACTGTTTCTTAATAAACATTTATGATTTATAAGCTTACATTTGCTAAAACATGTAAAAAAACAAATTAATTACAATAACTTGACTGTATTTTAAAGAACCTAAGAATATTTTAACCTACGCCCTGTGGCGGCAATCAAATAGTGTCAAATGTTGTGATTTCGGCGCGGCGGCAACGATTGTTGTATATGATTTCAAAAGAAGCCGCCGGCGCGTGTATCATAACCATGTACTTCCGAAAAGCGGCAAATTACTTTGAGAAGTAAGTACAAAACCTTTGATGCCATTATCAAAGTGCCGATGGTTAAAACATAACTATGCATGCACTCAGTTTGATTTTGATGGATATTTTTTTATTCGCTATATAGGTATGTTTATGGTATTAGTCGTAATGCGCATAGGTCCAGTTTTTCATATTCTTTGATACAGTTTTTTGCGTCTCATAGAATTCCTAAGCGTACCTATACACCGAACTGTTACACCTAACTTCTCCGTGAAATAGCGCTAAGTCCTAGCTGCAAGACGCAAGAGTCTTGCAGGCTATGTCTTGTTCTTGCTCAAGTCTTGCAAGGACAGTCTTGGTCTTGGTCTTGCTAAAAATACGCGGTCTTGTTCTTGGTCTTGGTCTTGCAAAAACGCAAGAACAAGACCAAGACTGCAAGACCAAGACTGAATTTGGGCAACACTAGTTTGCTATCACATAAGATATTACCTGCCTCAGTTTCTGATCACGCTCTGAATACACCCTGTACGTATGTTCCCAGAAGCCCCGGGCGGCGTGGATTCCCTGGGCAGTTCGTCGGAGAGCGAGCTGCTGATGGGCGGCGAGCGGCCCCCCGCGCCCTCCGCGCTACCCGCCCGCCCCGCCTCCACGCACAGCGACAACGAATTCTGAACTCTATGTACACTTGCAGAAAGTTCAATTTACTTTTGTTAATAAAGTTATGTACCCTGAAAATGTTTTATTTTTAAAATAAAAAAAAAAAAATATTTTTTTTTTGTTACTTTGGGACATAACTATAAGTTTGAAAGTGGTTTCGTATGCAAAAATATATTTTCATCGAACTCGAAGCGTATTTTAGTTATACAAATTATACAATAGTTTTGTTTACTGGTAATACAATTCGGTGGAGGGTAGTTTGCCCTCATTGACTATTTATTGGAGACCAGGGTTTCGATGAGTCAGCTTATATTTACATTTCATTTATTTATTTATTTATTTATGCTTATTATACAATGTGTATAAAGGCGGACATAATGCCTGGGGCATTCTCTAACTGTCAACCTTAGGGTGATGCAGAGATTAAAGGTAGGTGCATAAATAGCGTAATGAATAAAACTCTATACAAAAACTAATAAACATACATTATACATATAATATAATATAAATACATACATATACTTACATAAAAATACATAAATTTATATAAAATACATAAAATATAATATATACATATATAAAAGAGGGAAAAAGAACAGAAGACGTACAACACACATATTATCCAGTAATTTCTTTTGAAATAAGCTGCCGAACTTTTATTTTAAAAGCCAAGCGAGTTGTAGCCGACCTGATTTCGAAGGGGAGTGCATTCCATAGGAGAATGGCTTGGATGAAGGAAGAATGAACAATATCAGAGGTGTGGGGGGGACACTTCAGGAGGAGATTGCTTGAGGAGCGAAGGTTTCTGGTATGGTTGGTACCCAGGTACTGGAAATGAGGAGTTAAGTAGGAGGGTGATGAAGGAGAAATAAGAATAGAAAATAGGGTGGTAAGTGCACGCAGAGAACGACGTTGACGGATAGGCAACCATTTTAATTGGGAGCGGAAAGAGGACACATGATCATATTTACGAAGGTTAAAAATGAATCGAATGCAGTTATTAAGAAGACGGTCGAGTTTATTGAGGTATTCTGCATTCAGATCGAAATAGCACACATCACCATAGTCGATTATAGGGAAAATCAAAGTCTGCACAAGCATTGCTTTGGTCTTTACAGGCAGAAAATTCTTCAAGCGGTATAAAGCGCGAAGAGAGTTCGTGACTTTTTGACATACCGTAGTGACCTGGACTCTTTAGATTACATTTAAGCTGTCATGATTTGCAACTGCGAACATACACAGAGCGAAAATTCTTTAACGAGTAATACTTACGTAATTGTTTGTGTCAATATCATTTTCGCCAAAATCAAACAATAAAAATAATTTTACATAAAAATATCTTTATTTTCCATACATTTTACAAGCATTTTTCCCGCCTGAATATTCACCGAACGCCAGTAAAGACGTCACACATCCCCAACTACGTCACCCAAAGTACAATATAAAAATATTAACATTTTTACATCAGTAGAAAACTACAAGATTAAATACTTTAAATATTATTTACAAATAACTTAGCTTAATTGTTAGTCTTTATAATGGAGTCTTATTTTATTATAAAATATAAAAAGTATAGTACAATCGAAAATAAGAATTGAAAAATAACATATTGATGCCATAAAAGGGAGGGTATAGTTTTAATCCCTATTATTTTTTATGTAATACAATTTATTGGTAACAAGACTCAAAACTTATATGAAACAACGAGTAAGCATTAAAACGATAATGTTGCCTATGAATAATATGTGGCATTGTTTGCCTCATTGAAAATTAAAAATAATAAACAGTACATTATATTATGCCAAACTAGTATTAAGTTTAAAAAAATACAGTTTATCCATCATAAAGGCTTTATTTAAAATGTAACGATTTTTACATGTTATGAAAAATCTTAATGCACTATAGAGCAGCAAAACTAAAGCCTTCATGACGGATGCCTTAGTCTAAGATAAATAGTTTTACAAACTTAAGTAGACAATCGAATTGAGCAAAATTTTCCGTGAATATATTTACAAACCAATCGTTTCGCGACTATAATTTGGCACCGTTTAGGTACATAGGACGTTTTTGCAGTAGGTAAGTATATACATACATTAAATAGTTAAAGAATTAATATACATTGTTCATATTTAAAATCGATTCATGATGTAATCAATTATTATCGTTGGGTAATAGAATCGATAGGTTTATAGTACTTTTAGTTTGTGATATATTGACATCTTGCTGTAAGGATGAATTTATTTATTTTTAAATTCAAATACATTTTAGAGGAATTAACGAATGAAACATGGGAAAGTAGTAAAAATTCGATGCCGTACTCCCATGAAAACTTTTAAAATCTACGAAATGGACTAATTGAGCCAATTATTAAAGTGATACTTAGCTTTAGTAAGATTCATCTAATTATAATAATATCATAAATTTCATTCTGATTCTGACTATAACAAAGCACCATTAATTAACCGCGCACTACACTAAAATATAACCTATAAATTACAACATTAAATAAGTCTTAGCGATATGTAGAATATAACACAGATTTTTGACGATACATTGCTTGTTAGTTACTAAGTTGATAAATTGAATAGTTAGTGACAATGGGTAAGAAATACTGTAGTTATGAAAAAAATGTGATATAGAAATGGTTGTTTTAATCTAAGAAGTCATGTCAACGATTTTGCAGTTCTAGTCCGATGGCAATATGGGGCGCTGCTGTCCCCTAAAATGTTCTATCCTGATGTATTCAAAATTTTTAGAATATTTCTCCGTACAGAGTGAGCAATTTGGCTGTATGTTTTAAGAATCTTTGTCTTTTCTGTAGAATTTCAGACTCTCATAGCGACGAATAGTGTAGTGAAGAATATGTGAATGAAGGTGTGTTACGATGATCTTAATGTTAAGTTAGTATATTTACAAATTAAATTAAACCGTAAAGCTACGACATTAGTTTGGTATGATATGTTTAGACTCTACTGACAGAACTAATCTAGATCTTAGTATTGAAAGTGAATTAGGTTAAGTGTCTTGAAATGTTCCTGTATCTTATTTGTAGGTTATGTACGATTCTTAAGATTTATATTTATGTCGTTCTTTCGTTTTGGAAACAAGGTTTTCATAGACAAAATTCTGTCTATGGTTAATTATTATATTTATGAATTTCGACAATATGAAATGACTTCACGAACCTTTGATGAGTGAGACTAATTTTATAATTAAAAACCTATTAAATGATTTAAATGGTCTTTTAAACCTAATTTTAAAGAGTATTAAAAGACTCCATAAGAAATTAAAATAATATTGATTTTTGATTCGTTTACAAGTTGAAACGGCTTAAAAAATTTCATTTAATTTTGTTTTATAGGAATGATTTGCAACATGGCAACCATATAAGTTACTTAAACAAGATATAAAATCCTTAATGGTGTTGATTTTTTATAACTAAAAACGTAACAAACTTCATTAAATCTCATACTCCTGCACGATTTTCATAAAGCTTTTCGGAGAAGTTTCTCACAAATCGACACTGTATTCGGCACCATTATTACTGTTTTTATCTATCGAATATTAGGTTGCCTTCATTAGGTGATGGTGTGGTGTGTGACTAGGGGTGTGTGTGTTGCGCATGCGCGTCGCTGTTGGTCGTGTTGGACGTGTTGGACGTGCTGGAGGTGTGTTCGGTGGCCAGCGAGTCGTGGTGGTCGGCCGCGTGCCGGCTCGAGTCGCACACCGCGATGAACTGCTCTGCATACGCCCTGCAAAGGAGATATAACTCTTTAACACTTACTCACTAGTGACTTGTTTAATCTGGTTCATATTTTTGTGACATATTTTTGGGGGTCATAACTATAGGTACAGACTACAGACAAATGAAGATGACGAAGGTTAGATTACGGTAGGAAAAGAACGAATTCCATTTAAGTTTTCACTAGTTTTTATGAGAATATAGCTTTTGCCCGCGACTCCGTCCGCATAGACTCTAGGGTTAAGTGCAGAAAGATTTTTGCATTTATAACATGTTTATCCCACGGGAATACATTTTCCAGGATAAAATTATCCCATGTTAATTCTGTGAGCCCTACCTATCTCTATACCAAAAATCATTCAAATCGGTTTGGTAGATCCAGAAATACCCATTCCTACGGGAATGCTTCATTTTCCGGGATAAAAAATATCCCATGTTAATTCTGTGAGCTCTATCTCTCTCTATACCAAATTTTATTAAAATCGCTTTGGTAGATCCAGAAATACTCATTCCCACGGGAATACTACATTATCCGGGATAAAAAGTATCCTATGTCTTATCCTGATGTATAAGCTATAGTATTATAAAGTTTCGTTAAGATTCATTCATTACTTTTTACGTGAAAGCGTAACAGACAGACAGACAAACAGACAGATTTACTTTCGCATTTATAATATTAGTATGAATAAACACGAAAATATTAGAATTACCTTTACGTTTATTTTAATCTCTTGATTTTTTTGTCGTCAACACTACTGTACCTTCACGTAATTCTTAGAAGCTATTTGTTCTGAAAGTTACTGATTCACACAATGCGTAAACATCTGTTGTGTCGAGTTCATTCGTTCAAAATTTAACGCCCCAAGGTGTCATCAACATGTACAAAAATAGGAATGACATTGATAAGTAATGACAATTTTAAAAATGAACTATACCTCATTCACGATAAGTTAAATGTATAATAAAACAAAATGTGTTTCACTTTTATCTAAAATAAGATACTCATTGAAATCAAATTATGTAAAGGACAAATTTATTTTGTATTAAATACTTGTAATGAATAACGTATTTATTTGGATAAGGATTAATATCATGTTTGTAAAAACACCTTCACAAATAATGCTTTATTTAAAATAAATTTGGTTAGAATAAAAAACGTTATAGTGAGCCAACCTTAAAAGATAGACATATGCTGTCGCGGACTTTTTTTTAGAATTTTTAAAGGGGAACAATTCTGTTATACATTATTTAAGCGAAACTTTAACCGTTTCTGCAGCGTACGCAGCGGAAAGTCACAAAAAGGAAAAAAGTCCCCGATTATGAAACATTCTTTATTGCTGCTCCGCTCCTATTGGTTGTAGCGTGATGATATATAGCCTATAACCTTCCTCGATAAATGTGCTATCTAACAGTGAAAGAATTTTTCTAATCGGACCAGTGGTTCCTGAGATCCTAGCGTTCAAACAAACAAACAAACAAACAAACAAACAAACTCTTCAGCTTTATAATATTAGTATAGATTTGCTGAACTTTGAGTTACTGTACAGTTGCCAAGAATAGTGCTGACTTAGGTTTGCTGACGAATATAGTCATTAACATTTCTTGTAAGTTGTAATCGTAATAGTATCTAATATCACGTTTTAACTGCTTTTAACCATGATGAGCTTTATGAAGCCCAAATCAAACATTCAGCAAGTGCTATTGGCTTCATACAATAATCTATCCATCTATATATCTATCTAATATTATATCAAACAATATTTAACTATTGATCAAATCCAGATCATTTCAATTCTCTCTCACTGACCTGTCGAGCCCCGTATAAGTGCGCTGCAGGTCTGTCTCTGTGATGTCTGCTCGTCGCTTGCGGTGGATCCTCTCCAGCGACCTGGCCAGGTGCTCCCCTCGTTGTCGGGACTCCCGGGCGCCCCGCACCGAGCGCCGCCGCCGCTCGCCGCCGCACCGCGGGGACCGACGACGACGGAGACGCTGGGGATATAGTGTTGTAGGTTTGAGTTTATATGGGAAAAGTTAAAGAGCACGCCTAATCAAACATATTTGCGTAATTAAAGAATCTTAGGTATCATATTGAATTATTGCTTTAGCTGGAAGAGCGTGAGGAGGAAAGCTGCACATCTAAAAGTTCTTGGGAATTTCTTAGGTGTTTACGTCAACCTGCACTAGGCCAGAATGGTCGATAAGGTAACCTTCCCCCTTGTAGAGAAGGCACGTGGCTAGCAGCTGGACATGTGCTGGCTGATGATAATTTAAAGAATTCGCCACACCGAGAAGAAAGGAACGATAGTGTAACATTGTAAACTAATTTTGATTGGTAAAATAAAACACTAGTGGTTGTTAGCCATTCTTATCTAGTGGTCGTTGCTAACAGGGTGATAAACTAATATAATAAATTTAAATAGTGTGCTTGTAATATATTTAATAAATATTATTTCCTGCCAACTCTTGCATCAGTACTATTAATGAGTAGACTCACAGTATCATGTACGGGGTAGTAGAGAGGCGCCGGCGGGCCGTAGGGCGCGGGCGGCAGCGGCAGCGTCGCGTACCTCGGGGCAACTGCCACACAGGCTGGCGGCATGCGGCCCAGCTGCAAGTAAACAGAATATGTCCTTATAAATATACCTGTATATCATTATTACATTTTTAGTTAGAAAATTTACGATGGGGTTGTCATATCTTTTTGATTAAAACCCCGAACTAAATAAAGATTATAAAAAAAGTTAGAAAATTGCCATCCCTTTAGTTAAAAGACCTTGATCTACCACGCTGATTTGACAAGTTGAAAAAATGTTACGTTTTAATTGTACCTGCATTATTAAGCTATACGGGTCAAGTGTTTAATTATGGTTATTTTAGTACTTTTTCACGAAGAGTATATCAGTAAATATTCAATACTATATGAGTAATATTTTCTTCCCTTGTAAAAGCACGTATTTTATATAAATATAATGTAAAATTGGCGATAAATGATTGTTCATGTCTATTTTAATTTCTCTATTGCAACTCTTTGTCGACATCAGCATCCAATTAACGTTTTCTCTATTCAATTAATTAAAAACTGCTTGATCGTTTATATTAACAAAAGAAACCAGATTTTATTGACCCGTGTCTAGTGTAATGAACTTGACGCATAAAATACGCGGAATTGGACATGTTTCAAGTTTAGTGTGTCATCTGTAGAAAACGCATTAGCATTCAGATAACTTGGATTAACAATATTCACGAGCCATATTTATTGGTGTATAAAATTAATTGCAAGTTTCTGGTTCACAACATTTAATAATACGGTATTCGACAGCTTTAATGGCCGACTTGGATAGACGTCTGTGTTATGCTGCTGTTCAATACAATAAAAATTTGTAGGCCACAGATTAATTGTAAGTGTGGGTAGTCTTCTATCGTAAAATGTTCCGTAGTATTGCCTATTCTACAACATAAATTGAATAAATGTTATTCATCCAAAAAAATATTATAAGGATTTCTAGCATGTAAAGTTTCATTAAAAAATATAAACTCGGTATTTATTTACAAGTGTGCGGAAAAAATAAGTTAATATTTTTGGGAAGCTGTATGTTCTGTTGTCAATTAACTCCACCAACAAATTTGGCCGCTCTAAATTAATAAAACTCTTTTGCCCTTTTTGTTAAGACATTTGTACTTGTATTTAGACATGTAGGTATGTAGAAAATAAAGCAACAATTCAACTCCAAAATTTCTATTTTCACCAGATAACTTATCACATAGGCGTTCAAAAGTAAGGCTAAATCTCGTTCACACACCGCTAATATACATAAATTTCGCTTTCATCACAAATTACCACGGAAGATTAAACTCTATGTATCAGCAATACGGTATAAAATCACTTAGGCGACGAGGAGACGTGAAAATGTTTGAGAACAGGTTAAATGGTGGACGACTGTTTGTGACCGTGTTATCGGCGGCCGTGGGGATACCAGCCTTTACATATTAGCGACATTTGTTTACTGTCGCGGAACAAATGAGGAAAAGTGTTGGGCTCGACCTTAGAATGCATTAATAATACGACATGGAACATACAAGAATGATGCCTATTCAATGACATGTATTGAGTCCCGACAGATTATCGTTTTAAGTTACTTTCCTTCATTTTAAAAAGGAACAGTTCCTTTCCGTCCAATTAAAAAAGGTCATAATTTAGTAGTACGTATTGTATTAATTATGTGACACTTTGTAACTATAAATTAATTTTTAATTGATGCCTATTACACTACGATATCTCATTCAATAAAATTGTAGTGAGGCTTACCGACAAAACTCTTTGAACTTGCAAATTTCTTCTCTTTTTATACTCTACCTTTACCGAAAGAAATCCCCTAAACAGCCTCGTGTAAAGACCTCATTACAGATGATGTCATACCACGGATGCAGACGACAGTTTATAATGCAAATCGAAGCAGCAGCCCACGATCGTTGACAACCTGCATTCCTACTGCGAGACAATGGATAGAGGCGTAGGAACCGGTCCAACCACCAGGTAGTGCTGCTGTTCACTTTGCCTTCTATTGTCACTCTCTTTGTGTTCATAGTACTTAATTAGACGAAGGCTTGATGGCTTCCAAGTTTGGGCGTGCGTTTGAGAATATTAGCGGTCGCGATTTCAAACCTTTCGACGTTTTGTGTGTATTCAGAATTAACTATAAAGCACTTTAACGACGAAGGAAAACATCGTGAGGAAATGTTCACTTAAAATTTCTTAGGAATTTCCTAGTTGTACAGGCCGCCAAAGCGCACTAGGCCAAAGTGGTGTACTAAGACCTAGACCCTCTTATTTGTACAGGTGGCCCGTGCCCTACAGTGGGACATGTATGATGATGATGCTGACGAAAGTGGAATTGGTCAAACAACTAATGCTTGGATTGAAATAGTTCTATAAAAGTTTTTTTTACTTCAACAACTGAAGAACTCGATTGTGTACAAGTACCTAAATCGAATTACGATATTATATAAAAAGGCGAACTAAAACGTGCGTAAACTAGTTTTGCATAGCGAATACCGTCAACACCACAAACCCAGTGAGCTGGATGCAGGGAAATAAGCAATGTATCAAGGAGATTAGGTTGTGGCGCACATTTGGTATGCTCCTCGCGGCTCACACGCAGTGCCACAGTAACCTCGCTGGCACGATATTGCAAACTAAAGTATTTGTGGAGATTATACGGTAGACATAAAACACTATACTGGCAAATAGAATGGTTATGCTATTTGTACAATGTAAGGCAACCTTACAATGATAGGTATTATACGTATGTGGTTGTTAGGAAAACGTTAAAATTTTCATATTTTATCCCGATTTTTTAACAGCAATGGGTCTGTAATCACTGCAGTTATTACCTGCCTTGGTTTTCAATCATGGGCCAAATACATTCTGTATTAAAATTTAATTTGCACCATTTTTGCCAACCCGTACTAGGCCAGCTTTGTGAACGCTTAAACCCTTTCAGTTGTAGTGGAAGCCGATGCCAAGCAGTGGAATAGACATGGGTATTTAGACCGTGATGGGAAACTAAGGCAGTTCATATAAAAGCAGAAGTAGAATTCCTAAGAATTTCCGACAAAAAAATGACGTTTTCCATGCATTTTATACCTATAATTGTTAGGAAAACATCATTTTTTTACTTTTGGCAGAATTTTCTTTAACGCTAGGGGGTTTGCAATCACCTTATTACCTGCCTTAATTTCCAATCATAGTCTGAATACAGGATATAGAGTGATGATGATTGCGCCTTTAAGCAGTTGAATTCAGCTCTCTATAGCACATCTCTTGGATATTTGCGCTATATATTTTCCAGGAGATATTATTAGACATATTCAAAGAGACATCATATCAATGCGAACTAAATCAGAATTTGCTGCCCTTTCTAAATCAGGATGTTAGTAGAAGCCCTTTGTAGACTGATGGAAGTAATTGACAATTCAATTAAATCTCTGATTTACGCTTACTATAGCTATGAAGTGATTGGGGGAGGCCTATGTCCAGCAGTGGACCACTATTGGGTGACCACTATTGGTTTTAAATGGATTTTAACAGGAATATAGTGTAAATTATGATGAAACCTGAACAACAAAAAATTCTAAGGAATTTCTTGTGTAGTCCGACGACTCGCACTAGGCCAGCGTGTTTGACGAAGGCCTTAACCCTCTCAATGGTAGAGTAGGACCACCCAACAGTGGAACATATTATGTATAATATGGGCTGGTTGATTATGATGAAATGTCATTAACTTAAAAAAATATATAGCATGAAATAAGGCCCTGTACTTTATGATAATGGATGATATCACAGTATTTACTCAGCATTCAATGGATAGAACCCAGCAAATATTAACCCGCGAAGTATTTAACCGTTCAAATGTCAAGGGCGGCGTGTTCGTGTTTGTATGATTTAATTGCGTTCTGTTATTGCAATAGCTTTGAAAAAATTAACTTGTCTGTTAACATTTATGTCTTCGGGCTAGTTAAATATTCAATTGTTTTTTCTACTTAATAATAGCTAATTGCCTTAAGTTAGATTTATTTATAAGTTATTTATATTGGATAATCGTGTAGGTTTTTTATGTGACTTGTAATAAGCATCCTATTTGGTTGATTTTAATAATATAATCATGTTGAATACCTAATTAAATATATATTTTTAAGATCATTTTGTCAATCACTCATTCCAGTCTCATTAAACAGGATTTAGAGCAGCTTACAGCTAAAAGTTTAATTGAAAATTCCAAATAAACACTAACCAAGGCAAAAATTCCCTGGGCTATTCGTTTAACTCCACTATCTGCAATGTAGAACGCAAATTAATAATTTTCGTAAAAAAATATGAAATATACATTGCGGCATTGTGAATCGGTGTGGTCTACGGACAATATAGCATGGAATAATGTTTTGTTGTGGCTTCTAGTGTGCCTTAGGTCGTGGGAGTGCGCACTAATAGCGATTTGAATGCCGCAAAAACATTACGCTACTTGGTCTCGCTAGCTCGGCTGCACCCAGCGATATTTATGGTAGAGGCGGTAGTAAGCCGTATTTATGCGAATCTTGTTAAGCTTTATTTATTAGTTGTGTTATTAAAATTGATTTAGTTGGAGGAGGGCCGTGCGTAGGAGAGTCCATCGTAATCTCTTCAAGTAAGTACTGTTTACGATTGATCTCCCGACTATTCCTAGTCAGCTGGGTCTTTAAAAGATTCCATTAGTAAAATTTGTTGTGAACTAAATTTGCATTTTGCAATAACAACAATCGTGATATACAAAATTTAATGGCTAGTGAGAAATACTTGAACAATCAGGTCATCAAATGAAATAATATATTTGATTCATGAGGTCATATTTGTACATGTAATTTTATAAAAATAATCTTGTTTACATGCAGCCAAAGTACCACATCATTGTACTTTCACCTAATTTAAATAGCGATTCCCCGACACCGATCTCGATGTTAGGACCTTACGTTTCACAATTGACGCCATTAGTCAAAGGAGTTAAGTAAACTACTGACCTAGAAAATTCGCAAACGACATTCAAGTCGCGAATATGGATCGTGCGCCGCTGGGCCGACAATGAGTTCACTAAACTTGGTTTCTCTGGCAGATTGCCAAGTGATGTGGTGTGCAATGGCATGCAGCGCAATCTTTGCATCACGTACTTGCTTTCTCAACGTGACAGGAGGATTCGTTGAACCCCATTCAGCCGACAGCCGTTTAGTCTTCTGTCTAGTACAATGATGCTAGACGAGATACGTATATTCACAAGATTATCGAGTGTAACTGACGTCTCTATGATTATGTACTGAGTTGGCGTTTCGATTTAATGTTTCCACGGCCTTGATACCGAATGAAATGGGAAGATGTTTGGATCATGAGTCTCGAGATTAGTAAAATATTCTGGAGAATCGCAAATTCTACACACAGATGTGTGTGTTTTTTTTGCATATGACTGTTCTCTCTCCGTTTATAGATTCATAAGAAAGTGTCATTTGAACCATCATCAGCCCATATACGTTTCAATGCTGGGCACAGGCCTCTAGCTGGCGTAGTGCTGCTTGGCGGACTACACACCTTAGAAATTCCTAAGAATTTCTAGAATTCCTAAGCTTCAAACATTAGAGCAATACAAAAATAAGCCCAAAAATGAGATACTTGTACCAGATTAAAAATGCTCTATTGACAAGTAGGACAAGCTACGGTGGAATTTTATGATATTTATTAATAACCGAGAATGCAGTCCAATCTTTTTCGGATATTGCTACATACATACCAACAAGTTCAACTTGTAGGAATGCCATTCGTATAAAAGTCAATAATTATAGTGATAAGTTCAGTAGTGCGATAAAGTTCGTGTTGCAATGAAAAAGACATCAGTTAAACTAAAAATAATTAAAGAATTCTGATTTAAATGTTGCCAAAATTGTACCTGAATGAGAGAACATTACCGCATAGTATTTATTAAAGCTACATTTACCAATGTAGTAAATATAAAATCAACAAATTCGAGATTTTACTCGTAAATCAAGTCAACTGCGATCAAAAAGCATTAATACACATTCCGTAGTTATTACGAAAGCATTTCTCCTATATGTTAAATCAATTACAGATAATGCATATAATTTTCGACACGTGGTATGCGGTTGCGTAAGAGTCGGTAAGGTCGCCGTGGTTGCGTGAGTGCGTGCTGTGTCGCACATCTGTCCAACTGATCGATGGCCGCCTGCACACGCACGTACTTACTACATCTGGGGAATTATTTACCGAGATCTGATGCATTTTACTGTCACTTGAAGTTATAGTCATATACCTAGTAGTCTATGCTGCCCATATAGAGCTTCACTAAAATGTGAGAGCGTTACTGAGACATCATCATCAAAGTCAGCTTATATACATATTATTATGTGCTACTACGGGGCACGGGCCTTCTCTACAATTTAAATGGTTTAGGCCTCAGACCACCACGCGGTTGACCTGGCCTAATGCTGGTTTAGACCGAAATATACATGAAGAATATGATCAAATCTAGTTTCTATTTTAGAATTCTAATATTGTTAATGTTACCAAATTGATATATTTGTACGCTGTAAGAAGGGAGATATATCAACTATTCTCCGGAATATTTCGAAGGTACTGTACATAATCTTAAATAAGATTAATGCCGAAAGCATAGACAAAATTTAATTCCTTAATTTTAAAGTAATATAAACAATGCTTTTTCAGATTTGTGCAGAAGTCGGGAACCAATTGATGTCTACTACCACCTAGGAGAATTTCTTGAATTCAAAGTTTATCAAACGGTAAGATCATCAAACCTCATTCAAGAAAATATAAATAACCTATCTTCTACGTGACGCACATACGAAACGGAACGAACTTTCTAAACAAAATAAATTCACGTCCGCAACAAAATCATTAAATCCTACATTTTATCTCAATTTAATTCTACAATACGATCTACAAGTTAATTTTATGCCGCATATCTGTGGAGTCTAAACATCCGTTCATTTGCATAGGTTTGAATAAACATGTGTCCGTTCCTTCTATAGCTTTCCCTATGTCGCTGTTTAATTAAATATAAATGTCAAAATAAACGCCACTTGACTTAGTGGTCTTAGTATAAACATTTTGATGCTTAACAAAATGACAGTGGTACTGCTTAAAATTGAGTTATAATGGATTCGAACTGATAAATCCCACTGACAAAACATGTTAAACAGCTCATTTTGAGAGTTCAGATTATGCGGTATTAACGAAAACCCATTGTTTTTGAATTTCGCACCCGAAACATTCCTCATATAGTTGAATTTGGTTTATCTGTTTCACGAGTATATCTAAAGAATAACAAAACATATTGTTTGTGACTCAGAAAGTTTTATGAACTCCATACGCGACAACAGCTATGAGCTTAGATGTAAGAGACATCATATATTGCCATTACAAGAGAGAAGAAAAGTTGCAGATATTTCATTTTTAATGAAGTTAGCTCAGTCTAAAATTGATGCGCCTCATCTTCTCTTTCTAATATATTTGCGAATTCCTTCAAGGATAAGACAACCGCGTCTATTACACATTCCTTCTAGTGCCTCAAAGTACAGGCGGCACTCGTTCTTCTCGAGGACACCGCACTTATATAATGAACTGGCTGACGTTATCGATATTGACCTTTTTAATACAACTGATGTAAAAAGAAAACTCTTAAAGCATTGGTTCCAATCGGTTCCCTAATTTACTTAATTCAAATGCCATTGTATTTACTTATTATTATTTTTTCCATTTCTTTTTCCAGTTTTCTTTCTGTTACTTGTGTACGTAGTATTTAGCTTAAGATTGTTATGCAACTCGTGTTATAGATATATATATGCGAAATAAATTTATCAGTCTTTAAGCAAATTGTGTATTAGTTTAATTAGATATTTAAATGACTATTTGTTTTCCTAATATAATAAAATATAAAATACCAAACCCCTTTCTTCAACGCAAACAACTTTCCTGTGAGTTACCTAATTGATGAGTGGCTGTCGGAGACCGGAAACTATTATGCAACCAGTCTATGTTATGTAACGACACTATCGACATGTTGTGTATTCGATTATACGGAGTAACTTGATTATACACAGTAAACCTATCACAAAAAATATCACCTCAAGTTTTTATTTTCTTTTATGTCTTAAAAAGACTTAGGCACTAAAAATCGGAACAGAAACAACTAAGGAGAATTCTGTGTTTAGGAAAAGTAAAAAATAATAATTATTAAAATGTTCTGTAAAACACAGACTATTTGCTGACTGGCAAAAATCACATAAGACGTCTGTCTTATGGACTATACTATAAAGAGTCTTCTTTATAGTATAGTCCAGGGGTTCCCAAACTTATTTACACCATGACGCCCTACAGAATTATTATTTTTCATGCGACGCACCCCCCCCCCCCCCCCCCCATCATCAAAACTACCTGCTTTACTGGAAATAAAAACAGCAGTAGTTAGCGTAATATGAGGTTATCAGAAAAATACGGATAGCGAATGTTTGCCGATCGCCTCGCGACGCCCCAGGGCGTCGCGACGCACAGTTTGGGAAGCCCTGGTATAGTCATATTGTAATCTGTAATTAGATTGTCTTTCTTACCAAAAAAAAGAGAATAAATTGTTTCTCTGAGAAATATTACTAACATTGATTCTGTGCGTTTATCTATAAATATTTAACTATTCTCCGTATCCACAAAGCTTTTGACATTTATGTGTAGTAATGGAGGTTACACAATGTATTTCGCCGCGAGCGTACCATTTGTATTCTAAAGTTTGCGGCACTGCGGTCGCTGCACTTTCCAAATATTTCACTCGCTTACTTATACGTTTTCAGAACGTGATCTGTGGATATTTTTATAAAGTTTTATTTTTTACATTATTCTATCATTTATTTTTGCATAACAGGTACGGTTTACATTGATCGTTATATTTTTGGCCGTTCTGAGATTTAGACAAGCGGTAGAAAATATCGAAGGTCGCGGGTTCAAACCATACCTCAGACGTTTCAGTCATGTGTGTATTCAGTATTCGGAAAGAATTATCACATACTCTTACGGTGAAGGGAAACATCGTCACCTAAAACTACTTTGGAGTTTCTTAGGTGTGTCCGCCAACCCGCTTTAGGTCAGCGTGGTAGAGTAAAGCCTAAAACGCTTTCAATGGTAGTTGAGGCCCGTGCCAAGCAGTGAGACATACATGGGCCGATGATAATGATTAATATATATTTTTGAACATGAAATAAAATACTACACAAGAAGTCAGAATACAGGCAATAATGCAACAATCTCACAGTAAGTTCGTGTGGTACAAAAGGGTGTTGTTTACTTTGTGGTTTACTTCCATTGCATCATGACAACTGTAACCTATACACAGAAGCTACTACCTTAATAACATATCAAATATTACTGTAATAAAACCGCAACTACATAATTAATCAAACTAACGCGAACTTTATTTATAAATGGCGCTTTTAGACCGACTAAACAGATTCTGATAGAAAGCTTCTTGAGGGATAGAAGCTATAATTTATCCTTGGCAAAATCAAATCACTTTTTATCTCTTAATATCTCAAAAGATAATTGAAACATTGGCTTAGATATTGTTTAAATAAAATTAAATTTTAGGCTTAATGATTGACAGAAAATCCGATGAGTTTCATGTCTTGCATCTATAAGCCAGTAATGACGTCTGTGGGCTAATGGGTAGCACTTGATTCAACAAACCACCCCTTTTTTAAGAGATAAAAGCGCCTTCCGGGAAGGCAAGTAGGCGGCTGTCGGGGACTTTGGCCTTCCAACTTAGCACGCGGAAGACATTGTCTGCATATCTGAGTTGGGTCCCTAATCCTGGTTGCCTGGTAGAGATCGCTATTAGCGATAAGGCCGCCAATTTTTATGTGCCTAATCAATCATTTGTTTTTGTGTTATTGTTACTTTATGTTTATGGTGCTGTAAAATAAAGAGTTATATTATTATTATTATTAAAGCATCCCAACTAAAACCTCTCAGAGCCCATCACTCAGCACTTTGCAACGGAAGGCACCACAGGTTTAACAAGTTCTACAAACTTGATTAGATTAGTTTTTATTCTACCTCTATTAAAATGTGCAAGTCAATGACTATTATTTTGTGTATCACTTTCAAAATAAAAAAGGACTTCAATTACTAGTTTTAGCTACCGTTTAATATCAATATATGTAAAATGTTTGATCCGATGTTCTTTTGCTAAATATTATACAAGACTTGCTTCTTAGTGTGGAATCAAAATTAAATAATTCCAACAAACATAATATGTTACGTATATTTATGAAGTATGTAAATAGTTCCTAGACTGCCTCGTGGTCTTGCGGTACAAGTATGTGCCGTGCGATCTAGAGGTCCTGGGTTCGATTCCCGGGTCGGGCGAAGTGTTATTGGGTTTTTCCATTAGGAAATTCTCAGTAGCAGCACGAAGTCTGGAAATGTGCCCGAAAAATGGCAATAGGCTCGCCCCCTATTACGTGTGACTGAAACATACCTGGCGAAATGTGGGTGCAGAAATGCATCTCTGCCTACCCCTTCGGGGAATATAGGTGTGAGGTATGTTTGTTTGGTTTTAAATAGTTCCTTAGGCTGTAATTGTAGTTAAGGTAGAGAAACGACCGTATTTAAACCCAGAATAGTTAACCGAACGTACTTCCACAATGAAATGTCGAAAATATTAGTTTGTAATATTTGATAAGCCTCGTAATGTTTGCAGTATATATTCTATAGGTGATGTCAGGTGAAATAGCGAGTGTTTACAATTTTTTGCGGCGGCGTCTATGTCGATGTCGATAATCGACAGATCTGTGCCGCGACTTTCTCGTGCGTCGATAAACTATAATTCTCGCGATTGTTTTTTCTGTCGGTGAAAGTAACGAATTTTCTTGCAATATTATTACTTGTGTTATGGCGGGACGTGGTTTCCACTGTGTAACCGCACTTTGACAAATTGGTTCAATAACCCGACACTTGAGACATGATTATATTTCGATAAATGGGAATTGTATAGTCATTTCACAGTCATTCGACAGCCCCGTGGCGCAGTTGGCTAGACATCAAGCGTCGTTGCTTGCGAAACGAGCGGCCGCGGGTTCGATCCACGCACCGAGACAAATGTTTGTGTGATTCACAAATGTTTGTTTTGGGTCTGGGTGGTTGTGTGGCTGAACAGATTCTGAAAAGTTCTGATACCCACGACACAAGACTCGTATCTTAGTCTGGGGTCAGGACTATGTATGTGACTGTTGGGTGTATTTATTTATTTATTTGAAGAGAATGGAATTGCGTAGCGAACAATAAAGAATATCTAAACAAGAATGTATAAATTAATTTTAAATAGGAATCGTCTGTTCCAACGTAATTCCGAAGTTGCAGCTTTTAAATTGAAATTGTGTAAGAGGCAATATTATTTTTACGAGCCCATTAAAAACCAGTGCGGTTAACTTAAACCTACTTTTCTAAGCCACTGAATTACTTCTAAGGGCTGCAGACAACGGTACTGGCTAGTATTCTTATTATGAAACGTCATTACTTATCCGGGTTATAAACTATAGATAAATCATTTCAATGAGCCTCGCAATACCAAATACTTGAAGTGCTAATTTCGAAACAAATGGATGTTTCGAAAATGTTAAATATTGTTGTTGGGCAGTTGAAATGTGCTCAAACTGGCGTAATACAATTTTTACAATGTTGATTGCTAGCGAAATGTACTTAATTCTAACATATATTTATGTCATTATACAGAAAATCATGGTAATTTAGTGTCAAAATTAGTACCTATTAATTTTTATACAAATTTGAAATGACTGAATCTAAGTGATGTATTTGACATTTTAAAGATTCAATAAATATATTATTAAATTTCATTTCATTACAGTCTCAAATAGATAAAGAAAATTTGATCAACTTAGCATGAGTTAATATACCAAGGTAGTAATCTTGATCTGATGACGATTACTACTCAGTAATAACTGTGATTGAAATTGATAGCATTTCGATTAATATATCTACAATTATGTTATATTTTTTTAATAAATACACTTGTAGGATGTATGTATGTCCCGGAAGGTATTATAAATGGTTAATGTCAAATTGTCAACAAAAAATGCGTTACGTTTGCACATAAATGGGTCCAGCGCATTCCATTGCTGCGAATGGGCGTCTTCTGACACTAAGAGGGCTCCGACTTTCTATGACGCATAGTTCTTGTTTAATGACTTTATATTTCTAAGAAAACAGATTACTGTTTCAATGAAAACCTTTCAGTATTTAGATTGGCTCACGATTTTATTACCTTGAATGTCCGGGATAATTAAATATGACGACCAACATACCTTCTATTCAGTTTGTAATGATCTTTTCACCAATAAAACATTATCAGCCCATATATATTTCAGAGCTGGGAAAGATCATCTGCTATAACTGAGAGGGTATAGGTCTTAATCCATCACGGTGGCCTATACAGATAACTTATTACTATGAATACATAACTCGAAAAAGTCAGAGGTTCCTATGGTTTAAACGCAAAAACCCTACTTATAATGAACAATACATACATTAAATAATGAATTTATTACCTTACTACCGTTACCGTAGTGTATGTTACATGAACGCATGCCGTATCGACGGGTATTGTTCTAACAGCGCAGGTTTATCGTCGACTTGTTCTTTTCTTAGACACTTCTCAATATCATTCCTAATTACAACGGTTCATTTGTTTTAATTACTATTTTACAGTAATACCAGCAGTAATTATACTTCTTCGTCAACCCATATACGCCTACTGCTGAGCACGGGTCTCCTCTACCATTGAGAGGGTTTAGGCCATAGACCACCACGCTGGCCTAGTGCGGGCTGGCGGACTACACACCTAAGAAATTCCTAAGAACTCTTAGGTGTGCAGGTTTCATCACGATGTTTTCCTTCACCGTTAAAGCAAGTGATAATTCAATTTGAATACACACATAACTTCGAAAAGTCAGAGGTGTGGGCCTGGGGTTCGAACCCGCGACCGTCGAGATTCTCGACCGCGCGCCAAAACCTCGAGGCCATCACTGCTTATTCTTATTATAAAACGTCATTACTTATTATAAAACGTCATTACTTATCCGGGTTATAAACTATAGATATATCATTTCAATGAGCCTCGCAATACCAAATACTTGAAGTGCTAATTTCGAAACAAATTTTGGATGTTTCGAAAATGTTAAATATTGTCGTTGGGCAGGTGAAATGTGTTCAAACTGGCGCAATACAATTTTTACAATGTTGATTGAGCGCTTGCCAAAAGACATGTTGCACCACTAGCGAAATGTACTTAATTCTAACATATATTTATATCATTCTACAGAAAATCAAAATATTTAGTGTCAAAATTAGTACCTATTAATTTTTATACAAATTTGAAATGACTGAATCTAAGTGATGTGTGTATTTGACATTTTAAAGATTCAATAAATGGCTAATTCTCAAAAAAAATCGAAATTGATGTCCTAAATGATTTGCATAAACCAGGATCGTCAATTATGAGAAGTTTCTTTTTTTAATAAAACTACTGTACTAGATGTACAAATTTATGAAACAAATATTTTTTTTATATGATAAGCAAAAAAGGTATGTCCAAGAAAGTACCCTAAAAATCATTCCCTCACTATGTCCCAAGCGCTAAGTTCGAAGTAAACCATTTACCAAAAACGTAAAATTCCTTATAAATTATTTGTTTTCTGATTTTTTTTTAAATAGGACAGTATTGACTATATCTACATATGATTATAGCTTGAGAAATGCGAATGACAATATTTTTAAACATAATTTAAAAATTGTCCTTAAAAATCTTATCATTCCCTCACCGTTGTGAAACAATGTGATTGGAGTAATATTTAAAGGCCTACCAAGCTCCTCATCAATTTTTTTTGTAGTTGGCATCATTGGTCTTGAGAATTTACGCTAGAGCAGGCGGTTGAAGTAAAGCTGTTTTGTGAAAATTAATTTAACAACAAGTTTTTTGGATATAACGTTTTTTCACGTCATTCCCTCATGTAATGTTATCACAAGATAAGCATGTTTTTATTCTATAATCATAGCATATTTTTATGTTTTTGGTAGTAATAAAATACTGTCCCCAGTTCATAAGAAAGTAAGGTTTTGTCTCTGAGTTTATGGCAATTTTATTTCGTTTCGTCATTCCCTCATCGTCATTCCCTCATGATTTTTGTGAGGGAATTATATACTTTCTATTAAGTAAAAAGTATTTATGTTTATTTGAATCGTTTCAGTACGCTAAAGATCTATAATGTCGAGAAACGGGAAATTATCTGCTACAGAAGCAAAAATTAAGAAAAAAGAGTATGACAGGAAGCGGCGAGAAAGAACTACTTTTGAATGTTGATGTGCTTTGTTTGTCACAATTAAATTGTTAAATGATTGTCGTTTTATATTAAATAAACAATTGGTGTATTATTCAGTTTTTAATTAATGTAGAACCGTATAAAAAATAATTCCCTCACGAATTTGTCATTCCCTCATTTTCGTTTTTTTTTTAATTCATATTAAATTCATATTTTCAATTGAAACTCAAAAAAGTTGGGGACCACCATAATATTTTCATCAAACAAGACCTAAGCTACTACTTAAGCAAAATTAAATTCGATAATGAGTTAAAAAAAAATTATCAACTCGATAAAGCCATTTTCGATTTTTTATGAGAATTACCCAAATATTTTATTTCATTTCATTACAGTCTCAAATAAATAACGAAAATTTTATCAACTTAGCGTGAGTTAATATACCAAGGTAGTAATCTTGATCTGATGACGATTACTACTCAGTAATAACTGTGATTGAAATTGATAGGATTTCGATTAATATATCTACAATTATGTTATAATTTTTTAATATATACACTTGTAGGATGTACGTATGTCCCGGAAGGTATTATAAATGGTTAATGTCAAATTGCCAACAAAAAATGCGTTACGTTTGCAAATAAATGGGTCCAGCGCATTCCATTGCTGCGAATGGGCGTCTTCTGACACTAAGAGGGCTCCGACTTTCTACAACGCAAAGTTCTTGTTTAATGACTTTATATTTCTAAGAAAACAGATTACTGTTTCAATGAAAACCTTTCAGTATTTAGATTGGCTCACGATTTTATTACCTTGAAAGTCCGGGATAATTAAATATGAAGACCAACAAACCTTCTATTCAGTTTGTAATGGTCTTTTCACCAATAAAACATCATTATCAGTCCATATATATTTCACAGCTGGGAAAGATCATATCCTATAACTGAGAGGGTTTATGCCTATACATCACGGTGGCCTATACAGATAACTTATCACTATAGTCAGAAGTGCCTATGGTTTAAACGCAGAATCACTACTTATAATGAACAATACATACATTAAATAATAAATTTATTACCTTACTACCGTTACCGTAGTGTATGTTACATGAACGCATGCCGTATCGACGGGTATTGTTCTAACAGCGCAGGTTTATTGTCGACTTGTTCTTTTCTTAGACACTTCTCAATATCATTCCTAATTACAACGGTTCATTTGTTTTAATTACTATTTTACAGTAACACCAGCAGTAATTATACTTCTTCATCAACCCATATACGCCTAATGCTGAGCACGGGTCTCCTCTACCATTGAGAGGGTTTAGGCCATAGTCCACCACGCTGGCCTAGTGCGGGTTGGCGGACTACACACCTAAGAAATTCCTAAGAACTCTTAGGTGTGCAGGTTTCATCGCGATGTTTTCCTTCACCGTTAAAGCAAGTGATAATTCAATGTGAATACACACATAACTTCGAAAAGTCAGAGGTGTGTGCCTGGGGTTCGAACCCGCGACCGCCGAGATTCTCGACCGCGCGCCCAAACCTCTAAGCCATCACTGCTTCAACAGAAAAGAATACAGTTTGGCAAATAAATATTTAAACCAAAGAGTTTATTAATCGGAACAATATGAGGCAAACTGAGCTTTTGGGTTGACTGCCTTGTTGACAGTTCTTCAACAAAGCGCAATACAGCCATATGTGAAAAAATGTTAACTGACGCAGTAATTTCTCCACTTTGAGTAATTTTTAAGAACGAAAGCACCTCTTTCGGTGACCTTTACCAGCATATCTATAATTACGTTTGCAACACCAGTATGTTACTTATCTCAAGATCATAACAATTATATTATTTTTAACTTATAGTCATATTGCAATAATGATCAGTTATTGATCATTGGAATATAATTACAATATGAATGTTGCATAAATCTGTCAGTCGCGCGCTAAGTGCACGTAACGGTACAGAGACGCCGGAGCAAGCACAGAGGATGTTCACTTGTTTTACGATCATCAGTGCTTGCTACTATGAATAGATGTTTAGCTAAGAACTTTAGTGTTAAAGGAGAAGTCGGAATGTTTTTAGATATCGACGTTATTTGATGTTACTTTGTGATGTGCCTATTGAGTTCTTGTGGATAGATAATAATTAAAACTTAAATAAATAAATACACGCAACGTAGCCTTGTACAGTAAGATACGAGTCTTGTGTCGTGGGTATGAGAAACAACGAGAGACTTTTCGGTCTCACAAACACCCAGACCCGAAATATTTGTATATCCCAAAAACTTTTGTCTCGGTGCGGGGATCGAACCTGCGGCTCCTCGTTTCGCAAGCTGGTTTTCAATAAACTGCGCCATGGGACTGTTGACCTATCCATATACAACGATCGAAATACTTTATGAGGTATCTTTTGAAGCTAAATTATCTTTGCATTGAACAATTGGTGGCTTATCAATATTAGCTGTTCATGTTCACGATACATATTTGGAAATGGGACCACGATAAACGTTAAATAACACGACTCAAACTAGAAACGACAAGCGAATGTCTGAGAGACACTGAAACGCTTAACAAAAACATGTAAATAATGTAAATAGAAATTTATTAGATCACTTATTTTCTAGACGAGTTTTCTAAATAATGAGTCCTGGGGCAAATTTCAAAATTTGGGCAAACTAGACTGTCCTTTCGAAATGTTAATAGAAGTATGTCATAATATCAATTATACTAAAATGAAACAAGTAGACCGTTACAGTATTCAGATTTTGAATTTGTTTGTGACATAAAAAATACATATATTATATAATTCATTAACTTTGCAAGTTCCAAACTTTGTCACTCTTTTCAATCATTTTTTTATTCGTATATGAATTTATATTTGCAGTGATGGCCTCGAGGTTTGGGCGCGCGGTCCAGAATCTCGGCGGTCGCGGGTTCGAACCCCAGGCACACACCTCTGACTTTTCGAAGTTATGTGTGTATTCAAATTGAATTATCACTTGCTTTAACGGTGAAGGAAAACATCGTGATGAAACCTGCACACCTAAAAAGTTCTTAGGAATTTCTTAGGTGTGTAGTCCGCCAACCCGCACTAGGCCAGCGTGGCGGACTATGGCCTAAACCCTCTCAATGGTAGAGGAGACCCGTGCTCAGCAGTGGGCGTATATGGGTTGATGAAGAAGAAGAAGATATGAATTTAGGTTTACCAGTCTTTTTGTCCCTTAATGTACTGTTTTTATTTGATACATTAAGCAGCAAATGAACATCCGACATGTGTGTGAAGAATTGTAAAACATAATTGCCACCTTATCTGCATTACACTTGGCTTGACATCAGGTGCGCTGGAGTCACTGCCGTGGAAAATAAAAGAAAACTTGTCGTGCAGATAAGGAGTGGATGGAAAATTATGATTTTGTTAGGCATGTCTTGAAAGGGAAGGATAGAAAAACTATATTTAGATAAGATTATTTTTTAGCCATAACTAACTTTATTAAAATTTTAAGGCCTGAAATCAAATGATGTATGAATAGAGATTTTGTATTTATAATACACAAAGTCTATATATATATTCTCAAATAGTGCCCTTTAATTTTTTTATAATTTATTTTAAATTATCCCAGATGAAAAAATAACTGCTTTATCGTTTAATAGTTTCTTCTAAACCAAAGGAAAAAATGTGGTAAGGTTTTCCCTCACCTTCATTTTCTGAATGGAGACTTCTATGAATGTAATTGCGTGTGCGTAGAACATAATCCCATACAGGTTATTTACATATTCGATATTGAGAAACATTTCGAAAGCATTCGGGTGTTATACCTTTATACTTACACTGACAATAGTATAGGTTTTATAATAATCCTCTGTTCTGTGTTGTGTTTAGTTCTATATTTAATTTGTAAATCAACAAATCTGTATTAGTTAACTCTATATCAGTTAGCCGCATGTTGTGTAGCGGACAGATAGTTTCTAGAATGTGTTGCGCGGTGCGGCCGAGTGGTGAAAGGGACGGCCCTTAGACACACTGCGCCTAGAACCACGGTACGCTCGCAAACACTAGCGAGTTATTGTTTATAGGGTGTTTTGTGTACCGTGATCGAAAAATAAGGCAGGTGATAGCTAAGGTGATTACGAACCCGTTGGTGTTAAAAAAAATCGCGACGAAAAATAAACAATTTGACGCTTCCCTAACAATCATTGATATTAAGTGTAAGTGGATGTTAGCAAAAGAAAGAAACACTTAGCATTTGTCAATTCTGTTTTCGGGCCACGTAATAGGAAGCGCGGCTATTACAGCTTTTTGATCACAATTCCCTACGCTGAAAATTTAAAATGATAAAACTCAAAACATCGTCCAGTCCGGAACCTCTAGAACGCACGACACACTTCTACCATAAAACCACGAGACAGTCACCAATATCTCTCTAAAAGCAGTACAAATAATGCAGTCATTAAAGTTTATCCGATCGACAGTACGGTGGTGAGCGGCGTCGCGGGACAGTTCCAGACATTTCTGCGCGGGTATTTCACAGAGTGAATGAGTCGGGGCACCGAGCGTAGATTATTTTGTTAAACAGCGCTTACTCCCGTCCAGTTAGCGGATGATTGTACGCAGATTACCCACGGCCGCTCGTAACTCTTGCCAAACACTTGTTCGGTTGTTTTTTAATATACAGGAATTAGATTTTACTATGTTCTACACGGTGTTGTTGTACTGATTGAGATTCTTACGTCTGTATGATCCGAAGAGGTAAAACGCATTCATGCAACCAAATTTACACTAGGTATCCCACGTGAGATGAGTCGAGTCTATTGCTGTTTTTTTGGTCATATTTCTAGGCTCCGTGACTCATGAACCAAATATTCTGTTTGTTTAGTCTAATATTGTTAATTTGGTAGTCAAAGTATTTTGAACATATTGATGAAGTTTACGCGCTTCCACCTCAATCATAATTTATATTATTTCTATGTATTGCCCGGTTTTTCTCTGCAGTGGATTGGAAGATTACAATTGTGCCGCCTAACAAAGCACAAAACTCTTCTATGGGTCATTATGCTGGTTTACATCCTATATAAGGTAGTCCCGGCGGAAAAGAATATCCTAAAGTCAACAAAATTGACCGCTTGTTTATTTTTATGTGAGACATTACTGATTACGTTAGGTATACGTTATACCCTGGTCGAGTCAGTGCCTTCTTACAAGCCTAATCTGCAGCATAGCTCTACCACACAATAGTTTATAAGCCCATGACCCTAAGCATGCCTCACAAACACGAGCCGTGAAATATTTAATGTAAATCTCCGAAACAATTCCCACCGACATTTCGCACGCACTAGAACCGTGGAGCGGTCGGCGCAGGTGGCGGCCGCTTGCGAAACACTCCACATCCCGCAGAGAGACTAATGCCACTTCAATCACTTTATTCTATGTACTTCATATGTTATATATTAATATTTGGGTGAGAGAATGTAAAAATATTATTTTTGCTGAACAATTAAGTAAGCTGTACTAAATTTATAAAAGAGTTGACAATATCTGAACGTCATAAAAAATGATAACGTAACTGAAATAGATAGCTAAACGATTGCAATTGTTTTTTAATGACGCAAACGCCCTTTAAATCGGAAATACTGAGAAAAGGTTGATCTAAGCATTTCGCGGTAATGTTGTAATGTCTTGTTTATAACTTTGTTTATTGTGGAATCAGGATATTCTCATTTATATGTCAAAATGCTTTTATTAAATAAAGATTTAATGTTTAAGATTATTCGGAATTTGTAAGACAAACTGGACTATGGGCTTCTTGGTTGGCGCTGATGACGCAACTATTAAAATTTTACCATAAGCGTTTTAATCCATGTGTCTTTTATCGCTTTAGAATCCATATATTTTCAATTACTTAATTTATATGAATTTCAGACACTTTAACTGTTAAATATACACAAAGACATCATATTTATGAGTAACAATCGCTCACTACATAAGTTACCGCACGTTAGTTAAGACATCAATTAGTTTTTGTCTAATAAAGTTGATGAAATGTAAATGCCAAGTGATTGAAGTCCGAATGTTGACCTGTAGCCCGACATACAAGCCCACATGTGGGCACCGTTACACACGTGTCCGTCGTGTGTATACCGTTCTGTCATTATTCTAAATGTATTCATAAAAATACACCTTCAAAGTTTTTCTATTGGATATTGAACAGTCACGGTCTAACATTGACTTTGTACTAAAATATATGCTAATGAAGTATCATGTTTTTTATTTAAATTTAACCGTTGTCTGTGGGAGTCAATATCATGTTATGGAAGGTTTTATCTATTTGGTTAACTGTAACTTGATACAACATGACTCTTCACAATTAATTTTGTCTATGAAACATGTTTAGTCAGACTGAGAGTACCTTATAACTGGAAGTGACAAGGAGGTGAACTAGGGGCTAAAGTTACAGTAAAGCAAATTACATTAGGTGAATTAGGTAGAGTCTCATAGAATTAAAATATTCCTTAAAATTCCGCTGTAATGGGGAGCCAGTGCCGCAATAAGGTTATTTTGTAAATATAATATAAAATATTTTTTGCCGGTTGGAATAAAATTACTTAACAGCAGGAAAAGTAATAATGTTTCGTATGATAACACAGTATAACAAAAGCAAAAGATGTGGTTAACTATAGACAGTCAGCGACGCGGCAGTCAGTCCCAAGATATAAATTTCCAAGCACAATCATGAGGTACTGTGTTTGATTCCCGGTGGGACAAAGTGTAACGTAGTATATTTTTTCATTAACAGTTTGGACCATGGAAATAGCCTGGTAAACTTAAAAAGGCTTTTAGGTACATTTTGTTTTTCTTTCGTCACTAATTTGACAAAAAAATTACCTAAACTTTCTTTCTTTACTTGTAATAACGTCCATTGATAAAGCAATAAAAGTATCTGCAACATGAGATAGTCATACCGATGGGAACATTAAAAAGTGCAGAATGTGGCAACGAGTGTTCTGTGGCGACATTGCGGCGTATTGCAACCGATCCTCGCGGTTTTTGCTCCAACGCGCAATGCAGCGATACACTTTGTAACGTTTGCTCATACAATATTTACATAATTACAGTAGGAATGCATGCATTAATTTGAGCAGTTAATGAGGGATTTTTACGAAAACAGAATTAAATAAAATACTTAAATAGATGTTTATAGATATAACACGGGGCTAGTCATGTTAGTATTGTCTGTTGAGCGTAATTTAGAAAAAAAAAATAAGTTTTCGTAAAGTTACTTGGCAGTGGGAACCGTACGTATCTGAGAAAGTTCTTCACTCACTCATAATTAAAATATATCTTTATGATAATTTTACAAATAACATTTTCAATAATTTGTATATAGAATAATACGGGCGCAAATTAAAACCTTATGTTAATGAAATAACAAACCGAATAATTTATCTATATACGATTAATGGAGCACGTTCTGCTTTCTGCTCCAATGAACTTACCTGCAACAAACAAAAATATACATATATACAACATACTCTCGTACAAGTATGTTTCGGTTTCATATTGATAAGTTAACTTTTGTCATCTCCTAAGATGGTCAGCCCTAGCTTGAAAGATAAGAAAAAGGGTTAGAATAGCATTTAAACATTAAAAAATCCCCGTCTATATTTTCATCTAACAAATAACAAATTACGCCTTAATACCTTAATGATTTTTTAAGGGCTTATTAAACAGTTTTCAGTTAAATTACTAGGAGAGCACAGTGCAATAAACACTGGATGAATAACACTTTAGAATAGGAAAATCGCCCAGGTAAAGCTATTCGCGTTCAGAACGCCTTAAAGCAAATTAAATTAACTGTAATAAAATTGATGATTAAGTCGTATTAATGAATGTAAAAACATCGAATTATCCGCATCTATAATTGAATTTCTCTAATTAAATTCCGTTTCTTATTTGAGATATTTATGAGTTATCCTTAGGCCACTTGAAAGTTCTGTTTGTTTTTAATTAATATTCAACTTGATATATTGTTTTTTTTTGTGTATCGTAAAAATATCTTACCCAGCTAATATATTTGGTTTGGCAAAGGCACAACAGCAGACATTCCATAACTATTTTATCCCTATCGATTACCATGTAACTTTGTAGATCAATAATATTGAAGAGATTTCGGGTAAATAGAGATGTCGGGGTCGGTCGGGTCCGTGTTGCGGTACTCTCGCTCGGTGAAAATGAAAGCGGTTGGACGACATGCCGTCGTGGGTAGGACCACGCGATGTCCTCACATAAATCTCAAAGGTTTACTCTATTCCACAGGTGTATTCAACGCTTTATTGATCACGAAAGGAAATAATAGACACTAGGCAAATATTTGTTGACTTAAATATTACGGTGAAGAAGGATATAATAAGGAGAAGATGATTGGTGGAAAAAAAACGTAGTAAAATAAATATAAATGCTCTGTAGTATCACGGATTCTAGAAATATGTGTGAAAAGTGGCAATAGGCTCGCCCTGTGTTATACTTGAAGAAATGTGATTACAGAAATGCACCCCTTTGGGTGTAACAAGATTTTTGTTATGTATGTATACATAATAAATATGTTGAAATGAAAGATCGAGTCTAGTTTCATTAACACTCTACCAATATAACTGTGAAAGTCGTAAATCAATTTCGTTATCAATAACAAACGTTATAAAACCTATATTTAGTAAATTGATTAAAGCAATGTAAATAAAAATAAGATGTTGTCCATTAGACTAATTGCCAAACATCATGTGAACACAGCCTCTGAAGATGCAATAGAAAGATTCTAATCATATTTAATCGTTTCGAAATTATCTTAAACAAAGATTTGTCGTATGACAAACTCCACGAGAACTGGACCGTGCAAACGTCGCCACACAATGCCCAGAACAATTGTTTCAAATTGTTTGAGTGCCTCGTGTCAAAATTACTAACCACAATTTAGTCGAACTTCCGCGTGTGAAAGAAATTTCTACGGCCGCCCCGTTTCTATTGAAAAAGAAGAAATTTTGCTTTATGAAATGAAACTATGATTCAACACAAGCATTCTTAGTTACATACACACATAATGTAGGATGCGTTACATTTTAGTATGATATTCTAAAAATCTTTATTTCTGTAGCCTTTTCGCAAAGATTATAAGTGACAGCCTATTTAATGGAAATTGAACGAAACTTCAAGTATTCATAGCCTTATGTGTTGATATTACTGATATAGAAAGAGGGTTCGACTTTGCTTAATTAATAGGTAGATTTCAAACATCCTTCCCTTTAAAGTGCTCTATAATTGTCATGACTTTGGCTTCAACTATTCTTCACAATGACCGGACACTCATGGTATTTTCAAAATGCCTCATCATTGATAGCAAAAAGTGACAATATTCAAATCTTCACAATTAGTGTGATAATGGGAAATTTCCTACGCCATTGTGTCCATGTATTGATGATGGAACAATGCGCAGGTTCGGCTGCCAGCTCTCAACCCTCGGACCGATGCCATGTGTGAATGGCCCGCAAAAACTTTCAGCCTTCGACGACTGCGGTGACTATTAATGCTCTTCATGCTATGGATAAAGTGAAAACATTCATTTCTTGTTTTCGTCAAAAATTTTAGTGTCGTTCTTCTAGTGTAAAAATTATTGTAATTGCATACAAATATGTTGAGACATAACTTACGTTTTAAAGTAGGAAATATTTTCAAAATCGAAATTTGGTGACAACAGCACTATAATAATAAAAAAAAATGTCTAATTTATCTTTGTAACCCATATTTATTTCTGTGATAATCATGTTAGAAAATAAGTATAAGTCATTGGAGTACATAATACCAAATTTAAACGTAAATTTAAAACCGTGTCCTTAAAAAAACATTGGCTGATAAAGGCTCAGCATTTATGTGTACTATAATGAATTGCAAGTAACCGTGTCTGTCTTTTTGCTTGTCTCCGCGCGTCCTCTCAGTGGATATTTGATGGACGTCCACCGCGCCCGCGATGGTAATGGACGTCCAGACATTATTTACGAATACGTAATAGACACACGTCATACCAAAAACAGATGCAGTTTGCGATGAATTATGGTAATTTTGTTTTTAAAACTCTTGATACCGCTAGTACTAGTACCGGGTACTCGTCGGTTCCAGTGGCGGTACTTATATAGTAGTCCAAAAGCGTAACATTTTAATTGTGTGATGTCTAGTTTATAATTGTATATTGTAGAGTCAGGATATTCTAAAATATACGGCAAATTACTGTTATTAAATAAGAATTTACACATTCAAGAATTTTATTTGGAATTTGTAAAGCAAGCTGAGTTTTTAGGCTTGAATGGAAATATCGCCGCTGGTCGGCTCAAAGTAGTAATGAAATCAAGGTTTTATAGACGATCCCTACGTAGGAAGACATTTCGTAAGGGCTTAAAGGGCTTAGAACCTAGCACCAAACACCGTAGTTTTATTGCAAATCAATAGCAGTAGGCCGTTTCGATCAGCCACCCACCCGGTACAAATTAACCACGTACATTCTTAATTATGTTTTATTATCTCATATAATTTAACTATCGTCTCTCTCGGACTCATCAATCTAACAAGTCAAGGATCTCCAATATATATCCGTAAGTGTGAAATTCAGATGAACTTATATTACTGTTTTTCATAGCATATTTTTTACACTATCGTACATTAAGTAAGCTGGATACATGCTTATGAAACGAGAGGGCGCAAGTTCGATCCTCACACAGGGACACACATATGTTTATGTCACTCGCAAATATTTGCTTATCCGTTTCTGAGACCGAAGTGTCTCGAGGTTCAGAACCATGTTTGTGACTGTTGGATATATTATTTCTAATATGTTGTTGGATGTATTATTTAACAAATAAATCCTATTTGCAGTGCAATGTGTGGAGACTTGAGCGGCTTTCCCAGCGCGCGGTCATCGGCCTCCATTGTTAGTTCCTATTGATTTATAGGTGCGTTGCATTCAGCGTACGAGTATGAGGTATGAGCTAGGAAACTCACCGACAACGCTCTCTGCACACTCCTCGCTTTCACAAACATTTGCGAAAAACAGCGCCTACAGTACACTAAACATACATGTATGTAATACATATAGGTACATATATTTGAATCAGGTTCATTGGCCGCCATTTTGAAATATTTTATTTTTCTTTTGCATTTCTTGCCGTTTCTTCTCCACAGCGATAACACGTTTAGTTTTAAAAAATAGCATAAAAAATGACGATTCAAAAGTGCTTGTAAAAGTCTATTTGAATAAAGAAGATTCGACTTTGACTTTGCATCTGAAATAGGAACTGTATGTTTATTACTTATACTCGGGGAATTAGTAATAAAATAAACAAATGTATTAATTTTGTAAAACATAAGAGATATTTCAAGACTCCGTTCTGCAATGTAAAATACCTACATCAATACTTATATAAATGTTACAACCTAGAAGATTTGTAATATTAAATAACTTCATAATTAATATTGTACCTAGAATCACGACTCCTGTATAATGATGATTATCATTTATCACAACTCAGCACCTGCAATTGTTTGAATTCAATTGATTTTAGCGTTTTTGTTTCATGTGAATGGAATCTTATCTAAATGTATCTGAAGAAACACCCCATGTCAAATAGCATTCAAAATTTTGAAGTACTTTTAGCGTATCCGCGAAAGCGTTACAAAGCGCAAGAGCTACTTTCGCATTCGTAATAAAGATATTTGCAATACAGGATTGCTAAAGACTAAAGGCTTGATTAGCTGAAGTACGACTTTCTAAGCATTTGGTCTTTGTTACACTAAAGAATAAGTACATTATGGTTATTTATTACTGTAGGTTCTAGAAACGAATAAACAACATTAAACCTAGATTTTTTATAAGTAATCATGTATAATTTGCATATCAATTATGCAGTCGTAAAAAATACTGCAATTCTTTACAAAAAGCAAGCTATGTACTTTTTCGTCAAGTATTTTCTCTCGGTGGTATGAAGCTTTTCAATAGTGTCCGATATCTGGACGAGAGCTAGTGTGGCCATAACTGCAGCGTCCAGTTTCCAGTTCCAGTTCCAGCGTTCAGTTACGTGGGGCTCCATAAACCGCGGGAGAAAGTCCCGCCGGTAATTGTCCACGTTTCTACCGACGACTTGCCGAAGGCAGATTCACGCTTTTTGTGAGTTGTGTGTGGGGCTTACGTAGAGCTTGGTGTGTTATTAAATATTGGGAAGACTGAGACTGTGTTTTTTATGAGGAAATTGGTATGTATGTGTGTATTGGTACGTTTTTGGCCATAAAAAATCTTCAATGTAAGAGAATTCATTATTTATTAACCATCTTACATACGTAAAACTTCTACACAACGAATTTCTTAGATAGGCAAGAAATTCTTGGCTTTCATTTCTGACATTAAATAAGGATGTACAGCAAACTTAAATCCCTTTAAAATCGTACAGTCTTACAAAAGCGAATTGTAAAAGTTCTAGCAATAAACCGACGACTAACAAATCAGTTTTCGGCGTTATAATTACTTACTGTTATAATGTTTTTAAATTGTACAATATAAAAAAACGAGACAAGAATTAATATTTCTCTTTCGGTAGCCCACATATCTTATTAAGAACGGGAACAATCATGAACTATTATTACTTGAAAAATTAGATATTTTTTACATTCTCCCAACTAGATAAAACCATCGTCATTGCAGTCACGATGAAATTCAAAAGTCATTCCTGCCTAACCACTTTCGACAAAAACGTTATTTTGGAATGTAGATTACATAAGCCCACGGACGCCCTGCGGCCATCCTGTTACGTACTATCGTTACCTCACCATATCATTATGTGTCGGTTGCGTAATGTTCGGACAATGTGCGGGTAACAAGTGACACGGGCATATCCGACGGAGATTTGATAATAATGATAATTATCGGAGTTATGATGGCCTCGAGATTTAGGCGTGCTGTCGGGCATATCAGCGGGTTAAAACTCCAAGCAGAGACTTCTTAGTTTTTAAAGCTAGGTACTCGTACATGACTTTACAATGAATCAACGTCTACTTTAACGGTTAAGGTGAAAATCGTGGTGTAACCTTTACACCTAGAAGTTTTATTATTTAGTTTGTTAAGTATGACAAAAACAGCAATTGACAAAATTTGCGAGCAAATAATATGCCATGTCCAATTCATGGAAACTGTTTTAACTTCTACAACAAACACTATTTATATCTATAGTAAACTGCCATCGTAAACGAAATTAGGACTACAAGTTGTAGAAAGTTTGACACCCACGCACTGAACTAAATACATCGCATTATGAAAACAAGAAGAACTAGACCTTTTGTTTTTCCGTTGTTGCGTGACAAATTATATATTTAACAAAACTTTGTAAAAGTATTGATGGTCGTTTCTTTTATAATTGGAAATATACCATAAATAAAATACAGTCAAAAATTTGACACGAGTTTTTCTACGAGTTATTTTTGTCGCTCTTTACATATTAATATTAGGTCAAGGTCTTTTATGCATATCTGTAATTGTGTATGACTTGAAGAAGGCAGCGGATAGCAGATGGATAAGGGCTGCTTAAGACAGGGATGGCTGGCGCTTACTTGGGGACACCTAGACGTCGATAAGCGGAGTAAATTGTTCGAACTATGGCCTAAACCCACTCAAGTTGTTGAGGAGGCCTGTGCCCAGCAGCCGGACGTATATGAGCTGATGATTTATATTACGATCAGCTGATTGTATCAATACAATAGATAGTCAACTATCTGCTAGTTCCCCAATTGGCCTCGCATGGATCGTCATTGCGTAATCAACGAGTCGCCATCACCACGACGGATCGCCAATGAAATCCGCTTCATCGTTATTCGTCTCAGCACTCAGTGATCGCGTTTAATGTCGATACCATTGCCAGTTGTTGCCTAATGTCAATAGGTGACTCCGTGACCTAATATCTGACCGGCTGTGGAAATTTGCTGGAAATTTCGCAGATGTATTTTGTTGTGGATGTTATATATATAGGTACCGATTTTGGCCTGATATTATTTTTATACTAATTCATAACACTAAAGAAATATCAATTAGGAAAATATTACACATTTTTAAAAGATTGTTATTGTAAACTTTTGTCGATAACATGTCGTTACGTTTAAATCATGACTAGGGCTCAGACCTACGTTATTTATTTTTCCACACAAGCAACGATGTTAGCAAAAACAAGCTGTAATTGTTCGCGGGAAGAAGACCATAAACCACATAGAAAGGCTATAATAATTTCCTGATAATTATCTAACATCTACCCTGAGGAACCACGCATTAAATGCGAAAATTGTTACGTGCCAACTTACAATAAAAGAAAGGTTATCGTCCGTCTCGCTCTGGCATATGCGTGTGTCCTTGTCGCACGCGTCGGCGCGTTTGACGCGGCGCTAATTGCGCTGTTTCCCGCCGGAAACGCCGCCATTATCCCATTACTGTATGGCAGCTAAGTAAGGAACGATCTGCGCTATTGCACATACTTCATAGAAACGACATTTGCCTTATTTATACTAGTTTTACGCGGCTTTCACCGCATTGCTCAAGAAATCGCTACTCAAATATACGACTTGAAAATTAAATCCTAACCTATTTCACATTACCGGAAAAGTTTTCCACTCGTAAAATAGATAAACGCTGTGGTTTCTATGACATTAAAAAGAATGGTATGCGGTAGTGTATTTGTACAGTCATGTATGTAAAATATTTATGTCTCACTTCTGGGCTCGGGACTTCGATACAATGACAACTGAAAAATTAAGGCCTATTCCACCACTTTAGCCCAGTGCGGGTTTGTGTAATAACTGCGAAAACTTTTTAATTATCCACATTGAATATACAATACAACCAAAAACACAAAACTCAATAAACAAAATACCGGTTGCTATGGCAACAAAATATTTCTGTAATAATGAATAACGTGTTTTATTCTAAAGTGATAAAGTTGAAAATTGAACGTAGACTGCGTAATTTCTGAAATTCATCTTGCACCGTTCTAGTAGTCCGCTGTTTCTTGTGTTTGTTCTGCGGAATGTATAATTACAGCTTACAAACTATTGTTACATGCTTCACGCGCGTCTCACCGGCCGCTCTAGAAAATTACATTCGCCACAACGGTCAATGCTGTTTACTAGTGTTTAGACAATTATCTTTGTAATAAATGGTTCTTTCTTTCTAGGTAGATATATGTATGAAGTTTACAACGTCTAAACGTTGATGTTAGTACATAGTTTTGATAGCTTTGGAAGTGGAAAATCGTATATCACTTTGCCTAAGCTGAAAATCGAATCCTGATCCATAGAGCGATTGAAAGCCTCATTCAAATACCCAACGGAATATTAGTACAACAAAGTGTTATAGATAAATATTATTTTTTAAATAAAATTCACTATTTTATCCTCTCGGTGCTATGTTTTTAAATAAACTTTAAAATCTTAACTATACTTACTGAACGATGTAGATTTTAATTAATTACTACAATGCCAATTTTCAGAAATGTTTTACTTAAAAACCCACCATGTTAGCAGAGCATCTTATCAATGGATGAAGTATCTTTCGCAGATCGCGTTGTAGTATTGTGCAAACTGCAAAGCTTTGTATATAAACAAGGCTTAGAATGGTGTTGAGGCGCACCTGTAGTTGCGCGGCGAGGGCAACGCTCGCGCGGTATTCGGGCCAAGGATACGCAAACACTCGATTTTGTTCACAATCACAAGTAGATATCGACGTAAGACGTGCCCGAGTTTCCCATCGTGGGATTAAATGTTTGTCATAAAGAATATTTGATCAAATATTTGTTAAAGATCTAGGTGGTTGTAAAACCGATTGTTACTTTTTGGTATAACAACGTATTCCTATTGTACTGCGATGTATATGGCTGTGATTGTCAGCTGTTTTTTGATTTGACTGGGCACCGATCTCCTCTAACATTAAAGTTTAGTTTTAGTCCACCACGCTGCCCTATTGCGGGTTGGCGAACTACACACTTAAGAAATTCCTGAGAACTTTAGGGTTTACAACTGCATAGGTTTCATTATGATGTTTTCCTTCACTGTTTTACTTCACTAAAGCATTTTTTATTAGTTTTATTACATTAGTAGAATGAACTAAAGTACATTGTCACGTAAACGCAAATCCTATTAAAACACACACTAGTAAACCTACAGAAATTCCGCTGAGATTCAATTTAAGAAGTTTAGTATTTTTATTGACACATACAAGCACTGCGGTTAAAAGTAATAAAAACAATATTAGTACGATAGTGTGATTCGTCCATTAGCCACGATCCGGCGAGCACGTGCATTTTGTAATTGCGGTGTGCGCGCCGCACGCAACGCTGTTGATAAATTTTAACAAACTGTTGCATTTGTGCTCAATGAATGCAAATGAACTACGCTGTTGCTAGCCGGAACTGTTGTGAATGAGACGACTAGACCGGGGTGATTTTACGTTTCTTGTTGTCTGGATGTTGATGAATAAAGGAGAACTTTTATGGTGTGCAGCAGAAACAAACGACTCTACCACTAGTAGGCTAGTATTTGATGAGGCATGATGATGATGTTTGGATTGCCAAGGACATGTGTATAACACTCCGGTGGTCGCTGGTTCAAACCCCAGAGTCATACCTCTGACTTTTCGAATTTATGTATTCATTGTACTGTAACTGTGAAGGATAACATCGCGAGGAAACCTGCACACCTAAGTTCTTAGGAACTTAATGGATTTTTTCAGCGTTTTTGATGAAGGCCTAAAATCCCTCTCATTGGCAAAGGGTGACGTGCCCAACGGTGGGATGTATAAAGGCTGATGATGCACAATCATACAGATAAATAAATAAAACAATACCGGACCAGGAATCTGCAGCGGCGCGCGTGCGCATAGCGGACGCTGTAGTTTTTTGCCCGACTCCGCCCGTTCCGCTCTCATAGCCACTGCAGAATACTGAAGCGTGACCACAGATTAAAAATATCTCCGACCAATGAGATAACCAGCCTCGCCAATTAGGGGAGCCGACGTCACACGTGGCGCTCAGACGGGTCGATGACTCCAAATAATTGCGCTGTAGGCTTCGAATCATGTGTGATTAATCACATCATTTACTTGGTAATTGATCGATTGTTATATCTTCTTGATCACGTAGAACCACCAACCGTAGAGGCAATCAACGCGTTGTAAACACGACGATGCCTAAGAAACAACAGCCCTGTGTTTACACTATCGACTGCTGAGAAAGGGTTCCTCTTACGATTAAAATAGTAATATGAAAGTGACTTCGTGATGAATAGTAGTTTTAATTACAAATTTCAAACTGTGGTATAAATGAAAAGTCGGAGGTGTGCGTGGGCGTTTTGAACCCGCGATTGAGACTAGGATTTTTAACCGCCTGCGCGCCTTCATCACGAATTTTATTAAACGTAAATAAATCCAGTCCTGTTGTAAGCAACTTCTGCAAACACTCGCATAACGTGTACCTACTAACAGTTCTTATTTCTGGACCATAACCGTCAATGTAGTCTCTTGTCGTTTTCATTGCGGTAATTTTTTTACTTACGGTCTAGCGTCAATGAATTCAGATACCATACTACACGACAGATAGACAAAAGATATACCGTCATATCATTTAAACCGCATTCCGAGAGGGATATTTTTTGTTATGAAAACAAGTCTATTTATTTTTTGCGATATTTATGATAAAAAACAATTGCGAGTCTGACCCGTACACGGAACGTTTAAAGCAAAATATTTTTGACAGATTAAATGTACAGTAACGTGTTACATGTTAAGCAGTGATGGCCTCGAGGTTTAGGCGTGCGGTTGAGAATCTCGGCGATCGCGGGTTGGAACCCCAGACTCACATCTCTGACTTTTCCAAGTAATGGGTGTATTCACAATGAATTATCACTTAACTTTAACGGTGAAGGAAAACATCGTGATGAAACCTGCACACCTAAGAATCCTTAGGAATATCTTAGGTGTGTAGTCCGCCAACCCGCACTAGGCCAGCGTGGTGGACTATGGCCTAAACCCTCTCAATGGTAGAGGAGACCCGTGCTCAGCAGTGGGCGTATATGGGTTGACGAAGAAGAAAGTGTTACGCTTATGAATATGAAGTTACTGTTTGGTAATACATTATGGTAATTAGAATTAAAAAATGCAATGACATAATTGCATTTGAAATGGTAAAAATAAATACATGAATAAGTGAATGGGGGGTACTCCTAAAAAATTAAATATCTAGGGCTGGCCATAATACAAACTTAGATGTTATGGCTTTTTTAATGTAAAAAGTATTAGGTAATAGATTTATTAACTTATTTAAATCCAAACAACGGGTTACTTAGTATGACAGCTGTAGTGTTTGTATACTTGTCTCGGTGACACGGGTAGTGGGGGAACAGTCTGGTGCGCGCCGTGGGCGAGAGCGGACGTGTTTACCCTGACTGCTGGTGACGTAACGAGCCAATACTTAATACTTGTGGAGGCACGAACACTACAAATGGCGACGAGGTAAAAGGTCAGTGAATAAATGTTATGGTGCTCCATGAATATTATTGAAGGGAAAAGTATAAACGAAAAAAAAAAAGTACACAATAATGTAAATATATGGAGTTGTTTATTAATGCCTTGGTCATTTTACATAAGTAAACTAGTGCGCAAATTGTACGATCAAATATAATACTCGATTCCTGAACTAAATTATTCTTAACTAAATTAAGTAATAGATTGTAGGAGACCTTGCATAACCGAATTATATGTGTATGCACAATGCAGGTCCCGTAATCTTAAGTCCAGTCACGTTAAGAATACGTTGTGATAAATTAAAAGTAAACATTAACAATGTTTTTTTCTGTCGAACAAGACAGATGTGTTCTAATACAAATATTCAAACCGGTTGCTTGCTTATCTATTGAAATGTGGTTTCAATTGTTTTCACTGGTCAGCGACGCCGCCTGTGCGTCTGCGTACCCACAGATTTAAAATAGCCGGTTATAACGCTTACATTATGTTATTTAATATCAGAATGGCTTATTTATCCTGAAAATTATGTAATGATTAAAAGCATACTTTTATCCAAGAAAGATTTAAACGTTGCCTTTAATTCTATTAGAGACTTGGTTGTTTTATGAATGTTTTACGTTCAACTTGTATGAAACTAGCTTTGTGAGTGAAACTTGAAATAATAACTACAAGTACACATATAAAGATATGTATTATAAAAGTATGTAGTACATTTAAAATTATTATCGTATGCTTTAGTTTCACACCAATACATTTAATACTGTATGTAAAGAGGTAGTTTGGTTCGCCAGTAGAGTACCTAAATGATTTTTTGTTTTTAAATAAATCTAAAGATCGTTAGATCAAAATTGGAATATTAGCACTGAAAAAATAAAATACGTGCTATGAATATTTGAACTTTGCTTACAAAAGTATGTGCTTTCAATTTATATGTATAATTTGTGAGTCTATGAACTGTAAAGCTTTAAATTGTTTAAGATGGAAAAGTGGAACCGTGGCATAGAGCTAGGTATATCATACGGCAACAATTGTGACCATGCCGCAATGCTTCCACGTATTATCGGCGGTCTAATTAAAAAAAAAAAAAAAAAAAAAAAAAACAATAAATAAGTAAATCTACAAATTTGATGTTAAAATAGATAAATGTTATGCACCTAAATGAAGTTTTCGATCGATATTTATTCAAACAATGAAACAGCAGTTAAGAGAGAAATTTAATAAGTTTCTTTTCAGACTTAGACCCGACTCATTGAGCAAATTAATAAAAAGTCATACGACTAATTAAAGCAGTGTTGGCCTCGCGTTTTGGCGTGGTTTGGGATCTCTGCAGTCGCGGGTTCGAGTCCCGGAAGTAAGTCCCGAAGTTGTGTGTGTGTTCGCATTAATTTGTCACTGGGTTTAGCGACGGAGAGAGGCACCGTGATGAAGTTTGCACACCTAGGGGGTTTTGGGAGTTTCTCGGGTGTGTGATCCGCCAGCCCGCGCCGTGCCGGCGTGGTGGACTGTGGCCTGAGCCCTCTCAAAGGTGGAGAAGTATTGTGCCCGGCTGTGGGACGTGTGTTGGTTGATGATATATCAGTTTAATTATAGAAAAAGGTTTTAATCCTTGGTGACGACTTCATAATTGACAATAATATTTTGAAGCAAATAATTTAAAAAATACTGGTCGCCTTAAATTTGAAAATGATTATTTAAAGTAAATACATTAAGGGAGGGTTGTACCATTTATTTGGAATTCTTCACAGTATCTTAAATCCGAAGAATAGATGGGGTTGACCCTATTAAATGTCTGAGGACGTTGGAACAGATATGTTTATAAATACGAGTAGTAAAGTGTCATTAATGACGCTACTTTGAAAATCAAGAAAAAAATAGTATTGCCTATTGATGTCAAAATTAATTTACTGTATTCGAAGATTTGATTCGAGTTTTCGAGATCGATAATGGGTGCAGTTCGGAAAATCGACAAATCATGTGGTAAAAAGTGAAATCTTCTTAGAAAAGAAATTTCAACTAAACTTTAAGTTTTGTCTTGAAGTAAATGCAGTTGCGGAAACGTTTCTTAAAATCAAGGATGTTCAAAGCTATATTCCAATAGAGGGAGTCTGTTCAACTGATTTCTCAAGTCAGCATAATTTTCACTTTTGGTCAAGAACTAGTCAAAAAATAACATCTCGTGTTTGATATTTTATAAGCTTTTGAAAGTTAAAAAAAAATAAAAAAAAATAAGATAAAAAAAAAACATCTTGGAAGAGAAGAATGCGTAATGTTAATAAGAGTAATAAAACCTTTAGAAGAAAATGTTTAATATATTAGTAATTGAGAGTCTGTTTCTAGTGACGAAGTTCAAGTTTTCTGAGTTAAGTAAGAAACATGGGCAAGTGGGTTCCAGATTTGGGAACATACACTCAACTTTTACGCAAGTTGTATTATAAAAAAATTAAGTTGGCTAAGACCGCGAATATAGATTCGTATTGGAACGATACCCGAATTAGCCTTGACTATCTGAAACGGCCATAGCTCGTAACTAAAATAAGAAGTCTTGTTTTCTTCTCCATGTTAAATGTTTTATGTTTTGATGTCACTTTAATTACTTAATTTTATTGTTTTAATTTTGATATTAGTTGTTTATAATTAATATTGCAGATTGTTAATTGTTTATCTTTTCTAATAATGTTTTGGAGAACGTTATGCACACCTTAAATGTCTGTCATATATATCAGATATAGTAACGCAGTAAAAATAATAAAGCTATAAATTGTATTAATACATGTGATGTCGTTGTGTCAAATTAAATAAATAAAGATTATTAGGTATTGTGATACCTTTGATAGAACCTAAGTGTTTGCATATGCTGGTCCAGTTGTACTGAGAGCTGTACTCGTTACAATAAGCCTAGGTTGGTTGCATATAGCAACATAAGTCTGTGAGAACGTAAAAAGCGTTATCAGATCGAGAACGGGAATCTTGCGTTGGATTGGATAGTAAGCCTATTAATACGTCCCATTTGTTTGGAAAATATTGTTCACATTGAGTCGACAACCATTGGCCTCTGAAGGTCACGTTCTCCAAGAAGTTGAAAGCATGTGCCCGGATTTAACGTTGGGTGTTGCATCTACAATCACATGTATAAATTTGATGTCTTTACAGTCCAGGGAAGAAAAACATAGTTCTTGATTGGCGCGATTTTGTGTGTGTAGAGAACCACCAAAGCCGTTTGATAACAACTACGTCAATAGTCGATAGTGCCTCGACATTTGGCAATTTCCCTAAGTGAACTGAAACAGGCTGGTATGAGTGACTGCAAGTTGAAATACATATATTATTATAGACTGGATAAGAGATATCATACACCTAAAAAAAAATTTGGGAGAATTATCTATATAATATTATGTACCGTATCTTGATTGGAAAAGAGTATCACTGGAGTTTCTTGTCCGTTTCTCTACTAATGGCTGCTTTCCGAAGTGAGTGATAAATTAAATACAAATAGTATGAGAAATACGCCACTGTACGAGTAAACCGAAACTAGACTAAACTATTACCACAGAATCAAACCTTATTCGAAGAAAGAAGGCGTTATTGGAAATTAATGTGAGATATCAAGACATTTAATAAAAAAAACCGTGAAATAAATAAAAACTGTACATCATTGTATTGCAGGCAGTATGAGCCTTCATAAAACGAAAATCATACCGATTATGATGCAGGCTTCAAGTTAAAGAAAGCTGTACATAATTATGTTGCAGGCAGTATGAGCCTTCATGGAACGAAAATCATACCGATTATGATGCAGGCTTCAAGTTAAAGAAAGCTGTACATAATTACGTTGTAGGCAGTATGAGCCTTCATGAAACGAAAATCATACCGATTATGATGCAGGCTTCAAGATAAAGAAAGCTGTACATAATTATGTTGCAGGCAGTATGAGCCTTCATGAAACGAAAATCATACCGATTATGATGCAGGCTTCAAGTTAAAGAAAGCTGTACATAATTACGTTGTAGGCAGTATGAGCCTTCATGAAACGAAAATCATACCGATTATGATGCAGGCTTCAAGTTAAAGAAAGCTGTACATAATTATGTTGCAGGCAGTATGAGCCTTCATGAAACGAAAATCATACCGATTATGATGCAGGCTTCAAGTTAAAGAAAGCTGTACATAATTATGTTCCAGGCAGTATGAGCCTTCATGAAACGAAAATCATACCGATTATGATGCAGGCTTCAAGTTAAAGAAAGCTGTACATAATTATGTTGCAAGCAGTATGAGCCTTCATGAAACGAAAATCATACCGATTATGATGCAGGCTTCAAGTTAAAGAAAGCTGTACATAATTATGTTGCAGGCAGTATGAGCCTTCATAAAACGAAAATCATACCGAATTATGATGCAGGCTTCAAGTTAAAGAAAGCTGTACATAATTATGTTGCGGGCAGTATGAGCCTTCATGAAATGAAAATCATACCGAATTATGATGCAGGCTTCAAGTTAAAGAAAGCTGTACATAATTAATTGCAGATGGCGCTGCTAAAGTAAACAATCTTAATGTGCTCTAATGTTTTAAAAATTATTTAAAAATAGTTAAGTGTTAAATTAATATATTGTTTGTTGTTATTTTAATTTTTTATTTTTAATTCTGTTATTATATTTTACATTATAAATTGTTAAGTTGTTTGTAATTACTATTGCACATTATTAACTGTTTGTCTTTTTCTTGTAATACTTTGTAGAATGTTATGCACACCTTACCTAAGTGTCATATATGTATATCGGATATAGTACCTAAGTAATAATTATTAAGCTACAAATGTATTAATATATGTGATGTGGTTGTGCTGAATTAAATAAATAAATAAATAATTATGTTGCGGGCAGTATGAGCCTTCATGAAACGAAAATCATGTCGAATTATGATGCAGGCTTCAAATTAAAGAAAAGCTGTGCGTTATAGTGTTAGGTAGTACAGGCCTTCTGTGTGAAAACTGTACGTGATCTTATCAGACTAATAAAACGACATGATAATAACCAACGAGATGGTCTGTTCAAGTAAGAGAGTCGTCGTCCTCCAAATTCTACTCTGCCATAAAGGAAGTGCTTGACAGAAACCGATGGAAACAGATCATCCGCTCCAGATGTCACCCTAATGCTGACCACGATCTTCAGATATGAGAGACCGACTAGAGAGAGAGATTGATGATAATAAGCTGTGGGTCGTTGTTGTATAACGATGTGTTACGCAAATGAAAAAAAAAGACGATTTGGACATGGAGATGAACATGATCATATGTTGAGAGAAACGAGGAAAAATGGACCACATTTGTAACGTATTGATACCCACGAGACAGCAAAAGGAATAAAGGTAGACAGACTATGCGAAGACAGACTATGAGTAAGTAAATTGATCGGAGCTTGTGTTGCTGCAATCTGTGTGGTTATGGCGTGTATGAAAAAAAAAAAAATGAAAAAGGAAATAAAGCAAATATAGAGCACTTGTGAAAAGATGTGCTAGACAAAGTAACAACCCTTAAAGTGATTTGTATTTAAAAGTAAATGATTATTTAAAATAAATACATTAAGGGAGGGATGTAGTGTTTGTATACTTGTCTCGGTGACACGGGTAGTGGGGGAACAGTCTGGTGCGCGCCGTGGGCGAGAGCGGACGTGTTTACCCTGACTGCTGGTGACGTAACGAGCCAATACTTAATACTTGTGGAGGCACGAACACTACAACAGCACCATTATAAAGCTTTAGTTAACTGCGTTATGGAAACTTATTTAAGTAATACAATTAATCAAGGCTATATATATATAAGACCAATGTGTTTAAATTTTTTATTTAGCACAACACAAATTAGATTCATCTACTACATAAGAAGCGACAATAATGTGTTCATGCGTAACAATATATTATACGTAAAATTGACTAAAGGAAATGCACACGTTTTTTCACTGTCGTTTTACTGACAATGTCAATGTCAAAGCTTACATGTATATTTCGGGCAGTGGTAACCTCAGTAATAGAATCCTGCCGATTTCCTTAGGTGGAGATCCCAAAAAAAATCTTCCTCTATTTCAAACACTTTGACAACATGACAAGTATTTCAAGCACATTAATTCATTATTTCCGCACGTTCACCGGGGCAGTAGCCGCACGACAACATATTTTCTTGGAAACCTTTTTTGCCATAATGTACCGAAATTTTCGGCTTTAGCTTTCATTGGCTGAAATATATTATTATAACTCATAGGCCATAGTCGATTTTATTAGACAGAATATGAAGCAGAATGTGTGTGGAGGGTTCTTATCTGCCTTTATACAGCACTTTTATATCTCAAACTGTGTTGGAGAATCTTTCGTGAAATAATAGTTCATAGCATTTTTTAAAAACTCGATTAAACTTTAATCTTTTCTCCACCTTTTTTATTATTTCTAAACCGAGTTAAATTATTTTTTCCAGATATTCGTGTATATTCCACCATATAATCTGTTTTCTATATTGTCAAACTAAATAATATTAGAAGTATAATTGTTGAGTGCGCAATTTTTTCAGATATAAATCGTGTATTTGATTTCTTTTTAGGTTCAGAAATAATGTTTTATAAATAAAATAGTTGTGCATTGGTGAAGTGTGCGAAACACTCGCGTGTCTTAGTTGCACTTGGCTGCTTATTTTTTTTAACAGTAAGTACAGAGTAAGTAAATAAAAACGATATAAGTTTAACACATAATCTTGTAAAAAAAAACATGATTGAGAAGACGTTCATACCGATATGAGCACTTGAACTGTGTTGGTTCAGCGCAGCAGGCACGCAACCCATGCAGTATGGAAACGGACTTAATAACTGTACTTATAATAATTGCTTATTTATATTTTAAATGATTCCTATTCACAGATAGTCTCAGCTTTTCCTGACAACGTAATAAATTTTGTTAAAGAACGACACGGCAGATTGCAGGACATAATATTTTATTGATGTTTTTTTTAACTGAAAAGCATTCTCGGCTAGTTCACCAAGAAATTACTTTGCCAATTGTCTATTTTATTAAAAGTTCTAAATTTTTACCAGTACCTATAGGTAGTTTTCTAGGTGTAAAGCCCATATGAATGCTATTGTCATAGTGATCAATCAATGCAAATACTACAGAAAAGAGAAATCCGATGGTATTTGTATTCAGTCACATTTTTGTGACGCGGCGCTCGGCGGGCGGCGTCGCGTGCACAGCGCTCACTCTACACATCGGAATTCTTACGCCGATCTCGTGTAGGACTTCTGGTTTTCTACTAAAACAAGGCAAGTGTCCCCTTTCGTTTTCGCGCGTGTCATTAGGTCGGTAGATTCCATGTTGAACACGTAGCTGTTTGGGGAAACTACGTGCTGCATGGACTCTCAAATTCGCATAAACTGCTTTCTTGTTTATGTGGGTTATGGTGAAATTGGGCAGGTAAAAACATAGCTATTTTTAAATAAAGTGGTACGAAGCGAAGATCTATTCTTATAAAAAAATTCTGCCTTTCAGGAAAATAACGACCATAAAAAATAGAGGGCTAAACTGTATACAGAGATTGAGAACTAAGAAATTTTTAAGTGTGCGGGGTTTCTAACTATGATTACTTTCACCGTTAATTTATACTTGATAATTCATTGTGAATACACACTTAATTTTGTAAAGACGGATGTGTTTACCAAGGATTCTAACCGCTGACATAGCGCGCCTAGGCCTCAAGACCATTAGTAAACTTACATAAATATGTAAACATACCATAAAGGCATTATAATTTACCCTAAAGTCCTATTAGGGTATTCTGCACCTATTCACTATTGCAGTACCCTCCAGAAATGTCAAGTAAACAAATACAGCTACATCTCGTGATCTGACACAATTATTCGCTCAATCTCCACGCTTGAATTGGCGACAATGCGGGTCAAACACAACATCGAATGCAACAGTGCTAATTGTAGTACATACTTCCCCAGTTATTAGTAAATAATAACTAGTAATGCACGTTCAGGAAGCGGCTACAATGCGGAACTAGTAGCGACACGCAGTAACTTACAGACCTGCTGTTAAACCGCCTTTGTTTTTGTCGTACTGTGACTGGAATTTTAGGTGTGGTCATATGTAGATGAAGATTTTTGCACGATCAATTAACGCAGTCACTATAAGTATTTTATCATCAACAACTATTTAAGGCTCGCGCCTCCTCTACAACTGAGAGGGTTAAGGCCTTGGTCTACCACGCTGGCCAAGTTCGGGTTGACGGACTACACACCTTATTCCTAAGAACTTTTAGGTGCGATTCTGCGTGTAATCCTTGCACAGAGGTTTTGGAGGATTTTGGGATGACAGTACACTATTATAAGACATTTTACTGTACCTGTGTAAAACAAACAGTTTGCTTATTATAACAGAATAAATGAATAAACTCTCAACCTTCAACCTCAGCTTAGATAAAATTGTGTCGTTAGTATATGAAACTAAGGCTTTTAGGTCTCACAAACACTCAGACCCGAAACAAAAAATTGTGAAATAACGAAAACTCTATGCGACATTCGCACAACTTTATAAAATTTTAACATTTTAGTACCTACACAAATCCGACAATGATTTTTCGAAGCTTTCTTTTGTAATGTACACTTTCTCCGGCCGTCGACAAATAAATTGAAAAAGTGAGGGATTGAATAGGTTCTAGTTTCCACTGGGTGAGCGGTTGCATAAGGTGTTTGAGGGCGAGAGGTCGCGCGCAACGGAATGTCGACCACGCAATGCCGCAAGCATCTAACTACGTCATATTGTTTACTACAAGCCTTATTAAAACTATATTTATACGCCTAGAAACGACTAAATTGTCAAACCACCTCTCAATCAAAATTGCATGAAATGTTAAACAAGTTTTTTCTAATACACCTAACAGTCACATTCATTATGTATGTATGTACATAGTGCTGGGCCCAAATTGAGATACGGGTTTTATACTTTGAGTATAAAAAACTATGAGAGACTTCACGATCTCAACAACACCAATTATTTGTGGATCCCACTGATCCCAGAAACATCTGTTTCGTTGCGGAGATCGAATCCGCGGACTCTCGCTTCACAAGCTGGTGTCCAGCCAACTGCCACCTAGGGTTGTCGTGTGCATAATGAATATATGAAACCTCAGAGTTTGTGTATTTAATAGTCATTTGGTCGTAAGATATTTATGTCTTTCCACATCATAAAGAATTGATTGAAATGTTTAACTTTACTGCTTATGATATGTCAGCAGTAAACTTCCATTATTGTCGTTAAGTTTTATATTGCGGGCTTGTGAAATATTCCACAATAGCTGTGAATTATGCAAGTATGTGCATAGATCTGTACGCAATGTTTACAAGAAATAATACTAGAATTTACTAAAAACAAATTTTCAATTACGCAGTCCAAGTAAATCATATTTGGTAATATATTTCTTAAATGTTATTGCATGTAAATGAAATCAATCGATTTAGTTAAAATTAATTAGTCTGCCGAGGGCAGAGTTGCGGAACGCGTTGAAATCTTTTGTATGGCTGACATTTGACGTAATATTTGTGGATTTTGCAAAACCCAATTGAACGACCATAACTAATTATTGTTATATTTGACAAGTCAATTTAATATTTCAAAAGCAATTAGAATAAAAATTAATTCCCGCCCATTAAAGTTGAAAGCAATGATTGCTTGTAATGAGTAATGTTGGCTTTGGCTTGAAAATATTTCATAAATTGGTTCCAGAAACGCGGTACGAGCAATCAAATGTAATCAAACAATCCGAAAACAGATAACATTCCAATAATTGTTTAATTTTATTCGAAAAATATATTTATTAACACAAAACGTCATTGAATGCTCATAATATTTTAAATACATTTTATAATAAAATGTAAATTCCATTGACGGGTTTAGTATGACGGGCACTATGACTATAGGATTAAACTTAAAAGCATTTTATCTAAATAAAAATGTCACAGACGTAGTTCAAACTCCTCACAAAGTATAAAGTATGAATTTATAGTTCTATAGGATGTGTGTATGTGCGCGGTCATTTGATCACACCAAGTAAATTCTTCATTCCAATTACATTTGTCTACATCCTACATTCATACATCACACTACATCACCTTCTTATTCTGAAGGAGATGAACACCCCTATCGATTCTATGTATAAGAAACTCTATTCAGGCTAACAAAGATTTGACTCTACTCTTTTATCCGGCTATGATTAAGGCCACCACTTCAGTGACAAGAACTTCAACAGAAATATCACATACATATGTATAATATACACGTTTTGAGGCGGCAATAGTTTTAAAAATAGTGTGAAAATGACGATTCAAAAGAGCTTATGAAACCCCATTTGAATTAAGATTATTTGAGATTGACTTTGACTGTATAATATAGGCTCTAGCTTGGTGGGGTGACGATATTTTCAAGGTTTGGCAGCGGTTGGTTGAGAAGGGCCGAAGATCGAGCCCAGTGGCGTGCCATAGGAGAGGCCTATGTCCAGCAGTGGACGTGAAAGGCTGATGATGGTGATATAATATATCTATCACTCACCGTGCTAGCAGGATGCGCAGGCAGTAAGACCACGGGTGCGTGTGGTGGTTTCCGCGCCTTCCTCACGCCGTTGTGTCGAGGCGCGCGGCCCACGGTGCCGGGCGCCGCCTGCTGTCGCCCCAGCCAACGGGTTACTAGCTTCTCTTTGCTGTTCGCGCTGCCGTACTCTGGAGTGTCGTCCTAGGAAAACGATTCCGTGGATGTGTTAAATGTAAAATGTATAGAGGTATATTTGACAGCCCCGTGGCGCAGTTGGCTAGATACCAGCTTGCGAAACGAGTGGCCGCGGGCTCGATCCTCGCACCGAGACAAATGTTTGTGTGATCCACAAATATTTGTTTCGAGTCTTGGTGTTTGTGAGACCGAAAAGTCTCTCGTAGTTCCTGATACCCACGACACAAGACTCGTATCTTAGTGTGGGGTCAGGACTATGTATGTGACTGTTGGGTGTATTTTATTTTTTTATATTTAATGCAATTCAAACTTTTTTCATAGTAATTTTTTTAAGTGAGTTAGATACTCCAGTTTTGAGTAAGGTTGTAACTATAAATAGTGGAAGAAAACTATTTCTAAGTTTGATAACTGTTTGTGAACCATTTTTTTACATATAAAATTTATGACTGTAATTGTTCTGTTTGTTGCCCTAATAAATAAATTAATTAATAATACTTTGATTTACAAGTCTCGAACAAATTTATAAAGATTTTTAATTATACACTTATGTATCTTACACTAATAGCATCTAAATTTTCAAAATTTTGCTGCTCGCGTTTTAAACCCGTACAACCAGAGATCTGCATAAATAGTCTGCTTTCTTATCAAAAACTAGCAGAGATTATCACTTAACAATCACAAAATCAAGCATACCTTCTTCTTCTTTATAGTCCCCTGCAGCTTCTTCTCCAACTCCTTGCACAATTCGTGGTTCTTGGCCCTTTCTTCATCCTGAACCTTCTTGAGTTCGTCCACGTGCACCACATACGGCTGGCCGGCCTTGAAGCTCGGGTCGAACTGGTTGTGGTCGAACGCCTGCTTGCGTCTGAAGCAGGGGCACACCCGCTTGCTCAGGTGGTAGATGCTGATGATGCACACCATGCAGTGGACCACGGCGATGATGAGTAAAGCGATGTTGGTCAACACCGGCGTCCATGCTTGCATCTCGTCCTGATGGGGAAGTCAATGGTATAGTCATATATACAGCGTCAGTCATAATAGGGCTTTTATTTTGGTTTTTAAACTAATAATTGTGATTAAATTACTGTTGTATAACGGATACTTTCGTTATAAATACTTTGTTAAGTAAAATAATTAAAACAAAGTACTACTACCTAAAATGTGATGTTTAAAAATTAAAGAAGAGATTCGTGCTTTCTAATAGATTATGTACTTGAATGAAGTGTTTTCTAGTTGACAATATTTCAAGAAAAAATGTACAAATTCAAAATCCGAATAAGACATCATAATTACACCGTAATGTTCAAATTAGGTTCACGTGTAGGTACTAGGTAATGTTTTAAATTGTTAGCCGCAATTCTATCGCTACTTTACGTCAAAGACTACATTACATGCGCTTCTAACATTCCGTCGATTGAGCTCGATAACAAAATTCTGTGTAGTTGATTATCTTCTAACTAGTTGTTGCGAAATTCACAAACAAAGTACTTAAACGGTAATTGAACTCTGCCTCAACTTATACGTAATTTAAAGTGTATTTTTGGAAAAATTTTGTCTATAAAATGATTTCTTTGTAGGCAGTTACCTTGTTCGGCATGTGGTCATATTTTAAAGGATATTAGGTAAAATGCTTCATTATGATTTGGTAAATTATTCTTAAACATGGTTTTTTGTGTATATTTTATATTCTTCATCAACCCATGTACGCCCACTGCTGAGCACAGGTCTCCTCTACCATTGAGAGGGTTTAGGCCATAGTCCACCACGCTGGCCTAGTGCGGGTTGGCGGACTACACACCTAAGAAATTCCTAAGAACTTTTAGGTGTGCAGGTTTCATCACGATGTTTTCCTTCACCGTTAAAGCTAGTGATAAATTCAATGTGAATACACACATAACTTCGAAAAGTCAGAGGTGTGTGCCTGGGGTTCGAACCCGCGACCGCCGAGATTCTCGACCGCGCGCCCAAACCCCGAGGCCATCACTAAGCTTATATGATTTGCTATTTTATATGATTACCAATAAACCTAGTTTCGATAGTCAGAGGAAGAGTGCATCTAACTGTCACACAAATATTGCAGCAGGACTTGGGTTTAATCGTCTTTGAATAATTTGACATGAATATAGATTTCGAATGATCAACTACAAAATTTTGTAAGTAATCATGAGAATTTTACAAGATATACTAAGTATAACAAAACCCTTCTACCAAATCGACTCTAACTTTCAATGATAATTATTTTATGAAAAATATTTTTAAAAATCCATAATAACACTAGTACTTTCCAGCGCATCGTTGCTTGATAATTCGAATGATTAATATCTCTAAGACGATGAATGAAACAGCATTATTCACCTGAGGTTGGTGAAAACGTTAATTTTCACTGTGGAGTCGCAATAGAAGGGGAATGCCAATCTTACGCACTGTTTGTCGAGACCGTCACTTAACCAAATGCCAATTAGCTTCTGTCTAGGTTTTATTAGATGATTGGTTGGAATTTCCGCCTCGCTATCCTTAAACATCAATTAGAAAATTTTAATAAAAGCGTCGGCTTGCCAAGACCGTCTCATGAATTAAATGAGTACTGCAATATTCCTTTCTGCACTTGTACTGAAATTGTTATTTCTTCTAAACTCTACATTTACTAGTACTTAGCACATTCATGTCCTAATCCTTAGCTATATAGATGCAGATTGCCGGGTTTTTTTTTGTTACCTCACAATGTTTTCCTTCCTTCTGCTTTACAAGACTAGTGATTCACATAGTATAATATTAAACTATATTTTCCCATTAATTTATGCTTAATTCAGTGTGGAAGTAATATAGGTAAGGTGCAGCGTCGCGTGGCGTGATATTGAATACGAAATATTCACTGCACACGTCCAATGTTCATCGGCGTGACAAATACTCGTGTACTAAAGTAAAGGGCAAGTTAACTGGACATATTGAATCATATACATGTACATACATACGATGATTAAGCATTTATATGTATCGAAGTTCTACTGAGTGCATTTGATAGCATTATCAGTTCAGATCAGTTTGAGATTCTAACCTCTGGGTACTCTAGAACATAGGATTTAACAACACTTATCATCATCATCAACATCAGCCTAACCGCCAGATTCTCGCCCGCGCGCCTAAACCATTACTTCTAAACAACTATACTCCTGTCTAAATATATAACAGCTCACGACAGTAAATCGAATGGATTAAAAAATAATCTCATTAAACTGTAAGGCCAATTGAATACCACAACAATACCTCTATGCTCACATGTTTGTGTTACCAAATTTCCCACGGGCGGGGTCATGGCCGACTCATCATCGCTGCCGACCAGTTGACCAGAGTCTCGCCGCGTCACGACGAACCTTACATCAAGTGCCGCATCAAAACATTGCCCAACTCCCAACGCCGTGCCGTAACGGTTTCCAAACTAATTGACTACACTTAACTGCGTGCCGTATTTTAAGCTAACACTGTTGATATCTTTCTGTGAACTATGCATAAGGTCTATGGAGTATCATCGTCAAGAATAAAAGTTTTGGTGAAATATATTTTTATTAAAAACTGATTTTTTGAGTTCAAAGTTAAAAGCTTTTTAGTTTTGAAAGCCCTAATTTGACTTCTTATAAAACCTTACTGATCAACTAAACAATCCATAAATTGTCTTCGTATTGCAAAAAAATCAGTGTTAAATATATTTCATCATCATCATCATAATCATCATCAGCCTTTATTCGTCCACTGTTGGACATAGGCCTCTCCTATGCACGCCACTGGGCTCGATTTTCGGCTCTCCTCATCCAACCAAATATTTTTACTGACTCAGTTAGAGTAGTGACTGTTCTAGTCAAAATATATCCCAAGGTGAAACACCTCCAGAAATGTGAAGGGAATGTTGAAGGAGGCTGATTTTATCAAATTTACTCGTATTAATTGAGCATTTTAAAAGCAATGCTCGAAAAAAGAGGCAAACCCGTCGCGAGTCCTTGTAACAGTTACTATGAGTTTCGGCTGGACGTAGCGCTCACAATTCACACACAAATCTACTTTTTGTAAGCGGATATGCGTATATTAAAAAACGTCTTAAATGTAATTAATCCTTAAGAACCTTGTTCCTTCTACTATTTCGTATGTTTCTTTTTGTTTAGTTTAGTTTATTATATTTTATTTTTATATTTTTTCTGGTTTTGTTTAGTTATAAGTTTTAAAAATTTGAAGTTGTTTAGTTTATCTTTTCTGTTTTTATTTACATTTAAGTTTAAAAATAGGTTTTCATCTTATTAGAATCGATGTTCCTCAAAAGTGTAATACTAGATATAAGCTGTTATTTATTTGTTTAGTAATTAGTTTTATTAATTTTGTTTAAAATACTCACATGGCGACAAATCGTATAAAGTAACAGTTGTTGGTCCCCAAGATACAGGCTTTGCCTAGTTTGGGGCCCTCTGGCAATAATAATAAAATAAAATAATCTCTACGCAAAATATTACCAAAAATGTAAAACAATAGTTTTAAGAAAATATTGTGTGTTTTGTGATAAATAAACGTTTTTTATTTTTTTTATTTTTTTATTAAGTCCTAATGTGTTCATATTTCTAGATACCGTTATTAATGAATATATTATGTAAAAGCGAATCGCTAGACCGTAGCGTGTGACGACCTAGCTGGTTGAAAATTATTTTGCTTAAACTTGACGTGACCATATCTTTATAATTGAATTTTGAAAGATTAGAAACAGTGTTTTACCCGTTTTTTTTATTAAAATGTCTTTACTTTTTGTTATGAGATACCTGTGTTGATTTAGTATATCAGTCTATTTTTTACAATTAGAAAAATATATCAATTCTCATTGAGAACCATTGAATCGGCAATTCTATAAGATGTAGCTCTTTTAATTAAAATTTTAAATATGACTTTTCCAAACAAAACTAAAATTTATCTACCTAAATTTGATAAAAAAACACAATTAATGCAACGTATTTTACTAGTTATTTTTCAATTGATTTTGCTTTTTTTTATTAACGTGTTATATTGGCTACACTATTGCCTACATGATAAATAAACGATAAAAAGAATATATTAATTATTAACATATATTCTTATAAATATACACCAAGTAACGGTCCGCCTCAACTTTATCTGTTATTCGCTGCGTCCTCAAAACTAACATCAAAACTTTCACTAGCATTTGTGTTATCGAACACAATTATATGAATTGTTGAAATATGATCTACTCGATGTCTAAACTTTAGCCTCGTTGAAACTAAACCGATCTAATATATCTATACGGAATACTCATAGTGAACATGATCGCGGGTTGAATTACAGAGTACATCACTTTAAAGGCAAACTATTAAAAAAACTTATCGAAAGAGTCTTACCGAGAATTTTAGGGGTATGTGAATATAATATCACAATATTTCCGGAACAAAAGTCTTCAACGACTCCTAATTTTTGACGTCACAAAGAAATAAAAATTAATGAATTCATATTCGCAAATTAAATCTACACAAACTAAATGAAAATTACTTGACCGTCTCAAACAAGTATTTGTCTATAGCCATGCAAAACTATTTTAATTTTGTCGATGTGTAAATTTGATAAACCAATATTGAGTAACGATATATCGGAATCTGCGATGGCTAACCAGTGGCTAGCCGTGACTGGGTCACATGGGAGGAGGCGAACCACACCGCAAGGCCGATTTATGGGCGCGAACGCCGCAATAAACACGCCGTATGCCTAATAGTTAGATATGAGTTGTAATTCATGGCAGTTTGAAGCACTCAATAGTCTTTAGTTAGTACAAATAAACTGAACAAAAGCCTTGTCTAGAGCAGAATTAAATTTTAATTTGACACACTAAATGACCTATGTTTTTGGAATTTTAGCGCATGTATTTTGACAGCCCCGTGGCGCAGTTACCTAGACACAAGCTTGCGAAACGAGAGGCCGCGGGTTCGATTTCCGCGTCAAGACAAAGTTTTGTGTGATTCACAAATATATGTTTCGGGTCTGGATGTTAGTAAGACCGAAAAGTCTCTCGTAGTTTCTGTTATCCACGACACAAGACTTGACAAGACAACGTGGAATCAGAACTATGTATGTATATGTCTGTTTGGGTTTATTTATTTATTGGATCGTCTGTCCAACAGGATCGACCAAGGCAAATATAATACTGACACCGACTAATGAAGCTTAGTGATTCTTAAGGGTTTTAGATTTATTTACCCCAAACGAAATTAATTATCCCTCATAGCTGGACATGGACCTCCTCTACTGCTAGGACTTCGATCTTAGTCCACCATTAGTGGTCTAATGTGGGCTGGATAAGACAATAAGATTTAGTTTAAAAGACAGTGTACTAACATCGGGTTGACAGACTATATAAACTATAAAGGGGTTGTTTAAAAACCACTGTACTCACATCGGGAAGACAGGCTAGATATATATAAGTGTAGTTTTTAAATCAGTGTACTGACATTGTGTTGATAGGCTAGATATATATAGGTGTTTAAAACTCAGTAGGTACTCACATCAAAAGTGGCCGGCGGCGGGGGCTGGGCGCGCAGCGAGTCCCGGTGCAGGCCGGTGGCGGCGAGCACGGCCGCGCTGTTCCCGCACGCCAGGCACAGCAGCGACAGCGCCAGGAACGCCGTCAGCATCGGACTCCTGGGGGAAACAGAGGGGTTATTTGTTTTTTTTATACGCCCAACAGTCACATACGTAGTCCTGACCCCACACTAAGACACGAGTCTTGTGTCATGGGTATCAGAAACTACGAGAGACTTTTCGGTCTCACAAACACCCAGACCCGAAACAAATATTTGTGGATCACACAAACATTTGTCTCAGTGCGGGGATCGAACCCGCGGCCGCTCGTTTCGCAAGCTGGTGTCTAGCCAACTGCGCCACGGGGCTGTATTGAGTACTGCTTCGGTGGCACAGTCCATTCAACCATGTGATGCGGGGTTTGGTTTGGTGTAATTTGAGGTTTTCCATAATGTTCTTGGTAGTTTCACAGATTCATCATCATCACCATCAGCCCACATATGTCCCACTGCTAGACAAGGCAACTGAGAGAACTTGAGCTGAGTGGTGGACTCACACGGACCTAGTGCGGCCTCAGTGTGGTGAACTACACACCTAAGAAATGCCGAAAATCGATTAGATGTACAGGATTTATCACAATGTTTTTCTTCGTCTATAAAGTGGCAGATAATTCATTATGAATACACGCGTTACCCAAAAAAGTTAGAAACGTGTGCCTAGGGCTTGAATCCCCGACGATCAAGATCCTCGATTAAACCACGTGACTAAAGTTCGAGGTTATTTTTCAGAACTGAGTTAATAAGTGAAAATAGAGCGTCCGCCTAGCAAAACATCACTTTATATTCATCAGAACGCCATCTCTTTCACTCTTGAGAGTTACAGTCCATTCGGCGCGACTCGGGGTTGTACCCCTATCCCACAAAAAGCCTACGTGATGCAATACGTGCGTTTCGTTAAATGTTAGTTAATGCCGGTAGTCTAATTTGCTAGTAATAGGATGCTCGTATCCGTCCGCCTAGTGCCCACCTTCCGATGGTGTAATCCCGCCGTACGCACACGCAAAATTTATGTTAACACAATTTAGTTAACACAATTTAGCAAGTTTGTAAAATTGTGTTGACATATAAATGGTCCCAAGTCACCAATACTCTGATGGTATGCACTCACAGCGTTATATCATTTGTCAACAATTAGTCAACATGTAGAATGGAAGCGTTGCAATTGAAACTTTGCATTTGTATATCATTTACTTCAGGAAAAAAATTTCAATTTTTGGCAATAATAGCAAATTGTATTTAATGTTTGTGTACCTGGAAGTTCCATGGTGACTATTGTCACCATGAAGCGCATAAGAAATTTATGACGTGACATGCAAAAGAAAATTGGAAAATAGATTATATTAATAACCCCGGTGAAATACAAAATAAAACGGCAGTAGGTTTTTAAAAACTTATGCCAAATGAATAAGGTACCTACTGTTCAACTGCGCGCTAATGAAAATCTTTGATATACTTCTTAAAATTCCAGCCAGCGTTCAATTTCAATCAAATAGCGTAAAAACTCCTTTGTTAAATAATCGAACACGGTTCGTTCGAAATTCAATATTTAAACTCTAAATTAGTTTTAAACTAAGAAGAATTGAAATAACACACCTGCCGGAATCTCATTAAAACTTCTTTTTAAAATTCTAGAATTATCTATGATCTATAGACTTGTTAATCAACACCATAGGAGCTAAACAAGTGGTGGTCAGCTATGGCATCTAGTGGGTACACGTTTTGTAATCATCCGATAGCGATCAGCGAGCCGCCGCTTTCTCCACCTTCAGTTAATTACCGGTCATGTCTTCTGTAACGCTTTTTAACATTGCCAATGTACTTTTTGCTGTAAATCTACGTCTTTACCTATAATGTGGCTAACTGTGATTGACGGGTACTATTTTTTTTGCGTTGGCAGTATCTGACTTTTCTTCTAATTTTTATTCTATGTATTTATTTATAAAGCGTCATAAACACAACTGTATATAGCAGTGGCGGTACTTCCATAGAAGCCCGAAAGCCCGACTTGCCTTACATAGTTCCGAATAACGAGCTTAACGATTGTTTATTTATAAAATAACGCTATAAACGTGAATGTGAGTACTAACCGGTAGGTATTTATTAGTCCTACGTACCAAAAAAAATATGCTGCTACTAAATAAACATTTGGGCTTGACTTAGTTTGACACCCTAGGCACGCCACTGGTATATAGGTGTATTATTCATTCAATGTGCAATTTTTCACATTGAATAAATAAATACCAATTATAAAACAAATCTCAAAATTTAAGGTTATGTAGCGTTGATACAACAAATAAATTTATGAGATCAAAATCATGTAGATAATAGATAGACACCCGTTCGTAATTGACTCTTGCATAAGCGACTGTATCGGGTGGACTAGTGGTAAATATCTGTGCGAATACATAAATCCTGCCACTATGATGTCGCATAAAGAATCTTATACATTTATGGTGTAAAACTAAAATGCAGCAGTATTAACAATGTTAACATGACAATCTCGTGACCCAGCTGACTAGGCACCAGCTTGTCAACGACAGGCTGCAGGTTTAATATCCGCACTGAGACAAATGTTTTAATGATATACAAAAATTTGCTTGGGGGTAGGTGTTTGGGAGAGCGAAAAGTATTTAGAAACGCAATAGACTTGTAGTCAATTATGGTTCAGAGTTACGTATCTGACTGTTGGGTGTTGCTGATAATGATATCAGCCCATATACGTCTCAATGCTGAACAGAGACCTCCTTTACAACTAAGAAGGCTTAGACCCTAATCAACCATATTTGCCTGATGCGGCTTGACGAATTACCCACATAAAATTCCTAAGAACGTTTAGATACTCGGGTTTCCTCGCCATATTTGCTTTCACCGTTAAAGTAAGATGATGCACTGATAATTGATAGATAATTAAAATGCGTGCATGTGTATGTTCGTATTAGTAAACAGCAGGTAAGACGTGGTTCACGCGTGGCCGCGCCTGCGCCGACACTGAGGAAGTCGCAGTGAGACGCCGCACTCCGCGCCCACAACGCAGTGTTGCGGGGAATCTACTCAATTACATAAAAATCGGGTTTCACAGACCACAACTGTACGGTAACACCGGTAACTAACATTTGACACTTGCAATATGTTAAAAGTGAATTTAAAAGCTAGCTGTAACTTTTTCGCGCATTAGAAATTTATGACGTATTTGCTGAAACCAACTGTAAACTATCCAGATAAACTATATACAAATTTGTAACACGCTTTAGAAAAAATAAGTGGAGATTCTCTGACACGTGCTCTAACTAGATTATACAGTATTACAAGACCTATGCCTATTAGAAAAAGATGTTTTTTGTTGGTTATTTTACAACAATATGTAAGGATTTGCGACGCCGCCACTCTGATAGATTATCAGGGCTAAAGCAAACAGCCGATCATCGAAGATTCAGATTAGGTGTTTACGACAATACTAAAGAAAATTATAACCACTAGTGAGATCGATCATAGAGGTTTCTCCTTTGATTTGCGGGTAATACATATCTATTAAATAATATACCCACGACTTTATGGGACCCGGAAATCTATACTATTAGTAATAGGAATAAAATACGATTAAAATCAAATTCCTCACAACTTATTTTCGAGTTTATGTATGTATATTTTCAAGAATTCTTATTAACTTCTATACAACTTACATTTACGATAATCCCAGTAGATTAGATTTAGCTTATAGTTATTGTAATTTAAATTTTCCATTACGTGCAGCACTTGATTCAGGGAAAAGCAATAAAAATAATTACATACAAATTATTTTAATAAATATGCAAGAAAGATAATGATCTAATTTCTCCAGCGCAGTACGGTTCGCTGCATATGAACTCCGTCACTTTCTATCGCATGGTTGTAATATATGGCCATCTCTCTCTAATACTGATTGTATGTTGCAGTACCATATACTCGCGTTTAACTTGTAATTTACTGATAAAAGTTACGTTACCATATAAACCTTTTAATTCAGACCCGTGAAAGGAATGTGATTTCCAAGTAAAAACAATAAATTTACAACTATTTTAGTTCATAAAATGAATCCTATTTTTACCAAAAAAAATGCTCTGAGCTTTGATTCTAGGGAGGCTCAAAAAGGGATATGTCAGAGGATTCCAGGACACAAGGTCCAACACAAATTTTACAACGTTTAAAAGACCTCTAGACATCACAAATATTAAGGGTGGTCCGAGGTATCACAACCAGAAGCTGATAAAGTAGACTAAGACGTGTTACCTCTCATTTAAACCTATTCTGAATCCTAACTCTTTATGAGCATTCATAGTAATAAAATAAATTGTTGTTTTGAAATCTAATTATATATGAACACTATGCCTTCCCTTTTCCTCGAATATGTTCATAATACGATGATTCATAGTAAAGTCAGTTTCTATAGCATCTGGCTCTATTGACCAACCCAAGCAATGAAAGAAGAATATTGAACTCGGTATATAACCCCTAATAAAATCAAATAATGTGAGAATTGCTTATTCTCAAATCCCCTTTTTCGATTTAGCAAGTCTTTCATGCGTGCATTGCGAGAAATTTCAAAACGCGTACAATTTATTCATCGCAGCAGCGCGTGCAATCTCGGAAGAAATCTTGCACCTCCCAGCAATCGCAGCTCGCTATAAAGGCGTAAATTTAATGGCGACAATAATAATAAAAATATAATATCATTCATGGAGTAATAGTCTTAATTGCCTAACGGATGTCGGCGTTTGATCGGTACGGTGTGAAAGATTCTCACTAATCGAATTTACACAATCTGTGGCTGTGTATGTTATTATTGAGCAATTAAAATTAATTATATACTCAGGTACAACTACATAAACAAACATTTATACGATTTAAATAATCAACATTTCTCATTTTTTCCACGATGTTAAAATCCTTCCTAAGAATATCAAGAGCGTAATTTATTCAAATGATATTATGACAGTTAGTGTATTAAATACTATTATTTAATACATTTAATAATCAGTTACTTTTAACAGATCCAGGAAGAACTAAATCCTTCTAAGTTATTTTAAATAAGGCTTGTTATCATTTTACTTACAGAATACATTCATCTGCAGTAAATGTCAGTTTGTCTTTAACTTTGAAAAGACGAATTGTAAATTAAACGTTAGATTCACACGAAAATACGGGAAAAGACGATAAAAATAGAAATATTAACATTAACATAAGCATCGATTTAACTAAATCGTGTATTTACAAACGTTTATAAATATTGCATTCAAAGTTTGTCAACCTTCATACCTTATATCCTCATAGAATGAATAAAATTTAAACTGAGTAGGTACCACATCTGGCGTCCATTTTGTAACCGAAAATTCAATTTCAACTTCATAAAATAGGAGTCATGACACGGTTGAAATAAGTAATCGTGTGATTATAACAAATTTAACACAAGAGTGACCATTAGCGACCGGCCTCCACAGTCATTGTTAAATAACAATTACGAAATACTTTATCGTATTTACGATAAATATTTTTCCGGGAGATGTTTTTTTTAATTGGCAATATTACGAAACGACACGGAAACCAGTACGCACCGCGGAGAAAGCTGAAGCAAACATGTTTATTATAATCAAAGAGATGTGATGTGATTAATTAATTTTTAATTTGACGCTAGCCCGAATACGTTTGATATAACTTTACTTTGGCTTTATAATTACGGAGGCGTAATATTCTTACTTTAATTGACTAAAATGTTATAATTTGTATTTGGTGAATAATTAACGGCTATATTTATATAAGATTATGTCCACGCATTATATAATTAGTAAATGAGTTAGACGGTGCAGTGTATCTCGCATGCCACGCAACATCAAGTCTCACACCATATTTGGTAAGTAAGCGGTGCCTGTCACCGCGACCAACGAGATTTAGAAGATGTACAGAAATATATATGATACAGTTAGCGTGTACTCGATGACTGGACTGGACTGCCTCGGTGCTAATGCAGTGTAAGTTTGCGACGTACTATAAGGAGGATTTTAGACTAAATACTAGATGCGTTTTAGGTTATTATATATGGAAATTCTCAGTAAAAAAAATTTTTAAACGTTTCTACTTTTAGAAACAATATTTAACAGGTCATATTTAACAAAGCTAGCTAATTTCCTACGTATGTAGTCCGCCAACCCGCACTAGGTCAGCGTGGTGGATTAAGGTCGAAACTCTCTCAAGGGTAGAGGAGGCTCGTGCCCAGCAGTTGGAACTTATAAGGCCTGATGAGAACAAAGCTAAGGCTAAGGCTCAAAAGTTATAAGCAGAATTTGCAGCACCGTTGGCCGAGGGCCTGCTCTACAACTGAGAGGGTTCAGGCGTTAGTCCACCACGCTAGTCTAGTGTAAGTTGGTGGACTACATACCAAATAAATTCCAAAGAAGTTTTAGATGTGCAAATTTTCGTTAAAGTACGGTAAAGTAAACTATCAATCACGGCGTACAAATAAATTAGCCGAAATATAAATAAACTAAGTGCGATTTACATTATATGGTAGATAACGTTAATGCATGCATTGTGTCCAAAACGTGTTATCAGTGCGCACTTATTATGTTTTATTCAATGTCGATCATTTGGAGTCTACAATCACACGCACGCGAATACACACACGGAACTAACGTTTGCATAATGCCACAACCATGTCATTAATAAATTAAAAATTTGGCGAAACTTTGTGACGCATACAAAGTTAAAACGTAGGTAATTGTCAAGCAATAAGGTTTCAATTTTGTGTCCTATTCTGTATTATTTATTATTAGAAATTAAGATATTATCAACAATACATATAATTAATAAAAAAAAACAAGACCGCATGATTCCTCGCATGATCTTTAAGCAGTGAAAAGTTTATATAATATTTTGGGGAAAAATTACATAATTAAAAAACCGTTTCAAAATGCATAATTCCGATTCAGAATGCATTGAATGTTTATATCAAATAATTACAATCTATTCTGGACGTGGTCTATTGCCTTACGAGGACACGAAGACAATTGAGTGGAATTTGAGCACAATTGACTTTATTTTATCTGTCATTGCTCTTACAGACGTTAATGGACACAATTCTAGTAAGCAGCCGTAAATCACGCCAATACTAATAAATCTACTGCAATCATGTCACAGCAGCCGACTGACGTTTGTTACTTTATTAAGGCAAAAGTGTTGCGAATAAAATTGACATACATAGTTACAGTTGTTAAGCATTATTAGGGAGTGTAAAGGTTAAAGTTCTCGTATATAATGTACACAAATTATTTTTTGTCTACCGCGAGCAAAAACATGATACATGTAAATATATACCAGCATAGTAAAGTACTGACCCCACACTGAAATATTAGCTGATGTCGCACGTATCACAAACTACGAGAGACTTTTTTACTACAAACATTCAGACCCGAAACAAGTACTAATTGTTGTCGACATAAATATTTGCATTGCGGGGATTGAACCTGCGGCCTCTCTTGTCGCTAGCTAGTGGCTAGCCAACGGCGCTAGGAGGCGGTCAAATTTATAATTTAATGTAATGAGTCACATCTCTATCACTTCAGAGATTTAAACATAACTTACATAGGATATATCATCACCATCAGCCTACATATTTATATACGTCCCACTGCCAGCAATGGCCTCATTTACAATTGAGATGCGACAGGACTAAGTCCACAAATCTAGCCTAGTGCAGGTTAGTTGGTAAGATATACAGAAACGTAAGTAAAAGTTTCCGTTACCGCTGTTGGCAATTTTTTGTTATTGACAAAGCCGCAACAAACAGAATACTTTCCTATCGCTGTTTTGTTAACGTAACAGTAAAATCAACAACTTTCGCATGTTTAATGCACTATTAGATTAGTTTTATGTTACGTAACTAAACTCCGTGTTTTATGTTCAATATTATAGCTTTAATCATCATTACAGAGCCCATCACAATAACTTGAAATGACCAATGTAATAATATTATATATTTATTTTTATTACACACATAACTTCTAAAGTCAGAGGCCTGTGCCTGGGATTTGAACCTGCGATCGCCAAGATTCTCGGTAGCGTGCCTAAACCAAAAGGACAACAAGTATTTAACATAACCAATGTAATCAATGTCTCGGCTATTTCTAAAGAGTTAAGGGTTTGTTCCCAAAGGACGGCAGTTGGTACGCCTCGCATTAAGTGGGACAAAAACACAATTGGTGAAATATGGATGCAGAAATGCTTAAAATTTAACCATTTTAGTCATGTAAAGGTTTTGAGAAATTAATTATCTGCTAAAACTTTCTCACGATGTTATAATTAAGTTAAACGCAAATTTATTGTTATTTAAAACACGGAATTAAGTACAACCGGTGCTTGGTGTATTTACGAAACCTAATTTGTTGTTGAGTTGAACTCGTTCACCGCAATAAAGTTTGCTTTAAGCAATTACTGTACAAAAACCTCCTTTTCCATGTTTTGTGTGTAAAGTAACTGGATGTAGGTTACACATTAATTTTCACCGCAAAAATCAATTACTCCATATACTTTTGCATTTTATTGCGCTTGATGGATAAACGTAATGTTAACAACGTCGTGGAATTTAGAAATTTACTCAAGTAAATCGCGGAAATGAAAACGAATATTTTTACGATAGCCTATTGAACTGCAAAACTTTCTGTGGTGGGTTCAACGCAATCTAAAGTGGTTACGAATATCCTACCAATAACCACCAGCAGGTGTTACACCTGTATTGAGGCTAGTCTGGCTTTTGCAACCAAACATCAATGTAATCCTAAAGACACGGAGCCTAAAGTATTATTGTATGATAAAACTCACCCATTTCCAGGTGCGTTGAGTCCATAGCAATCGTTGATGCCGGCGAGCACGCCCACCACTCCGGCCACGACGGCCACGCAGCCCGCCCACAGGCCGGCGCCCACGCGCGACAGGGCGGCGCCCTTCACCACCGCCACCGCCCCGGCGCCCACCAGCAGCGCGCCCAGCACCACCTGCGCCAGCCCCAGAAACACCACTAGCTTCCTACTAGAGTTCTTGTTATCACTGCCCGCCTCGACGCTTTTCGAGGCGACACTGGCTTCCTTCTTCACTTTTTTAATCTTCTGCGGCGTCTTGCAGATGAGTTGCTCGGTGGAGTCCTGCGACTTGAGACTGGAGACGGTGGCGGTGGGAGGCCTGTCTCGCGGGAACGCTCCCAGCCCCGAGGGTTCTGGCTCGTCGGCCATGGCGCAGCATCCGCAGCCGACGCGAGACTCTCGGCGCGGCTCGCACTACACTGCACGCTCTACTGTTTGGTAGCGCGCCGCCACCGCGTACGCACGCACGACAAACTGACTCGACACTCTTAGTTTTAAATCACTGTCGACTACTTACTTGTATTAATATTGACTTTTAAAAATCATTTATTTAATCATATGTCACCAAATCAATAGATTTCTTTCGTTTTATATTTAATCACAATTATCCTTAAATTGTGTCAAATTTAACGCACATACCCTAACTTAGTCACAACACTTAATTACCGCAAATTCTCCATCAACAACAGCATATAAACGTATCAGTGAGTCCCAGTACCGCGGTACAGCCTCGCGCCGAGTTGTGTGTGGGTGTGCGCGGCGGCGTGGCGGCGTGGTGTGGTGTGGTGTGTCGGCGACAGGTGAAAGCGACTGTGTGCCGTCTCCGACACTACCGCGGGCAGTCGCCGCGGCGGCACCACACTGCCCACTACACACAACTACACTTACATAACGCAATATCAACAACGGACCATCTTCGGCAGACCAACAATTCTTTACATTAGAAAGATGCTGAATTATTTAAGACAGCAAATAGTGACCTCAATATTAATTTCTAATAATGACCCCGGGTATAATCGATCGCATAAATAAATAATATGGTTTAAAACTAAAGTTCGTTCGATTTATGTTTAATGTATAAACGAATCTTCTTTTTTACTACTTATGTTTTAGGTCTACTCAAATTAATGTCTTGTACCTTTCGACCAATATGAGACCATACTTGAGAAAATACCTACCAATGCTTTAAAAAGTTTGTATATCTGCGATAGTTAATCAGTGTTTTGTATATCACGGTTGAATGACCCACAAGCATTTAAGGAAGAGGCAAAAACCTTGCTTAGTTAAGAATTGCGTAATCAACTTAATCTTTCACCGGTCACGTTGTCAAATTGCTACCAAGTCGTTTCTAAGGAAATAACTCTCGTCTGACCAGGGTATACAACTCGATCTCACTCGATCATACGCGTAAATTTATGCCTCGGTACCGATCCAGCATAACTTGTAATCATCAACCCGTATACGCTGGGCACGGGTCTCTTCTACAAACGAGATGGGCCACCACACTGGCCTAGTGCGAGCTGGTAGACCCATAATTTGTACTTCATTTAAATATACAATTAGCAACATATAAAATAAGTATCTACTTCGTATTGAAATTAGAACTCCATGCAACGAAGTATCAATTGGAACGTGCGCTATTTACAAAATGCAAGGTGTTACTTCAGATTATTGTCTATTGTTGCAACGGATTCGGTGTCGAAACACATCCACCGATACTGGACCGCAACATCGCGGAACTAAATACGGTCCCAGAGTGTTCTATATTATAACATTCACATTCTGGATTATAACATTATAAGTCTGTTGTGTAAATGCGGGGAGAAGGTTGCAGGTTTGAGTCTTAGTACAAATTTAGGGGGAGTGTGAAGTGGTACATCAGAAATTACAAGAGACTTTTCGGTCTCACAAACACCCAACCAGAAACAAATATTTACGGTTCACACAATCATTTGTTTCAATGTGGGGATCGAACCCGCGGCTTCTTGTTTTGCAAACTGATGCCTAGGCAACTGCGCAAGGGCGTTACAAAATTAATAAAAATGAAGTCACCTCATTTGACGGGATTCAAATACTTTAAATGGATTTTAGAGTAGATAAATCTGTGTGCCAATTTTTTCCTCTAGTTTAATAAAAAACATTCATATATGAAATATTAGAAGTTTGTTAGACAACCCTCGTCAATACACGGCCACAAATAGCAAAAGACGTCTGCATCCGGAGGAAGTAGAAAGCAGGGGGCGCGTGCCCATCCGACACCTGTGTACATAACGACCACACAGTAAAACACACTTATAAATTACATTTGTTTTTATCTTGTTTCTTTTTAAAACACAGACAAAGGAATTGATCTTATGAAGACTTACTAAGAGAATTGTATGGTAAAACATAATTAAAACAACGACAGTAAACTTAATATTTTTTTTAGAAGCAGTAGTGGTATCGGGGTTTAACCGCCGTCAAGAATCTCGGCAGTCGCGAATTCAAATCCCAGACAAAAACCTCCAACTTTTCAAAGGTATGTGTGTATTTACAATGAAGAATCACGTATTTTTTTGACAAAAGCTACTTTATGAGTAAACCGGGACACCTAGCTTTTTTAAGTAATAACTCAGGTGTGTAGTCCGTCAAACTGCATTAAGCTACCAATATAGACTAGCCTACACCTTCTCTGTTGCAGAGGAGGTCCCTGCCCAGAAGTGAGAAGTAGGACTATTAGAATTTTTACGTTTCATAATTAACCGTAGCAATCTGAAAAACAAGCTCCTCAAATAGTAATTATAGGTATTCCATTTATTATAAGGGACATAACAACTGGTATAAAATTGTAGTCCTCTATCTGTCTTTTAGGAGTGCATAATATACCACTGTATGCATTTTAACTTTTATTGCCAATCAGCATATTAATATGCCCATCACGTGATCTAAGTATATGTCCACGTTACGTTTTGTTACGCGTTCTGTCCATTGTAGGAGTGAAAATAGTTCCTTACTGTGTATGGTTGGTCCTTGCGTATCGTTACATAAGTGTGTTATTAATATAATGTATTGGTATGCGACAATACTTCGGTACAATAGACAGGCCTCGCCATCGGAATGTTTGTGATTTTTATTTTAATCAGTTACGTTGGTCATGAAGTAACACAATTTAAATTAGTATATTTATAATACACAATTAGTTTTGTACCTACTCCTAAAAACTGTACTTGCTCCTGAAATGTTACCAAAATTTGTGTCTTCATTCTGGGTCACGACAACTTACAAATAAAATGTCAGTTTTACAAAAACAATTCTTGTTTATTTTCTTATTCGTGTAAATATATAAATAAATTTTTAAAACATCAGCAGTATAACAATATACAGACGGATATAAAAAAGATACATTAGAACTAATAAACAGCAGAGAACATGAACACTATTAGTTCGTACCAACTTCCTACGAATACTTTTCACTGCAGCATAAACAAAGCGCTCAAATATTAAGTAATGATTTTTATTTTGGGTCATCGGGACCCCAGATAATACTGTTTTATAGCATCGGCTGCTATCTCTGCAATCATCACTGTTGGGGAATTTGTGTTGCCCCGTACTACATTAGGCATAACACTAGCATCCACTACACGCAAGCCTTCTAAACCGTACACATTCAAATTGCAATCTACAACGGAACCCATAGCAGCCGTGCCGACAGGATGCCAGGCAGTCATCCCCATAGCCCTGGCGATACACTTTATATGATCATCTTCTTCAAGTCCCGCACATAGTTCTATGTTTATATCTATAACATGAGCATTTTTGCTTCTAAAATAACTGGTATTTACCAACGACCGAGCTATTTTGATTAATCTAGGATAGTGCTCTAAATCTTCAGGGTCGTTGAACGTACTAGCATAAATTAATGGATCGTCCAAAGGGTCTGTTGACCTTAACCTCACTTTTCCTATTGACTTAGGCTTAAGTTGTACCACAGCTATTGATAACAATTCGTAATTCATGTTAGCTGATTTTAATATTGTGCATAATTCCTCATTGAAACCTAAGATTGAACAACTCTTGCTGAAATCTGAATTCTGCGGAATGCAAACAGGATAGAATGCAAATTGTGGTAAGTTTGGTGTCATTTCATTTAGCGGTAAATAAGCTGCCATACTTTCTGACTTAGATAAGGCTCCAGTTCTATCATAAAGATATCTTATCATATCCATAGATTGCACAGCTTCGTCTTGTTGGCAAGTCCCATTCTCTGCTGCTAAGTACGTAAGGACCATGGTATGATCTTGTAAATTATCACCCACAGGAAGATCCTGTTTTACATCTATGCCCAAAGTTTCCAAGTGGTCTCTCGGACCTACTCCTGACAATTGCAATATTTTTGGGGTGTTAAACGTACCTGCCGATACAATCACCTCATTATTTGCATAAAAACTAAACTCTTGGTTATTTCTAATAACTTGAACACCAATGGCAGTGTTATTTTTAATCAATATTTTATGTACTAATGCATATTTAAGAACGTATAAATTAGGAGTTTTAATTTTATTAAGAAGAGCCGTCAACGAGCTGTCTCGTTTTCCGCCTTTTAACGTGTGAGAGAACCGTCCCACTCCGATCTTCTGTGGGTTTGTCATATCATCCACTATATCGAATCCTAATTCTTTGAACGCTTCTAAAAACCTCTCAACGACTACTGTTGTGTCTTTAAAACCCGCAACTTCTATTTCTCCGTTCTGGCTGTGGTATTTCATTAATTGCGGATTATTAACAATATTGAAGTCGGTCATGTTCTCTGTTTTCTTGAAGTATTTTAAGACATTAGGCCAGTTCCACTTGTCGCCGGCGATGGTGGCCCACTCTTCGTAGTCTGCAGGGAACCCTCTGGAGTAGATCATGTCGTTGATGGAGCCGCTGCCCCCCAGGAGTTTGCCGCGGGGCTGGTGCTCCATGCCGCTGGACAACGCCTGGCTCGTTACCATATCGTTTACCGTCGTCAGATTCCAATCATATGGACTGGACTTTAAAGCGTCCTTGAACGCGGGTACCTGTAAACAGATAGAATATCTGTAAAACATATTTCAATAATTTAATTACCTTTCATAGTTCAATTTGCTTCTGATTATTAAACTAAACATTTTCGACATTAATACTGCATGTAAAAAAGTTAGACTACTAAATATCTGTATGAACACTGGGGTCTGGGACTGAGAACCTTTGAAGCCAATATTGTCAGTTGTGAAAGTGTGAAGAAGGCCCGGCAACACATATGGTCTAATGACTCGGGTGCCAACTTTCTCTCCATCATACAATTTTTTGCTATCCACGGTTCATTGCCTCCTATTTCCCGTCTCACTGCCTGCAGGCTTCACTGTGCCCATGCATTATACAACGTCACTATGAAATATACCAAATAGATGTCGCACAAAATATTTAAAAAATCCTTGGATGAAATAAGTCTTCCGCTGAATAAAATTCTTCTATTTATGTTCTGGAATACTCTAATAAATTTGAAAGTGTAAATTCACACATATGTGTACACAATAATACACACATAACTTCGAAAAGTCAGAGTTGTATGCCTGGAGTTTGAACCTGCGACCGAATCAAATTAATAGCATATATAAATTACGTGAATATTTTCAAACAAATAGAATACTTACAATACTCTCCTGAGGAGGATCCCCTCCTGCTTCTAGAACGAGCACAGAGAAGTCGCCGACCTCTGCAAGCCGAGCTGCAATCGTAGAACCAGCCGTACCGCTACCCACAACTATGAAGTCATACCTCGAACCATCTGCCAAATATTTCAGCATCATCATCACCCTAAAGACGTGCACTGATATAATCCTCCCCCAAGTCTTTGGAAGCCTTTGGAGGCAAGTATTTAGAAACCCTTAAAGTATATTTCCATGTGAAGACCCAACCGAATACCCAGAGACTACTGTCTCTCGTCACTCATACCATAATTTTGATTTCCGGAAATTACTTGAAATGCAACTTAGTCAAAAATTAAATTTCATTCATAAATTATTGGGTTTAAATTGATCATGGTAGCATGCGTAAAAATAGCAAATTTTCTTGTGGACGCGGCGTTGCTAAACTATCCAAGTAATAAACAAATCTACTAACAACGCCATCTAGCGGAATAGTGTTACAACTCTGGTAATAGTAAAATATCAGCTCATATTACTTTTCCGTATTTCCCGAGAGGTTAGAACAGAGCGTCTCGCCAGGCATATTTCGTGTTGGACAATATAGACAAAACTGTAAAGATAAATCAAGTGTGTACTGAAGAAGCCTTTGTAAAATCTCATGTTAAATCGATCACAGTTGCTAAATGTACGTACTCGTATCACGCGACGCCAGAAGAGCAAAGTTCAGGTAAGTTAAATATAATTTATAAGTAAGCCGGGCAATTACACAACTGCAATAATCTCACTTACTTCGTATATTAGCGTCCCGTGGAAAAGGTTCAGTAAGGAAGAACTGGGAGGCTGCGAAGAATTGAAGGGCCGCAGTTATTGCAGAACTCACTGTGCTGATGCCCATGTTTCCTGAAATTATACAAATTATACATTAATTTATTATAATGATGATGATAATGAGTAAGGTGTTATCCATCGAGTTACATGTACGTATGTGGTTTGTATGGAAAACGTCAAAATTTATACATTTTTGTCAGGACTTTCCTTAACACCAAAAGATTTGTAATCACCGTGACTATTATCTGCGTTAGTTTCCGACCACGGTCTGGATACACCCTGTATAGAGCACGTACTGTAAAGAAACGATTAAGATTAATACCTGTGGAAATCAGGTGTTAAGGAAATCAGGTAATTTCCTTCCTAAATTGTTTAACAGATCCAAACGAACCCTTTATTTTCACAACAAGACTATCATATATTTAATAGTTGAAGCAAACGAATTGTGTCAAAATTTATTACTGCCGACTCGAACAAACTATCATCGATCTACGCAATAAACTACACATTGAATCTCACAAATAATCCAGATCGATTCTTCCGTCATTTTCATTCTATAATATAACCTTTTGTATTGCGGGAGTCTGCCACACATTTGAGAAGATTATCTACCGCGTTGCGAAGCGCCCTAGACATCTTTTGCACTCCATCCACGAAATTCTCGTTTCAGACTATGTATCATAACTATGGAGATCCTCTATACGTAAACTATGAAAATAACCTCTCATTAATCTCGTATCTTCAGTCTCATTAGGTTATTTTAGTTAAAATCCACTGGGTTTCAAGCAGACGAATCTAATACATATTAGGGTAAGTAGTAGCATTTCTCATATAAGTCAAAGTCAAAGTCAAATCTCCTTTATTCAAATAGACTTTTACAAGCACTTTTGAATCGTCATTTTTTAACACTTTTTTATACTGTTTTTTTTAAACTAGTGCCGCTTCGAAACGTGTTATCGCTGTGGAGAAGAAACGGCAAGAAACTCCCTCAGCAACACGAAATGTCATTTTTTTTTAATAAATTGCAATTATAATCTAAAAATTAGATTGATATAATGAGACATGACCCTGCACCGGACAACAAAAGAAAATAGCGGGTGTGCTATCTCATTATTTACAATCAGACATACGAGTACAACATTATTATGAAATGTATTGGCATTCAAGCGAATTTATTTTATTTGCCCTATATTTACAAGGCCGGTTATCAACCTCGGCACTCGACATCGTCATGTGTCCATATAGGTACTGGTTTGCTCTTAAGTATATTGCAATATATTTATGTTTATATAATTATTTTAATTGTTAAGTTAATTACTTAGTTTATAATATTATAAATATTATTGTGTATAGGTACTATGGAACTGACATCTTTAGTAGTGCATCAAAGGACCTAAAATAAAAGAGAATAAAAAAAAATATTGCAATATTTTTGCATGTACACAATATACATACTTGCCGAAATGTGGGTGCAGAATTGCACCTCTGCCTACACCTTCGATGAATGCAGACGTGAGTTTATGTATTGAATACATCAATAAAGTAACATATTAAACAAACAAATTCTCAAAGACACTTGAGATGTGTTTTGAATATCGTGAATTATAATCATAGATCAATGGTACCTACGAGTCATTGACCTGCCTACGTAAAATGATCTTCAAATAAACTTAGCTGTTGGTCACTTAAAACAATCACAAACATTGCATAAATCTATTAAAACTAGCAGTGATGGCCTCGAATATGGGCGCGCGGTCGAGAATCTCGGCGGTCGCGGGTTCGAACCCCAGGCACACACCTCTGACTTTTCGAAGTTATGTGTGTATTCACATTGAATTATCACTTGCTTTAACGGTGAAGGAAAACATCGTGATGAAACCTGCACACCTAAGAATTCTTAGGAATTTATTAGCTGTGTAGTCTGCCAACCCGCACTAGGCCAGCGTGGTGGACTATGGCCTAAACCCTCTCAATGGTAGAGGAGACCCGTGCTCAGCAGTGGGCGTATATGGGTTGATGAAGAAGAAGATTAAAACTAAATTATTTGGTCTTATTTCCTCTCCCGTCATAATAATAAAACTTTCAACAAGCCACAACTAAAAGGGTCAAATCTGTTGTCCTTTTTCAGTCATACTAAGACTAAATTTCTACTGCTAATTCATAATGGGTGTTAACTTATCCATCAAGTATACTAAAACTATAATATCCATCAAATACCCGGAATCAAACTCACTAGTGCTGCAGACAGCAGAACTCACACAGCGGCTATCAACAACATGGCAAAACAAAACACAGCTTAAAACAAACTTATATGTATGTATAAGGCTTACTATTTACCCAAAAAATTTGAATTACAACTTGAACGTCCTTCACCTTGTCTGCGAGTATTAGCACAGTTTTTTCACCCTCAAACACTACCCGGAAGAAATATCGGTACAAAAACCACAGGCTTGCAACGTGTCTCGTCAATATTTGCACTAAACAAGTTCAGATGGCGTGTTTATACAAACGGCTTTATCCTTGGCTTTTTTACCTACTCAGGGAGTATGTAATAATCGCTAAACGAGTATCGAGTTAAATATGCATTAAAAAAGTCGCTTCAAATCGTTAAATACTTTTGCTGTTAGTTTAAGTGCCCCGACCTCAAAAAGCTTAGATTTCCTGGGCATTTTAGAGGAAAAGAGAGATAATTGTATTATAAAGTGTTAATTGTATTATAACTATCCACACATTAAGAGGAATTGCATTCTGACAAGGTAGAAAGGTACTTAAAACAACACTTTTACGTTAACTAACATATATATCTAATATAATATTTCTTGTTTCCCAAAAGTCATAAACATACTTTTGACCCCACATTCCTGTGGGTATCAGAAACTATGAGAGACTTTTCGCTCTCACAAACACCCAGGTCACGCAAACATTTCGCAGAGATGGCCACCGGGGGGTTTTGGTCGGTATGCCGGTTTAGGGATTTTGTTAGGGACCCAGCCCGGCATTAACATCTGCGCGGATATGACGTCGCCGCGCGCCGGGATGGAAGACCGGTGACCCCGACATACACTTCCCGCCCCCCTCCCCCGGGCTGGCGGGAAGTAGAGCCATAAACAGCTTTCCCACCAAAAAGGTCACGCAAACATTTGTGTCGGTCCAGGGATCAAACCCGCGCCCTTTTCGTTTTGCAAGCTGGTTTCTAGCCAACTATGCCTCAGGACTGTCGAATTATATTTAAGCTATATATTAAATGCAATTTTGTCTTTTTCTTTAAATATTGATCATATTAAAGTTAATGAGTTTAGTATTATAAATTCACTTTAATGCTTAAGTATTTTGTTGGAAATGTTTTTTGTATAAATTTAATTACTATTTCCAGTTGTTATAAATAATATGAATAGAAAATACTTGCATCTTTTACTGTCCTTAATATTTCTATAACACAAAATTAGCAGTCGTGCACACTACATATAATATGTATATATATTGTATATGAACATTTCGCGAACTTCATTAGGTAAACGTCTACCAAGAAGGCGCCTACCACAATCTTACAGCAAAAGCCACTTGAAATAAGATTGCTTTTTATGCAAGCAAAAGATGACCTTTGCCCTGAAACAACCCTGAGGATTTTTTCACAATTCTAAATTGTATTTTTTTTTAAACATAATTGTAATTTGGTAGTAACTCATGTGGCGGTGGCGGTCTACAACTACAAACATTTTATGTGTTCAAGTTACATCACGCATCAATAGCAGTGATGGCCTCGAGGTTTGGGGACACGGTCGAGAATCTCGACGGTTGCAGGTTCGAAGCCCAGGCACGCACCTCTGACTTTTTGAAGTTATGTGTGTATTCACAATGAATTATCACTTGCTTTAACGGTGAAGGAAAGCATGGTGAGGAAACCTGCACACTTGAAAAGGTCCTTGGGAATTTCTTAGGTGTGTAGTCCGCCAACCAGCACTAGGCCAGCGTGATGGACTAAACCCTAAAACCTCTCAATGGTTGAGGAGGCCCGTGCCCAGCAGTGGGACGTATATGGGCTGATGAGAGATGAGAGAGGTTTCATCACGATGTTTTCCTTCACTGTTACAATACGGTACGATACGTGACACTTCATTGTCATTTGTAAATATTTGTAAATTTAAACCCGCGACATTTGAAATACTTAACCGCGTGCCTAAGCCTTTAGCCCAAGAGCCCGTGAACGCCAGACAACAGTCATTTTAATAAAGCTGAAAATTTGTCAGTACATGCTCCCAACACAGGTAAGAACGATGGCCAATTATGAATTTTAGGTTGCAGTGGCTTTGGCAGGTACACGGTACTAAAGGTGTGAAAATACCGGCCTATTTTAGTCATTTTATAAAGGCTAATATTTGGATATTACCTTCAGAATATCATTAAAAATTACATTCTTCATTGACAGACACTTTCCATGGTGGAAACCCCTCGCCAGACACCCTTAAAGGTCAGTAAATTATGATTCTAATTTCGTCATTTTATAAATGCTGATTTTTATACATATTACTTGGGTAATGATTATATGATGTTTCCTCAGTAGCCAGACACTTTTGATAGTTCTAACCCCTGCCAGACAAGCGTATAAGGTTGCTGTAAAAGCAAGCGCGAGGCAGGATATATGCACATGGGTGGATGCGAGTGAGATACGTCTGTATTGTTTAGTATTTTGTACCCGTGTATATCAGCCAAAAATAATATTTTAGCTATCTTGAAGTTTGTATAAGTATTTTAAGTCCGAAAATATACTATCATACTGCATGTAGGATTCACTTTAATAATAAAATATCTTCAACGGAGAAATCATCCGTAAAAAGTGATTGGCACCATTATCGATAGTACCACCAAGAAGATTTTATTGAAATTAGTAGCATCATAGAAAAATATATTATTAATAATGGTCGTAGTCATTTATTGATTTATTTATATGACTTATGTACTGATTCGTTGGAGAGAATATATGCAGATAATTCCATTGAAATAGTTGCTTTTTTTACTGAACACCACCTAAAAAAATAGATAAGAAGTTTTCTAAAGATATTAAATTCTTTACGGTCCAAAATAAAAAATACTAGCACCCAATTGACGAAACAGTACAGTAATATTTTGACAGTAAGATCGTATTTGAAGAATACATTTTATGCTTTGTTTCTACCTATAAGAGCAAAATATTTTTTTTTTCGTAATATTAAAATCCGAAAATATTCTACAGAAAGCAGCATTAATCTTACGAAAAAAAAATATTTTGCTCTTATAGGTAGAAACAAAGCATAAAATGTATTCTTCAAATACGATCTTACTGTCAAAATATTACTGTACTGTTTCGTCAATTGGGTGCTAGTATTTTTTATTTTGGACCGTAAAGAATTTAATATCTTTAGAAAACTTCTTATCTATTTTTTTAGGTGGTGTTCAGTAAAAAAAGCAACTATTTCAATGGAATTATCTGCATATATTCTCTCCAACGAATCAGTACATAAGTCATATAAATAAATCAATAAATGACTACGACCATTATTAATAATATATTTTTCTATGATGCTACTAATTTCAATAAAATCTTCTTGGTGGTACTATCGATAATGGTGCCAATCACTTTTTACGGATGATTTCTCCGTTGAAGATATTTTATTATTAAAGTGAATCCTACATGCAGTATGATAGTATATTTTCGGACTTAAAATACTTATACAAACTTCAAGATAGCTAAAATATTATTTTTGGCTGATATACACGGGTACAAAATACTAAACAATACAGACGTATCTCACTCGCATCCACCCATGTGCATATATCCTGCCTCGCGCTTGCTTTTACAGCAACCTTATACGCTTGTCTGGCAGGGGTTAGAACTATCAAAAGTGTCTGGCTATTGAGGAAACATCATATAATCATTACCCAAGTAATATGTATAAAAATCAGCATTTATAAAATGACGAAATTAGAATCATAATTTACTGACCTTTAAGGGTGTCTGGCGAGGGGTTTCCACCATGGAAAGTGTCTGTCAATGAAGAATGTAATTTTTAATGATATTCTGAAGGTAATATCAAAATATTAGCCTTTATAAAATGACGAAAATAGGCCGGTATTTTCACACCTTTAGTACCGTGTACCTGCCAAAGCCACTGCAACCTAAAATTCATAATTGGCCATCGTTCTTACCTGTGTTGGGAGCATGTACTGACAAATTTTCAGCTTTATTAAAATGACTGTTGTCTGGCGTTCACGGGCTCTTGCGCTACTTGAGGCCATCACGACTATGCCCTACACCCTTTCAATGGTAGACGAGACCTGTGCCCAGCGGTGGGACGTATCTGATAATGGAGATAAAAGGAAAACTGAAGACGTTTAGAGGTTACACTCTATCCCGGAAATATTTAGATTTTAAAAAACCTGAAAATAATGTCCTCAAGGACGAAAAAAAGTATCAAAGATATCGTCATTACTTTACTGATTTTTCTTTTTATTTCTTACTTATTACTGCAGTCAAAGCAGATTCCCTTGCGAGCTAAGCCTACTAGTTTTATAAACACGGTATAAAATATTTAAATATTAATCAATGATTATCGTCGTAAGCTGAAAATAAAACAAAAAAATCTTCTTCATCAACCCATATACGTCCACTACTGAGCACGGGTCTCCTCTACCATTGAGAGGGTTTAGGCCATAGTACATCACGCTGGCCTAGTGCGGGTTGGCGAACTACACACCTAAGAAATTCCTAAGAACTTTTAGGTGTGCAGGTTTCATCACGATGTTTTCCTTCACCGTTAAAGCAAGTGATAATTCAATGTGAATACACACATAACTTCGAAAAGTCAGAGGTGTGTGCCTGGGGTTCGAACCCGCGACCGCCGAGATTCTCGATCGCGCGCCTAAACCTCGAGGCCATCACTGCTTCAAAAAAAAAGACTAAAAAATATTTAACACCACAATACTTACTTAAGCCTTATGACACTACAACTATATTTTATACCACACAATATCTTTAGAGTCATACACCACGATATAATATTTAATGAACTTATTTTAAAAATTACATTTTTTTTTTCACCTGGCAGTGTATTTGCACTGACTGCTTATAGCGAAATCTAAGTGCCGACTGATCAACGCTCTTAAATATTATACAGCTTCCTGTTATCTTAAGTTCTTAGTATTGCTGCAATCTGAACACTTCGTATTATCACTTTTAATCCAAAAAAACATCTTAAGGATTTGTTTTAACCCATACCGTAGTCTTAGGAGTTATTACAGTTTTTATACCTATTAATTTATTTAAAAATCCTTATTTGATGTAAGGAAAATATCGAAATGGAAAAATACAGCGGCTTAGTGAGGCATGTTTGGTCCAAAATCCCTTAATGTGAGAGAAAGCTCGTGCTCTACATTCGAACGAACAGCCAAATATTCAATCATTTTTTAAATTCTGTAATGAACTACTTTGGTGTTTTATGCACTAAAATTCTTGTAGTATTAATATTTATAATATTTATGGGCTGTACACTTTGTGATCGAAATTACGACGATAAATAAATAAATAAATGCAAAAACTCTTTGTGACCTACTGTTTTTATGCCGTTAATGATCATACAAAATCATATTTCTCCAGTTTTCCCCGAATCGTACTAAAAATCCGAACGTAGGACGAACATTTGTCGAGCACAGGATTTGTGAAAGTAACTTCAATGTATCTGATGTGGATCACGTCGTCATCAAAACAGAACGTCTAGTGGCGACAGTCTCCGTCCTCATCAAATAATACACCATTCGTAGGCAATGCGACATTTTAGATCCAGTAAACCGATCGCACTAAATAATCTCCAACTAGTTCAGGAAACTTGTCGGAGTAAACTCACGAAGTATGTCACTCGACATCTATAATGAAAACAGATGTCATAAGTAGGAGAAAGTATGACAGGATAATACGCAAGGTCGATGCCCCCTCGCCTTGCTGATCAATAACAATTTGCCAAAGATAAACGAGTTAACAGTCACGGCATGCTTTCAAATGTCATTTTTATTGTATTTGACAGATAATTTCCAAGATTTTTGATTGTTTATGGTGACTTTTAACGGAGCAGGTCGCAGATTCGATGATCGCGCTGATACAAATCCTTTACCGATCTAGTATTTTTTCCGATCTAGGTGTTTGTGAGACTAAGAGACTGTCATTCTTCACAAATCACACGTTCTTGCTAAGACATTACACCAATACTTCGACAATTGCTATTAATCATAGGTAGCATTTTAAGGGTCATCAACCTGCGTGTTACATCATTCAAATCTACAAACATTTATTGATCTGTTAAAGTTCGCTTATCTACAAATATTTGCAGCAGTAATAATTAAAATTGGAAACCTTTATTAATAAACGTTCATGATTCATGGTACAGCCGTAGGAAAATCGATAGAAATATCCAATTACCCTACACTATAGGATACCTGAGGAACCCTCATTTATAAAAAGAATTTATGAAACATATTTTGTTTCCGGCCGACCTTTATCCAACCGATTTGTGTAAAACTCTTTTGAACGAAAAGCATTAATCCAAAGATTTGTCATCAAGTTTTAAATAACCCAACTTTCACTATTCTCAATTTAACGATCTCCTCCTATACATATCACCTTTTTTATATACCGACCTCTACGTAAATAAAAGCGTACATAACCTCGCGGGTGTATTCCGCGGAAGAGACGTCAGAAGTGTACTTCTGCAATCACGTTTCATTATTGCCTATTATCGATTCTAGAGAACATTTTCAGACTTCGAGCTGCTAGTTAAGATTACCTAATAGTAAAACCTGATACCACTGCCTGGGAAGCAAATCCAGGACCACTACATCTCACGAAACATACTCATCCTCATTTTATAAGAAATCAGCAAGCTTCGATTGATCGAGGGAACAACAAAACACCCGACAGACCACATATCTATTTCTCATATATAACAAATCTGTATATAACATACAACCTTTTTTTATCACTGCTATACATAGGTAAATAATATTTATTTTTCGGCCAAGAGAGTTCAACGCCCTCTGAATGTTATCATACAACTATTCTTAAAAATCCTTAAATACGAGTACGAAGGCCATTCTGCTTGACGAAGTGGAACTAACTACTGTGTTATTATGACAAAATCGTTTTACGTCTATTGACGATTCACTAATAATCGTATGTGGGACTGAAACTAAAGTAGAATTCATTATATTACGCAATGTTTTAATGTACACATGAGTAAACATAGAGAGATAAACATAAAAACATATAACATAAAGGTAGACTGGCACTTGGCAGAAAATGCTTACGGCATTGAGTCCGCCTTTATACATTCGTGTATATAAAGTTTAAATAAATAAATAAACATTTGTAGCAGCAGCACGTAGCCGGAAAAATGCATAATTACCAAAATTTAATTACCAATATTTGTGCATCCTTCAGTTCCCCATATTTCACTAAATAATAAAAGTGTTATGTATAAATTTGAGTAGAAAAACTAACACAGAGCATTTATATTCTTAATGTGCAAAACATGCCACAAATAATTTTGGATATACTTGCAGAACTTACGTTTTTGACTGTCGGATATTCAAAATTAACAGATTGTATAGCCATACACATTTTCATGACGGAAAGACGAAGCTGCGAGAGTTCAAGTGATTGTAAGTGATCATCAGATTTTATTGATAAAAGTACTCACACATTGTAACAATATAACCGGCAGTTATCTAACTAAACCGATAAACCTTTATGAGGTGATCTGAACAAGTGGCCATTGTTTGAGATATCGCCTGCCGTGATAACATATTCTGATTATTGCAATGTATCGAAGTGCGTAGTCTATGTCGAAATATTGTGTCGGGGTTCGCGGGTTATAAATAAATGTCAAGCATAAAGTTATGAAGTCTCCAAATACCTCGAACTTTTAACGGTGAAGAAACATATCGTGAGACGAAACTGTATTCCATTGAGTTCTACACGAAATGACAATTTCTTTTTTATTGTATTATTCCCAGTTGCGTGATGTGTAAAAAAATGATTCTTCTTACCTTCCGTATAAGCGTGGCTGAACATGCTTAATAAAAACAGACCCAAAAGTAAACAATCGCATATTGCATTTTACTGAAGTAGTAATGGCCTCGCAGTATAAACGCGCGATCGTGAATCTTGGCGGTCGCGGATTCAAACCCCAGGCACACTCCGCTGACATTTCAAAGTTATATGGCTAATCATAATGAATTATCATTTTCTCTAACAGACGAGGAAACCCCGTGGGGAAACCTGCACACCTAGACGATCTTAGGAATTTCTTCGATGCGTATTCCAATCCGGACTAGGCCATTGTGGACTACGGCGTAAACCCTGTCAATTAGAGAGGTCCGTGCAGGAGGACGTTAGGGGACTCATGATAATATTGCGCCCACAGACACGATTACCATTACAGGCTTCACATCACCTAAAAAAAAAGATGCATTCACTTTTGTGTCAATATTATTTTGTGTAAACAAAGTAGCTTGTTTTGTAAGGGTTGCTGAAACCTGTTATCACTCCGTGAAAAAAGAACACAAATACTTTATCAACACCGCACTCGACGTTATCTTACTAAACGTTTTAGGTTACTGCTCACGGAAATTTCTTCTGACACTTATTATATCTAAACCAATTCCTCTGTATGTTCACATGTATGTTTCTGTGTATTCACATTGAATTATCACTTGCGTGTATTCACATTGAATTATCACTTGCAACAAGCAGTGATGGCCTCGAGGTATGGGCGCGCGGTCGAGAATCTCGGCGGTCGCGGGTTCGAACCCCAGGCACACACCTCTGACTTTTCGAAGTTATGTGTGTATTCACATTGAATTATCACTTGCTTTAACGGTGAAGGAAAACATCGTGATAAAACCTGCACATTTAAGAGTTCTTAGGAATTTCTTAGGTGTGTAGTCCGCCAACCCGCACTAGGCCAGCGTGGTGGACTATGGCCTAAACCCTCTCAATGGTAGAGGAGACCCGTGCTCAGCAGTGGGCGTATATGGGTTGATGAAGAAGAAGAAGAAGAATTCCTCTGGGCAAGTGCCTCCTCAAGAAATAAGAGGAGTGAGGCCCTCGGCTATTTTCTGATCGTTTCCGGATTCGTGAACTCTAAGATATTGTCGTCAATAATTCAAGGTTTTCTCACGATAATTTCGACCCGCGAATACCCATCGGTTGTTTCGGCTTTGCAATTGCATCGAAGGTTGTTTCCATAAAAACGAGACAATAATACTAAAACTAGCTAAGCTAATGTTACTCAAGAAGTCTGTTTACACGTGTGCAGCCGGCATAAAATAATATTATAAATGAATAAAGATATTTTAACTTTGACTAAGAAGCCTTATTTCAAATTAGTTTCTTTCTTAATTTTTGAAACAAAATATATATATTTTTTTTTACATATTTATGACATAAAAAAAATCGATAAACTCACCTGATGGTCGGTTCTCAAGACGACAATATTTCACAATAAAACTATTAGGTACATTTCGTGTTTTCACGTGAATACTTGTTCGACGCACTACTGGTATTGAAGAACAAACCAATATGCACACTTCCATTCTTGTAGCATTTTAATTAATTATAGTATTTAGCGGAGCATTATAATTAGGCGCAAGAAAGGCAAGTGAAACAAAATTGGTTTATGGTTCCGCAGTAATAAAAATACGGAGCCCTTATACGGTCTCTTGATGTGTGTACGTCTGTCTGTCACAGCCAAATTGTACCAATCGAGTAAAGACTTAAATATTGTTATTATTTCAATTGATATTTAGGCTACTTTTGGGTGACAAATTAGAAATTTAAAAAATAATTAATTTCCTTTTTTCGTTCAGTTCTTTAGTTGAATTTATTATAATCAAATATTTAATTTCGTTAAAGCTATAATAAAATCAAGCTTTTTACAGATTTTAGGCTAAAGAAAACTGGCTCTCACTATCTCACTCATACTCAGAGAAATGTGTTTGCAGAAATGCACCCCTGGCTACCCTTTTAGTTAATATAGGTGTGAGGTAAGTATTGTGTGTTTTTATATAAACTATTAAAAATTATGTGAAAATTATGCTTATGTCTTAGTAAGATAAAGTTCATAAATATGACACACGTTCAATGAAAAGATGAATGAACGATATGCCCATATTTTGTTCGTTACAATTAATACAAAAATAAAACAACATAGTGTGTTACTACATTTATTTAAAATACAATTAGTTTTATTTGGCAAGTGGAGTCGTGTATTAGTCGGGGTTCTGAAACAAGAAAAAATACTTATATAAAATATTATATATAAAGGGTCAAAGATTATAAATTTTAATGAGATAAGCCTTTCATTATTTCTCTACCTACCACCGCACTACACTGGACGTAGAACTCACCGTGCAATGATCTAGTTTTTGGAAAACTTTAAAGTATTTTAGGAATTTTAGGTATGTAGGTTTGCTCACGATGATAGACACCAGTGGCGGTACTTCCATAGAAGCCCGAAAGCCCGACTTGCCTTACATAGTTCCGAATAACGAACTTAACGATTGTTTATTTATAAAATAACGCTATAAACGTGAATTTGAGTACTAACCGGTAGGTATTTATTAGTCCTACGTACCAAAAAAAATATGCTGCTACTAAATAAACATTTGGGCTTGCCTTAGTTTGACACCCTAGGCACGCCACTGATAGACACATAACTTCGAAACGTCAGAGGTGCCTGAGGTTTGAACTTGTCACCGCTGACATTCTCGATTGCGTGCCTAAAGCTCAAAGTTACTGTTATAATTACGATGAAATGGTATATAATGGAGAGTAATATCTTTAATAAGTTAACTAAAGAACCAAAAATATGTGAGAGCTTCAGACCTGTAGTCTATCCTCCCTGTGGTTGAGTGAGGTTTGAAAAAAAAAAAAAAAAATAAAAAAAAGACCTGTAGTCTATGGCACAGTCCAAAATGTCCGAGCAGGATGGGTCCCTGTTCGAATCCCGTGCGGAGGTTCACGGACCGCACGCTCGCGCCCCCCACCGACACGATATAGTACCTGCAACAATCTATACTTCAGCTTGTGAAACGATAGGCGTTGAGTTTTATCTAAATCCAATACAATGTTACTTCGATCCTCAAATGTTAGACTTGGATTTTTGTATAAGTAGTGAAGTTTTTCTAGGACAAAAATATGAAATTACAAGTCTATCGTGAAATGATGGAATAGTAGAACAAAAAGTTAGCGGTGTAATTAGATAATTGAAATATAGAGTTATAAACCTACCTGACCAACCATCCGTAGCTGTTCTCAATAGGAACGTAGAACGCCGCCTCGTTCAGCAGCAAGTACTTCTGCAAGTCCCTGAACTCCGCGGAATGAGTATCTAGGGGAGCCACAGTAATGATTCCCCTGGACTCCTCGGTGACGTGGTGCAGCTGCGGCAGGGGGCGCCCCACCAGCACCAGCGTCAGGTCCTCTCCCTTCACGTTCTTCATGAACAGCTTCACGTTGAGGTACTGGTCAACTGACTCCGCCACATTCTTGGTCACCACGCACGCCACGAGCGACTCCTTGCATTCAAAGTCGCAGTGGAACAGCCGCGTCAGCCTGTGGTCTGGAGAAAGCTTATCGGAAGGATTGATCTTGAGGCAGGAGCCCCCGTTGAAGCTGTCTGCCATGTACACCTCGAGACACTCCCGTTCTTCAGGGATGCACGCCAGGACGTACCGCTGTTTATCCACAGACTGTCCCAAGCGCAAGTACGTGGACATCTGCACCATGGAGCGACGGGAGGGTCCAGGCTCGCTGTCCGCCGACTCGCCGTCTTCAACCTTCTTCGACTTGAACATGAAGAGATGCTTGAACGCATTCTTCATCTTCCTTTTGACTGATGTGGGTCTCGCCTCGTCTACTTCATTGGTATGGTCTTCCTCCTCAGTAACAGCAGCCACGCTGTCCACCTTGGGAATGATTCCCACGTCTTTGCTGACGGAGTGCAGCTCGAGCCTGCTCATCTGGAAGGAGTTGTTGTACTGCAGCACGCCGTCGCTGCCCTTGTGTGTCTGGTGCCGGGAGATGTGCAGGATGTTGTCTGCGGTGGAGAGCAGGTAGCCGTGCGGCCCGAGCGCAGAGTTGGGCTGGTACTGCATGTGCCGCAGGTTGAACCACGGCACGGGACATAGCACCTGCAGAAATAGTTCTCTGATAGAACAATACATCATATTTCATTAAATTTCATAAAATAAAACCTGAGTTCAGAATAAAATAGAATAACTATTGGGGCAGCTCAAACAAACTTTGGATTCAAAATCCATATTGAACCGCTCAGTAAATCAAATAAGCGCACGACACAACACAGTTAGACAAACAAACTAAACTAATTTTTATAGTCTTCTTCTATTTATGATTAACAACTTTATTTAAAAACACTCCCGCTCCTACAATATTAATATACGTAAAAAATACCGATATATTTAAGGAGGGATTCTAACTAACTTCGCCATAAAGCCTCCTCTTCAACCCTTGTCCTCTACAAAAGGACGTTTGGAAGGGCAGCTGTGTGGGTAGTTTGGTGGTGAGGTACTGCCAGATGCTGCCCCAGAGCGCGCGGTCCCGCAGCAGGAACTGTCCCCAGCGGTCCATGTCGTCCGCCATCGCCACGGAGTTTATGTCCCCTTGCTCGTCGCTCATAGCCTCGTGGGTCCACGCTGGAGCGAATATCGCCAGGGAACAGCCGTAGTTGTGCGCTAATCTTACTGCCTGGAAAATAAAACCAGTGGTTTTATCATCTGACATTAGGACAAGCGTAAACATGGTCATTATTGAAGTAAAACTTCTTCACACACGCTGGATTTGAGGAGTAAGCTGTAAGGAGAGTGTTGCGAAAAGTGTGATCAGGCGAGGTGAACGTAATTTGAGAAGGAGATATAATTTATTAAAGATAGAAAGAGAAACAGCTACCGTCTGGATCATTTACCACCAAGACCTGAGCCAGCTCTTTTTTTCCAAAAGTTTTACTAAGAAATTTATAATACAGTCATTTAATCTATCGTATTATCACGTTTGTCTACGATTTAAACAATCAAAAGTCGTCTTCGAACTGAGTTATTTAGACTTAGAAATTGCCATTGAATTCAGATCGTCAAGTACGATCACATCTTAATAAAAAAAGACACAGTAAAAATATGAATCGATCGTATAACGTGTCATTTGAAACAAACGTTCAAGACTTGCACTTGACAAGATCACTAGACTAATACGTGTGATACCGACCGCCTGCACGTTGAACTGTCCGCCGCCGAAGAAGTTCCGTCCCCACACGTCGATGCCGATGTAGAGGTCGGTGAGGCGCGCGCCCGCCGCCTCCACGCTCGACACGATGTCGCTCTCAGCCCACGAGTAGTTCGTGAAGAACGCATCGCTAGCGTCGAAGAACGCTCTGGAATACAATTTGCCTTTAGCGCATTTGGTACCTCAGGAGGAATTCGAAAAGAGTAAGGTTATCGAGCCATGCTCAGTAACAAACAAATCTTCTTCTGTTTAAGCCCATTCATACATGTATTCATAAAACTTTTTCTGGCGATAAGACAATCCAAATAGCATCAAAGAGAAAGCTGAGGATGTAAAAACTCTAGGCATCGCGGTAAACAAAGGCATGGAGAGGAAACTTCATTCAACTCTGATTAAAAAGTTTTTTAAATAACTAATAACACAAATTCAATTGTTCGAGTATGAGGTCCTTAGATAAAGCGAAATAGTATAGTCCTCGGATTCATCACTATTAAACGAATATCGTACACCATCATTTCTTTTCTATCGAACAAACTAAAAAGGCGATTATTTCAAAGTACGTGACGATGTGCACGTACTTGTTCTTGTGGTTGAGTCCGTTCTGCCAGTTGAGGTTCCCCTCGACGGTGACGCTGTCGTACCACACGAGCACGGCGTCCGGCAGCTCCCGGTGCAGCGCGCCGTGCAGGTGCCGCACGAACGACAACAGCGCCTCGGGCTTCGCGATCTGAACACACACACACACGCTCGATCTGCTGTCAACCACCAATGAACATTCAACTAAGATCCTGAATTTTTCTATGATCTATTCCTAAAGTATAAAGATTGAATATCCTCCGCCCTGTGGATTGGGGGTGTAAGAATTCCGCCACGGTATCCCCTACGTGTCGTAAGAGGCGACTAACAGGGGTGCTGGGGTAGCAGGGCGTACCGCGGGGGCGGTACCCTATGATAGCAACCCCGAAATTGGCGGCAGAGGACGTGACCTCTTAACTGTCGCGGACGTTCCCGAAAGGCGAACGTCCAAATAGATTAAGTGGAGGGCATACCAAGCCCTCCCAATTTGGAGGGGTCCATAATTGGACGGTGCGCTGGGCGGCAGCGGACCATTTAGGGCACTTCTGGCCCTGAGATGCCGCAAAACCGCCCTAAATGCGTGTGATGGTCACCGAGAGGTTTTAGTCGGTATGCTGGCGTAGCCAGTGACCCCGACATACCCCTTACGGCCTCCCCCGAGGTACCGAACAGGGGAGCTTAAGGCGCTTTCCTCTCGTGATAAAAAAAAAAAAAAAAGATTGAATATCCTACTTTTCATATCGCTAGCTTACAATATTACAAGGTTCTATGTTACAATATTAGCACGAGGTCTCGTAGTATTTATAACTAAATGAGTGCTTCTAACTTACTGACTTCGACAAAAGTTTTACAAAAAGTTGCGAGGGAAAATCTGTGAGTAGGGTTTAAGTAAAAAATAATATAAGTGTACAAAATAGCCGCGTTAATTAAAAACATGTGTAGCCCCCAGTGGACTTGAATGGAAAACAAATGGAAATTAGAAAGTCATGTGTTTTGAATAATACATAACCTGGAAATAAATACTCGCGAATGATACTATTAAATAAAAGAATTGTAATAACAGACAGAGTTTGAATAACATTGCGCATGAATTATAATTATAGACTGACCTTATTCTCTACATTTAGAAGCCAGCCGTCGAACTTCAATGTCTTGGCGATGGCGACGAGCGCGCTCGCGAAGTTCTGGTACTCCTCTACCGAGTCCAAGATCTTGTTCCAGAACACAATGCCTTCCGCCCACTCCGTGATCACTGTGCCTACCAAGCAAGGGTGTAATAATTTTTTATTACATTTATAATTTTCCAAATGTATTGAAATGAAAGCTTAGAGTATATTTGTAGTATTGTTTATAGTCTACTATTTTTAGCATAGTAAAACTATCGATACCGGGTAGTAAGGTCCATTTTCCTAACGAATCTTGGGATTTTATTTGCTAGAATAGAATACAAACCAATAACTTTGACTCCGTGCGCGTGTCCTACGTTGATCCAGCCGAGCGGCGGGATGGTGATGAGGCGGTGGCTGAAGTAACAGAAGATGTCGATGCCGGCCCAGTTGTAAAACGTGTACGCGTCGTATTGCCCCGTGCCGTCTATCACACTGAAATATACACCTTATAGCTTGCGAGGAACTGACTCAAAATCTTCTTGATTTACTTTATACCTCTGTACTGTTAAGAAACCAACTATAAAATTTCTTTGTCGTTCTTTCTAGTGAAATCTGCTTTTCAAATAAGGTAGCAAATAGAAAATAAAATATTAATTTAAACAATACAAACATTTAAATATACCAATTCTACGTAATAAGGAGCGGGCCTAACGCCGATTTTCGGGCACATTTTTTACATTCCGTAGAAAATCACAATATCATTTTGCTTGACCCGGGAATCGAATCATAAACCTCTAGATCGCAGGGCTCAAATTTGTGGCGTAAGACCACCAGGCGGTTTAACAAAGGTTTGTTCAATTGTGGTTTATAGTTTGAACTTTTGTGATATAATCAATTCTCACGACCATTAGGTGTTCTATTTACAACGTACTGCGTATACCATCAGATTCAGAAGACCATATGCCGTACTGACATAAAAAAAAAATTAAATTAAGTTGTAGCATGTCCTAAAGGTTTCCTTATTATGTTTTCTTTGACATTTACAACGTAGAGTACACAATTATTGGACCTCGGCCTCATAAAGTCAAAGTTTGAGAAGGGTTGGCGTTTTGAGAAACGAATCCGTGTAAGTAGTTGGTCTTTTGTCTAGATTACTTATATAAGGTAATCTGGGGTCAAAATTTTGGTCTCTGACCGTGCAGCTAAGTTTATTACAATCTTTAAAATGAACAACAATATCGCAACTAATCCAAATTGAGATTTAATATTATATTCTTGAAACGTTTCCCCGTAAAAATGTTTTGCGAACCTTATACTAAACAGGTCCAGAGAATTTATAATACGACTCCGACGAAGAATTCCGTCAATTCGTCAATTCGTCGCAATTAAATAATTGCGATTTATTGCATCATACATATTGGGCTTATAACTTCACTAGCTTATAGTACAGTACTACTTAATTAGTACTTAATAAATACAATTATTATTTATAATAATCTTCTTCTTCATCAACCCATATACGCCCACTGCTGAGCACGGGTCTCCTCTACCATTGAGAGGGTTTAGGCCATAGTCCACCACGCTGGTCTAGTGCGGGTTGGCGGACTACACACCTAAGAAATTCCTAAGAACTCTTAGGTGTGCAGGTTTCATCACGATGTTTTCCTTCACCGTTAAAGCAAGTGATAATTCAATGTGGATACACACATAACCTCGAAAAGTCAGAGGTGTGTGCCTGGGGTTCGAACTCGCGACCGTCGAGATTCTCGACGACACACTACTTTTATAATTATAATAATAAATGAATAAAATTAATAATAATAATAATATAATAATAAATTTTATTTATTTCACTTTTTAAGTTTACAGCAGTAGGGTACGGCTAGTTCTTATAATAGGGAAACCCTGTGCTATAAGAACCAGCAGCCTTCCAGGATCACAATTACAATTTTTGCTTATTTCTAAGTAACAGAACTTAAAGCTATAATACATTTACTTAACTTCTTAAGTTAGTACTAAATAACAATATAAATTCTAATCAGTCATGAAACTTAAATTTATTTAATCACATTAAATGCTATTAAAACAATATTGGTATTTTAAATAAAAAAGAACATAAAACAAAATTTTGAAATGTTTAACTTGTTTGTTTTAGTTATATTTAAAGTAAACAAAAAATAATAATAATAATATTATAAAACTGAGCTTCTGTAACCGGAAACATAAATAATATTATAATAATAATTAAAGTTATACATACATACATACAGAATTACTTATACATACATATATATTTACATATCATTGTGCACATTTTAGGAATTTTATTATATTATTTTGTAGGATGGAGTAGATTTTCTGTTTCATTATAATTTAGACTGAGTAGATATTCTTTAACCTTTTTTTTGCATTGGAACTTAGATAGAGTGTTTTTAATTATTTTGTATTTACATAACTTATTGTATATCAATGTGCCAAGGAAATAGTAAAATTTACCACAGAAAGAAGTTTTACAGAAGTACGGTCTTGTTATGTTATGATTTCGTGTAGATCTATTAGATGAACCTGTATTTAAGTTACTGTAATTATATTCTCGGTGTTGTCGAAGGAAAATTTCTAATATAAATAATTGTCGTACTGATAGTACTTCACAGTATTGATATAATTCCTTTGTAGGGTGCCGGAGGGGCATGAAAGTGCTTACTTTTAGTATTGCTCTTTGCGCCCGCTCCAGTTTAATTACTATACTTTTCGAAGCTCCGCCCCATGAAGAAATGCAATAATTTAATAGAGACTGGCAGAGTGCATAATAAACTGTTTTCATAACAAGTGGATCAGCTAAATGTCTTAAATGCTTAAAAATATAAATGAGTTTTCGAATTCTGTTTGATAGTAAATTAATATGGGGAACGAAGTTGAGTTTGCTATCTAGAATTACTCCTAAATATTTGATAGTTTGAACATTGTTTAGTTTTGAGCAGCTACATTGTCGTCCATTATTATTCATATGTTTATGTGCAATTATAGAAAAAATATCAGGTTCTATTGGGGTACGATTGGTTATACTGAAAGTCATAGTTTTTGTTTTTTCAACGTTAATTGATAAGGAATTAGTATAGAGCCATTTATTAACTTTATCAAAACCTTCTTGAGCTATGTGAAATACTTTATCCCAAGAATCTTCAGTAAATATCAGAGCCGTGTCATCGGCAAATGCATACAGTTTACCGTCTGTAAGATTAGTTTTGCATAATTCGTTGACGTATGTTATAAATAATGTGGGGCCTAGTACACTTCCTTGGGGGACTCCATGTTCAACGAAAAGATAGTCACTTAAATACTCTCCAATCTTAACACATTGTTTACGATTCTGAAGATAGCTTTCAAAAAGTTTGTATTCATTAGAGCGTATTCCAAGTTTTTCTAACTTATACAATAGTTTGGGGATGGATACCGTGTCAAACGCTTTCGTTAAGTCAAGAAAGATGCTAACAACTTTTTTTCTATTGTCTAAGGCCTCTACAACATGGTGTATGAGGTCGTGTACTGCGTCATTAGTTGATTTTCCATCTCTAAAACCATATTGCCTATCAGATATTAAGTTGTTAGATTCCAAGTATTTCTTGAGACGATTATTCATTATTTTTTCCAGAATTTTAGAAATGGCAGGTAAAATGGAAATTGGACGATAATTATTGACACTGTCTTTATCCCCAGTCTTATAAATAGGATGGATGAGAGCTTTTTTGAGCACATCTGGAAAAACACCCGTTGATAAACTTAGATTTAGAATATAAGTGAGTGGGCCTATTATAATAGTTTTATATTGCTTTATAAGCCAGGCAGGGATACCATCCACTCCCACTGCACAGTCTGACCTTAAAGAATTTATCAAATGTTCCACTTCTATTTCATCGGTTTTAAGTAGAGCGAATGAAGTACACTGTGAATAATTCTCATCTTGTCTATTAATTGGAAAGTTATTAGTAGTGTCAATTCGTGATGCTATGTCTTTACCAATATTGACAAAATATTTATTAATTTCATTTACTGAATTACTAGGGGAATCACTGATTTTAAGTAGCTCTTGAGCAGTTTTATTTATTCTTTTAGTATTAGTAACTTCCTTAATTACATTCCACATTTTTTTGGGGTTCGAACTCGCTTTACTTAGTTTATCTCTCTCATAGTTTATTTTTAATTTTTTTAATATGTTATTGCAGAAGTTACGATATCTCTTATAAGTTATTTTAAGTATTTCATTATTAGGTGATAATTTTATTTTTTTAGCCATTCTATCTCTATTTCTTATGCATCTTAACATTCCACTAGTAATCCATGGTTTTATGATTTTCAGACGATGTGGAGTGGGTTTAGTTATAGACGAGGACCTTAATGCACTAGATAATATATCCATGAAGTACTCCATTGCTTTGTTCGCGTCTGTATATTCATACACAAGATTAAAATCTATTTTATTCAATTCATTTTTAAATTAATCGTTTAAAGCTAAACTTATGTGAGCATGTATTACATTAAGTACAACTTATTCACCCCTTATCGATTCATTTTAAAATCAACAGACCTCAGTCATAAAAAAAAACAATATAGTCGATTGAACACAATAAGATACAGGTATATCGATAGCCAGAAACAAACAAACCCCTCTCGATTAATTTAAGCAATTGCGAAGCATTTAAAAATAAATAAATATTTTTAGAAATACAAGAACACTAAAAGCGAAATTTATCTTACCTATCATCATGATATCCATTTGCCATATCGTGACAAACCAAAGTTTTTGGTAGTGTTTTTCCATCGTGGCGACCCACTTGTTCCGCATCCGGATTGAAATGACAAAATATTTCCGGTGTTTCCAAAGATGTATATGCGTGTTTGTTAATATCTATATTCTTTATCACTGATTTGCTGTGAGGTGTTAATGGTTTACATAAACTCCTCCAAGGGGGAGGATCTTCAAGGAACTGAAGTATCTCGTTATACGTATCCAGCGGTTTGCAGGTTAGCTCATCTTTCCACACAGTTTTCATATTGATGAAAACTAATGTTTAGTCCATATACACATAAATCTTCTTTTAATTAATCACACTCTTTCACCTTAACATTTACTACATTATTCACTTAATAAAATAATATAAAAAGCTATCTTTGTTTTTGTTTACGTTCTAGTGTCAATGACAATTTTTGACAAACGCCAGTAGCGGGCAATACGAATTACACCGGCACCTGCACCACATGTAGCATGCGTTTAAATAATAACTGCATCACTACATAATATATTTATCCGAAACAACTAGGATACGTGTCAAGGTCTTTTTGTATTGTGAATGAAAAATAGCTGTAACTTAATAGATACTACAGCTAGATCATGTTCCTTTGTTGTCACGAAAACGAAGCAAAAATGTTAGATACAATTTACACATGAGAAAAATAATAAAAAAAACCTAAAGAAGCTTTTAATTAAACTTATTTATTTTAATAAATGTATGTTATTTTAGTAGTACCTACATAGTATTTTTATATATTGTGGTTAATTATGCAAAAAGATGATGGCATAATGTAATTCTATACGAAACGAAAAATATTGGTAATAGGAATGAACTATTATTTTTCAACAAACAATAATATCAGAATAGCGCAGTACTATGTCCTACATATGATAATGTAATAAGGTATTTAGGCCAGTAGATAACGACTAACACTAACAATTCCTGTTCATATCAAATATTAATATTTTGATTTTTCCAAACACATTGTACGAATTTTGTAAATCTATAATAACTCGGCGCACCAAAATATAGGTAAATTATAATTAAGGTTTGCAAAAAACTACTCATAAAAAACAATGGCTTATAATATAGCTAACCATAAAAGACATCAATTTATCTAATCACAAACAAGTAAACTTTTAGGCAAGGTATAGTTGAAAATCAATGTGTTCAATAAGTAGGTATTGTAAGCAAAGTAGGTAACTTGGGAAATGTCAAAATGGAATGTCAAATATATGACTTTAGTGCGTGTTTTTTCTTGATAAAAAAATCTGTTTACTTTTTGTTTTGCCGGTGATTTAATTATAATATTATTAAATTACTACATTTACTGGTAAAGATTTAAGATCTTGGGTGAGTAGCAAATCTATCGAACTATGCAAATATTTACGAATATAATACTTGTATATACTCATAGAGATAAAGCACTTGGTGTTTTCTTCGTCATCTTTTGCTCCAATACATTGCTAGTATCGCCCTTAGGCAATCCAAATTAAAGTTAGATTGTAGCATGTCGACACGATGTTTAGAAGACTTCCCGATGTTTATTTACATCTCTGTTTGGTTCTCTCATTCTCTTTCATCAGCCTATCGCCGTCCACTGCTGAACGTAGGCCTCCCCAAGAAAGCGCCAACCATCCCGGTCTTCTTCTGTAACTGTTTGGTTACTTTCTACTAAAAAGTATTTAAAAACTACATAATAAATGTATTAAAACCTCACTTAAGATATGGGTTGTTTACAAAAAAGCCATGCTTTTCGTCAGACAATAGTTAATTGTGGTTATATGATACATCCAATGTACTTGTCTTGCAGGGAACACCAAAGAAGGTATGAATTCCTGTACCAAGTATTACAGCAGCTGTACAAATGCCTAAATGGGCCTTGAAATCCAGGTTATTGATTATTTTATTGTGAATTTAAAAAAACATGTTACAATTATTATGATCCCATTAGTAGTAAAATAAATTTGAAGGAAAAGTCTCAAAATATTTTAACATCTTGATTTAACTGCATTTTTACAATTCTTTGTATAGTTTATCAACTAGATTTTGTTTAAATTTTCATTGTTGGTTCTTCTGTAATGTATAAACTTCAATTATTTAACAAAATAAATAAATTGAGATACATATAGAGTTTTTTCTTCACAGGTTACTTCAACTGCGGCTAAGTACAGTAGTGTTCATAGTATTATGGTTGATAGCCATAATACAATTTTTCTCTTTGTATGGAACCTACAACTATGAACATATACCTGAGAGTACAATAGAATCAGAATTATATAAAGAAGTTGCACCAGATCCTTTGCTTAAAAAGGCTAAACATGACTGCAAATATGAAGATATATTAACAAGCAAAAAGAGTGTTGAGACTTGGGATGTACCAAAGAAATACAATGTGTTCTCTCCACAAGGCATTGCCAATGGAAGCTTTGTGCCTAGTTCCTGCAATCCATTATTCAGTGTGGCCATCATAGTCACTTACAGAAATAGACAAAAACAACTAGATGTGTTTTTGCCATATATGCATAACTTCTTGAGAAAACAAAGAATCCATTACAAGTAAGTAAAACCCATGTTAATTATTTCTATAGATTAGCAACATTTTTATTTTGTTATGCTTTTAAACCGGCATGGATTAATTAAATGTAATAATTTCAGACCAGTTATATTTTAACCTTCTCCTGAAATCCTTGCATGTTTCCTGTCACTCCATTCAGAAGACCAATATTATTTGTAACAGAAATAAATCTTATGAAAGGTAATTAACTGAAGTTAAAGTGATTACTATAAAATATTAGCTTTATTTAGCACACTAAACATTCATCTTGTCCTATTCCTTCATATCTTATTATTGTTTATGTTGTGCCACCCACACAAGGGGTATGCTTTATTATTTTTAAGGTAATCTCTTCTTACACACTAACACTATTGTACATTCAGTTTGCTATTGAAAAAAAAGCTGCCTCAGCTTTAAAAAAGTTTCTAAAATAAATTCAGATGTTGTCCAATACAGTAAATTATGTATGTCAGAGTACAATACATTCTAGGAATTAATTGTGTAAGAACATTTATTAATATTTTACTATTAATTACATTTTACAGGATCTATGTGGTAGAGCAACAGGATGAGAAGCCTTGGAATAAGGGCATGTTGTATAATATTGGTGCTAAAAGAGCAATAGCGGACAAATTCCCATGCTTGATACTGCATGATGTGGACCTTTTACCACTAGATGAGAGTAACTTATATGTGTGTACGAAACAACCTCGACACATGAGTGCCAGTATAGATAAATTTAGATATGTGCTTACATACAGTTACTTGGTAGGTGGTGTTTTGGCTATAAGGTCAGACCAGTACACAGCCGTGAATGGTTTCTCTAATCGGTTCACTGGGTGGGGCGGTGAGGACGATGATTTTGCAGGTCGACTAGAACATAATCATTTGGAGGTAGTAAGGTAAATATACAAAATAAAGAATTTGATGTGACTTTCTTCGAATATAATTGTTGTAGGCAAAAATATATCTCAAACATACTTGTACCTTGGTTTTAAGGCAGCTGTTGTTAAGTGAAATATTTTACATTTGTAGCTAATAAAAGCCGTGATGGCCTCGATATTTGGGTACGCGGTCGAGAATCTCCGCAGTCCCAAGTTCAAACCCCAGTCAAACACCTCTAACTAATCTTTGTGTCTTTTCGCAATAAATTATCACTTAAATAAATACACCCAACAGTCACATATATAGACCTGACCCCACACTAAGATACGAGTCTTGTGTCGTGGGCATCAGAATCTGCGAGAGACTTTTCGGTCTCACAAACACCCAGACCCGAAACAAATATTCGTGGATCACACAAACATTTGTCTCGGTGCGAGGATCGAACCCGCGGCCGCTCGTTTCGCAAGCTGGTGTCTAGCCAACTGCGCCACGGGGCTGTCATTGCTTTAATGGTGAAGGAAAAACATGCACATCTAAAAGTTCTCAGTAATGTCATAGGTGTTTAAGTCCACTTAGGCCTAAACCCTCTCAATAATAAAGGAGCCTGTGGCCAGTAGTGTATGTGGTGATATGTGTGCAGGTTTCCTCGACAAATGTCTCGGTACACGATGCTGGTGCACAAGCAGGAAGCCCGCAACGCCGAGCGGCTGCGCATCATGTCGGAGAACCGCCGCCACCGCGAGAGGGACGGGCTGGATGCCCTGCACTACACCAGCGTGCAACTCAACCCCCAGAGACTCTTCACACTACTGCGAGTGCAGTTATGATATACCCACCCCGGGGAAAATGGGTGAAATAACTAAATCATTATATTCTATAAGTATATGAAATGATATTTCTATTATATATTTTTATTGCTAATTCAGTATTGTATGAGGTTCAGGCAAATACATTATTATAAATATGCTTTTTTAAATATTCGCGATTTTTTTTCTTAGTAAATCACTAATTCAGTATAGCCCTTAATTAAATATGTGCCTTTTTTATTGTTTACATCAACCCCGCTATACAAGGCACTAATTTATTTCTTTAATTTGTTTATATAAAATGCATATTCAATGGTTGAACCCTTGGTAATGGCTGTGATTTTACTATATCATATGTTGTACGCAATAATGATGTACTTAACCACATGACACATAAACGGTATTTATTATTAACTAAACAAAGGAATGCATATTATGACACCCTCTATGGCACAGTTGTTATGACACCAGTTTGTAAAACAACAGACCATGGATTTGATTTCCATGCCAAGAGTTGCCTTCCAATTAGCCCATGCAAAATGAAGTACTACATTACAACACAAAATATCAATTTCTTATAATAAATTCATGTTTTTATCTTGTAAAATCACATGTATTTTTTTTTGTTATCAAAATAAACAACCTTTTCCTTATTATTACCTTATGTAATTGCAAATTTTTCGTTTTCTTAACTTAATTATTTAAATCATGATGTGATTTTGCATCCTTGTGCTTTTGAGTTTAAAACTATTTTATCGTTAAATATTTGATAAATTAATTTATTAATAGATTTTATAAAGTAGTTTTACTTTTATTTTAAGTAATATATTTTCATTACACAAAAATATTTGTTTTACTTGTAATTTTGACATTCATATAGAAAAGTTTAGTAGTATGCTAGTTTTGGGTCCAATGGCCATTTTTTTTGAGACAAGCAGCCTACTTCTTTGACAGTTGTCTGAGTAAACTGTAATTTTAATATAAGGAGTTAATAGTAGAGTGCCGTAAGGCATAAAAATGGTCAAACCTCGGAACCCAGGGCCAGTCAATGAATCTGTATATCAAGTATGAGACTGCATTATTAAGACCTCAAATAAAAAAGTTAAAAACAAAAAATTGACCGATCTCGATTTACAACAATTTTTAACAACAATTTACTGAAAAATGAGAGACGGAAGGGAGAAAATACTTTAATGGTGAAAAATTTAATTTTATTTGTAATAAATTACCTATATGTGCAGAGTAACTTCAATGTAATTTATTAGATTATCGTAAAAAATAAGTTACAAAAAAAAAAAATTCACATTGTTACATCGTGTACATTTCACAGCTTTCACCATTGCATTCTAAGCAAGCTGCAGTGCAGTTTAATCCACTTTTCCTGCACCCACAAGATGCTCCACATCCTGTTTTGCATGAGCAAAAAAAAATTTTTAATAAAGATTCTGGAGCTGGTCGTTGCGTCATTGTTTGCGGTGTCAATATTTCGCATTCCAAGCCATGTTTAAACTTGCAAAAATACTCTTTTAAGTTTTAGTACAAACGCCCAATTAATTCAATATTTCGTCAATGCGAATATTGTTGCTCGAAAATTCCTTAATCACACGAAATAGCAACAAAGGGCAATATTGGCGTTGGTGACTTGAATTTCCTCAAGTTGCCCCAAAACAACAAATCTATACAACAAAATGTGAAAAAAGCTCTTAAAAAGAATATTTCTCATTTCTTAAATTATGAGCTTTGCAGAGCAAAAACGTGATCCCTTATTTTTTCAAAAATTCTATCGAGTGTAACAAAAAAATGGCTGGATGGATTAATTTGGCACTTTGTAGGATTTTTGTGGACATATTGAACTGTAAAACGCACACTTAATATTATTGGTTTTCACAATATTTTCGATCCAGCGCTCGATTTTCCAAAACACCATCTAAAGCAAATTTTTGATGCATTTTCAAATTCATGTAACAAGAAGAATTCTTGTTTTTTCGAAAAAGTAATAGCTGGTGGTTAAAGGATATTTATTCAAATTCTTGAAACGCACCTTAAACTTGGTATACAATTATTTGTTGCTGAGATATCGATAATTAAAGACAAAAGGATCCTTTTCCATTTGTAGACTGATATCTCGGCGAGAACTAAACATATCGAGGTGTTAAAAGATAGAAATTAAAGCTAAATAAACAAAGTATCCGATCTTTATAAGGGTTAAGCAAGAACATTTTTCTCCACGCCCGTATGTAAAAAAAAGAAGCATTAAACATTTTGAAATTGTTTTGTTGCTGCTTTTCCTAAGATCACTCAAAAACCACTGATGCTACAAAATTTTAATGTGTTAATCCAAAAACTAGAGACTTGGAGCTACAATTTTCTTTTTTTAAATTTCCTGTACGACCATTTTTCTCGAAGTTACGGCCCAAAAATTTGGATTTATTTTTTGATCCTTTACTTTTTCCAGTAGTGTATTTATTTATATTCATCGGTATACCTGCAGTCCCTAAAGATCCAAGATCAAGTTTTCAAGTTTGTAATAGTTGTTATTTTTTAAAATATGACTTTCGACTAATATAAATCAATTAAAACTCCAAAAAATTAATAAATGTTTATAATAATAAAAAAAAATTGAGAGCGCGAAAAAATTTTTTTTTAACATTTTTCTATATACTATTAAAAACATATTTTCAAGGTTTATATTAAGATTCATAGACTGGCCCTGGATTCCGAGGTATAAACCTTACGGCGCTCCACTATAAATCTTGATCTTAATGAATATGTTCAGTGATAAGGAAAAGTGTATTTGTAAAATGAGTAAAAATTGAAAGTTGAAGCCTGCTGATAGATTTGAAGTGAAAATATTCACAATTTTTATTTAAAAATAAAAAAAAAACAAAACATTTTATTTCCTTGTTCTAAAATGCATGTGTATACATTATAATTATTATGGTTAGGTATAAACATGTATAAGGAAAATTGAAGATTAATATGTAAATTTAATATTTGATACCAAGATATGGCTGGTAGGTCAAGTAAACAAAGATATATTGTCTAAATGACACAACATTATGGAGTACATTATGGTACATTATCAATTTACCTGGTTTTAATACAGAATTAAGCCATAGAAAATGTAAAGCTTAGGAAATACTAAATTGTAAATCAATGCAAATAAGTTGATATTTTATTTAAATTACATCCAAATGTTCGATTAATTAAAATAGCTCCTTAATTTCCCTCATGTACCTAAACCCTGATATTCATAAACTTGTAACACCTATGTCATACACAAATAATACATCAGTAAAATATTGGGATAAAAGTTTATTACCAATAAATAAATGTTAAATAAACATATTGTTTTCTTTTTTACCAATAGAATAATTTTGACCACTTCAAAGTAAAAGTATAAAATGTAATATTTATCGCAAATTATAGTATAGTTAATAGTTGGCAAGACATATAACTAAAGATCTAAGTTTTACTAAGTATTGATAAGCTGTTTATAGGTCTGCTAATACCATATCAGCCCAGTTGTTACCAACTCTCACGGAGACGGGCAAGTGTATGGACATGCCGCAGTGCTCACCACAACTCTCCATCACTTGCTTCGTTATCACTGGAATGGGTTATTGTTCTATGAACTTGATAAGGCAACTATGTAAGTCGATTGCTTATCACAATGAAAGCGTGGTAAAAAATTATTTAACAAAGTAAGTTACTAAAATTATGTTGATTCGAAACCAATATAATTTCAAAATAACCGTTTTTAAGGTACCTACGAATCTAAAAAATAATTTCTCAGGGATTTAGAAACTGCACTGGACCTAGGCTAATATCTCTTAACTGTATGAGACTTGGGCCCAGCAATGTGACGGATATTTGTTTCATGTTTAAATTTATCCCTGTTTTGGTTCTACGGTATAAGTGTGTGCAATGGAATCTAAAATCCCCGAATTCCTAGATCGAGGAAAACAATTTCCCATCAGCACTAAGAATTTTGAAAATTTGCACAGAAAACTGCAATGGGCTCACCGTGTTACGTAGAACTTTTTAACAACTGGATAATAATTGGTCTGGGAGTACCGCTCTACTTACCTTTCCGCCGTAGTAGGCGTGAGTTTTAATGGTACCTATACGTTACCTGTAGCAGTGTGTAAATGTTCTTCTTTTACTTCCCAGACAAGCTCATCATGTATCTGCAGAACCAGATGCGCCTCCACTGGGGGATTATGTTTCGCAAATTCCTCGTTTGTCAGTATCATCGCCATTTTGCACAGATCTGCTGCTGAACCTGGTATAATGTTTGTTCATATTCTTTTAACTTTTGTTACTTTGTAACTTTACCTACTAGGCATTTTACCCCGCGTGTAGTAGGCAAACTATGATAATACTAGGAGGCAACAGTGTAGAACAACTTAAAGACCTGGTGTATTATTGTGATGTTCACGTACAGTACAGTTCAGTTTTAAAACTTTGTCGACCGTATTTATAATTGCAAAAGCAGTGATGGCCTCGAAGCTCAGGCACGCGGTCGAGAATCGCGGCGGTCGCGGGTTCAAACCCCAGGTACACACCTCTGACTTTTCTGAGTTAAGTATGTATTCACAATGATTTATCACTTGATTTAACGGCGAAGGAAAACCTTGTAAAAACCCCTGTACACCTAAAAGTTCTTAGAAATTTCTTGGGTGTGCAGTCCGTCAACCCGCATTAGGCCAGCGTGGTAGACTAAGGCCTAAATCCTATCAATGGTATAGGAGGCTTGTACCCACTGCGACGTATAGGGGTTGATGATGAATGACGAATGGACCTGTAAAAACTAACCTTGCACAACAAAGTTGACTGCTTGTCGTTCGGCTTGGGAGCGCAGCGCATAGTCCCCACTTGAGATGTTCTTGAACACCCTCGTCCGACCACATATAGTCGACAACCGGCCGCCGTTCTGTTCGCATCGCGACACCACAGAACGGCAGAAAGACTTCAACGAAGGAAACGTCCCTGAGTGTTGTAAACTGGATGTGTAAGTTGGGTTCCCGGGAAAGCAATTCATTGTTTGAAATTCAAGTAAGCATTACATATTGTTTTAAATGAAATTAATGCTTGAGATTTGTTTTCTGGCTGATGGCGATGATGACAAATCGGATAGGAAATACCGCATGCAAGGCCCTAAACAGCGTAGTAACAGTAGCCTAATTGTCCCTCGGCCTAAAAAAAATTGTAAATGACACAATCTGAAACGTGCTGGATTGACCATCAGGTGCACTTACTCGTATGTAAACTTTTTTTGTAGATACTCTGAATTGTGGTTAACGACACTGCTGAACTACTAACACTAAGGTTAATATTGGTTTCTAAAGGTTAAATCTCTTACTATTAAAACTGGAGACGATCGCAAGTGTCTGGTCATAGCTGATGTTGAGCATATCCATTAGTTTCCGAGTGCCAGCGCCATACATTGTCGCATATATTATACGTTTTGTTCTTTCGCGGTCTTCTGACGTCACGTCTTCTTCAGCCTTCTGTAGCCTGTTATAGAAGGATTTGGGTACTCAATCTTGGCTGTGCAACGGCTATTGAGTAATTTTTTAAAAGACAGAAAATATAAAGATATTCGACCGAACCGGTTGTAACTTTAGAACCGCGACACTCCACGTGCCTGAAGTACTGGACAGCAGCCTGTACCCTCACTCACCACTGTGCGGCCAGCACCGTGAACAGATCCGTGGTGGGAGCGAGCGCGTGCAGCAGGCTGGTGTCGGCCGCCACGTGCGCCCACACGCGACACTCCACGTGCCTGAAGTACTGGACAGCAGCCTGTACCCTCACTCACCACTGTGCGGCCAGCACCGTGAACAGATCCGTGGTGGGAGCGAGCGCGTGCAGCAGGCTGGTGTCGGCCGCCACGTGCGCCCACACGCGACACTCCACGTGCCTGAAGTACTGGACAGCAGCCTGTACCCTCACTCACCACTGTGCGGCCAGCACCGTGAACAGATCCGTGGTGGGAGCGAGCGCGTGCAGCAGGCTGGTGTCGGCCGCCACGTGCGCCCACACGCGACACTCCACGTGCCTGAAGTACTGGACAGCAGCCTGTACCCTCACTCACCACTGTGCGGCCAGCACCGTGAACAGATCCGTGGTGGGAGCGAGCGCGTGCAGCAGGCTGGTGTCGGCCGCCACGTGCGCCCACACGCGACACTCCACGTGCCTGAAGTACTGGACAGCAGCCTGTACCCTCACTCACCACTGTGCGGCCAGCACCGTGAACAGATCCGTGGTGGGAGCGAGCGCGTGCAGCAGGCTGGTGTCGGCCGCCACGTGCGCCCACACGCGACACTCCACGTGCCTGAAGTACTGGACAGCAGCCTGTACCCTCACTCACCACTGTGCGGCCAGCACCGTGAACAGATCCGTGGTGGGAGCGAGCGCGTGCAGCAGGCTGGTGTCGGCCGCCACGTGCGCCCACACGCGACACTCCACGTGCCTGAAGTACTGGACAGCAGCCTGTACCCTCACTCACCACTGTGCGGCCAGCACCGTGAACAGATCCGTGGTGGGAGCGAGCGCGTGCAGCAGGCTGGTGTCGGCCGCCACGTGCGCCCACACGCGACACTCCACGTGCCTGAAGTACTGGACAGCAGCCTGTACCCTCACTCACCACTGTGCGGCCAGCACCGTGAACAGATCCGTGGTGGGAGCGAGCGCGTGCAGCAGGCTGGTGTCGGCCGCCACGTGCGCCCACACGCGACACTCCACGTGCCTGAAGTACTGGACAGCAGCCTGTACCCTCACTCACCACTGTGCGGCCAGCACCGTGAACAGATCCGTGGTGGGAGCGAGCGCGTGCAGCAGGCTGGTGTCGGCCGCCACGTGCGCCCACACGCGACACTCCACGTGCCTGAAGTACTGGACAGCAGCCTGTACCCTCACTCACCACTGTGCGGCCAGCACCGTGAACAGATCCGTGGTGGGAGCGAGCGCGTGCAGCAGGCTGGTGTCGGCCGCCACGTGCGCCCACACGCGACACTCCACGTGCCTGAAGTCCGCGGATACCATTCGGTATCCGCGCCGGGAACAGTATACCGACCGGAACAACAACTCCGGACAATCCCCTATGCAACATATACTTATACCATCGTCTTTATTCATAGGTGTTCGTGAATTAACGGTTACATTAGTTCTTCAGCTTGAATATCTACAACGGTGGATTATTATATTAGTCAAAATTGTGATTGGGGCTCTGATACGACTTTACGATGTCTAAAATAAAAGTTCAAATTCAAATAAGGAAATTTGGCTCTCATTTTGATAGAAAGGCACTCAAACTTGGAAGAAGGAAAGTTGATGTTTGAAGAAAAAATATATTGATCTAACAGTTAGAATTATATATTACTTTTACCTTTTTCTTCATCGGTGGGGAACATTACTAGACTAAAAGGCGCTTTCGGTATGGCTTGCAAATTAGGATTATTCGAAGCTATACGGCCAGTCGCAGCGGCGGTCTGTTCCCTATTACAACGTTTTTTATATAATTATATTATTGTTTAATGAGTTATGTTATCATTTGCGAATTTTTTTATATCTTTAATAATAAAATCTTCATGATGATAATTAATACCAGTTTCTTTATATAAATCTACGCTTACCTTCTTTTAATGAATATTGATAAATTAGCTAAAGAAATTGAGGTTCAGCCTAATACAGTGTCTTAAGCAATCCAATTAATCTTTTATCAGAAAACAATTATGAGTATGTAGGAAAATGGCCCTCACCAAGTAGGGGAGACCACACCATCGCGGACATGTTGTGCGATGCCCGCGACGAAGGTGGCGTGTGCCTTGTGCACGTGCCGGTACTCCAGGACCAGGCGCGGGAGCGGGTGCTCCGACATCAGGGAGCGGAGCTGATGCATACATACACATGTGATAGTCAATTATAAGCTGGTAGGGAAGAGGACCGAACATCTAACATGAACTTTTGAAAGTATCTGCTGCAAAGTCTCGGAAGAATAATGAATTGGCCACCGTCACAGCATTGTCTCCTTCAATTTATGGACATTGCCTGTTGTTATTTTTATATTTATTATAGGACGCATTGAAATCTACGGTATGGCGGAATAAAACAGATTTAATTCTACTATGACACTGGACCGACTTCGAGATAAGTCGCTGATTAATGACATGGAGATAGACGAGAACGTTCGTTTCGTTACAACCATTATAACCCTAGCTGACTTTAATTTTATAACATAAAGTTGAAATGATCCAATATAAAACCATAGTCTCAGAAGTGGACTTGGCGCCCTTGCACAGCGTCTCCCTGATCTTGACGTTGCACTTGGTATCGAGCTGCAGTTCGTCATACAGTATTGCGCTGATCTGCACCGGAGAGTTGATCTGGAAACTCTTCCCCGCAGCCTTGTAGCACCTTTGTTCCACTGATTTCAGTTGGGCCATAAGAACTTCTTCCATAGACTTCAGTTTCTGCAGATCCACTGCGACGCCACGATGTTCCATGGCTGAGTTGAATTTGTAAAGATGTTTGATGAAACAGTCAGTATAACTATTTCTCTACAACAATCCTCTACATTGACCCTCCAAACGTTAGCTTTAAAGAAAATTCATCAGATCGGAAAGACTGTGGCGAGAAGTATAGAATTGCCATCACACGCAATAAACAATTTACCGTTGTCTGTAAAAAATAAGACGACAAAGAACGCTATAGAAAAAAAAACACAAAATGTTAAAAATACCGTTAAATAGCTAGGGGATAGAGGAGAAGGGAGGCCAATGGGTGATAAGGATATGGCGTAGAACTTACGTAACGTTACAAATTACATCATAACTAACCAGCAACAATAGGCACCAACCGCATTTCAATATTGACAAAAACGTTCCACAATGAGTTTTGTATGAGCAAGTCTGTCATGGTAGCACTGCATTGCTTCAATAAAGTTAGGTACCACGCCGCTTTCTGCAGCCGGCATTCTGTAGAGATAGTGAACTGTGGCTTCGAAGATAACACTTTCTCCACTTCAGAGAAGTTCTCCGGAGGATTGTCCGGTTCTAGAAGACAGCTCCCAATCTGTTAGGAAGTAATAAATCTACTTTTTACTCCGGAGAAACGTAATGTTTCGAGAATTGAGAATGGAATCCAAAATAGGGTCCAAGTGGTACTAAAACTCACCGCTATTTCCTATAAAACGAATTTAATAATTAATGATCATGGGGTACATATGCCCTATATTGCCAAAACAAAATGCAGCCAATTCTGTGTTATTTGATGTTGGGTATTCATAGTTTAACGGGGTTGTTAATTGTCGTCAAAGGTAAATTCACGTTATATTTTTTTATTAGTAGAGTGCCGTAAGGCATAAAAATGGTCAAACCTCGGAACCCAGGGCCAGTCAATGAATCTGTATATCAAGTATGAGACTGCATTATTAAGACCTCAAATAAAAAAGTTAAAAACAAAAAATTGACCGATCTCGATTTACAACAATTTTTAACAACAATTTACTGAAAAATGAGAGACGGAAGGGAGAAAATTTTTTTATAGTGAAAAATTTAATTTTATTTGTAATAAATTATATGTGCAGAGTAACTTCAATGTAATTTATTAGATTATCGTAAAAAATAAGTTACAAAAAAAAAATTATCATTAACTGTTCACATTGTTACATCGTGTACATTTCACAGCTGTGAAAGCTTTCACCATTGCATTCTAAGCAAGCTGCAGTGCAGTTTAATCCACTTTTCCTGCACCCACAAGATGCTCCACATCCTGTTTTGCATGAGCAAAAAATAATTTTTAATAAAGATTCTGGAGCTGGTCGTTGCGTCATTGTTTGCGGTGTCAATATTTCGCATTCCAAGCCATGTTTGAACTTGCAAAAATACTCTTTTAAGTTTTAGTACAAACGCCCAATTAATTCAATATTTCGTCAATGCGAATATTGTTGCTCGAAAATTCCTTAATCACACGAAATAGCAACAAAGGGCAATATTGGCGTTGGTGACTTGAATTTCCTCAAGTTGCCCCAAAACAACAAATCTATACAACAAAATGTGAAAAAAGCTCTTAAAAAGAATATTTCTCATTTCTTAAATTATGAGCTTTGCAGAGCAAAAACGTGATCCCTTATTTTTTCAAAAATTCTATCGAGAGTAACAAAAAAATGGCTGGATGGATTAATTTGGCACTTTGTAGGATTTTTGTGGACATATTGAACTGTAAAACGCACACTTAATATTATTGGTTTTCACAATATTTTCGAACCAGCGCTCGATTTTCCAAAACACCATCTAAAGCAAATTTTTGATGCATTTTCAAATTCATGTAACAAGAAGAATTCTTGTTTTTTCGAAAAAGTAATAGCTGGTGGTTAAAGGATATTTATTCAAATTCTTGAAACGCACCTTAAACTTGGTATACAATTATTTGTTGCTGAGATATCGATAATTAAAGACAAAAGGATCCTTTTCCATTTGTAGACTGATATCTCGGCGAGAACTAAACATATCGAGGTGTTAAAAGATAGAAATTAAAGCTAAATAAACAAAGTATCCGATCTTTATAAGGGTTAAGCAAGAACATTTTTCTCCACGCCCGTATGTAAAAAAAAGAAGCATTAAACATTTTGAAATTGTTTTGTTGCTGCTTTTCCTAAGATCACTCAAAAACCACTGATGCTACAAAATTTTAATGTGTTAATCCAAAAACTAGAGACTTGGAGCTACAATTTTCTTTTTTTAAATTTCCTGTACGACCATTTTTCTCGAAGTTACGGCCCAAAAATTTGGATTTATTTTTTGATCCTTTACTTTTTCCAGTAGTGTATTTATTTATATTCATCGGTATACCTGCAGTCCCTAAAGATCCAAGATCAAGTTTTCAAGTTTGTAATAGTTGTTATTTTTTAAAATATGACTTTCGACTAATATAAATCAATTAAAACTCCAAAAAATTAATAAATGTTTATAATAATAATAAAAAAATTGAGAGCGCGAAAAAAATTTTTTTTAACATTTTTCTATATGCTATTAAAAACATATTTTCAAGGTTTATATTAAGATTCATAGACTGGCCCTGGATTCCGAGGTATAAACCTTACGGCGCTCCACTATATCGCTTATATGATTGGAAAATTGGCTAAATAAAAGAAGCTACCTACAGGGAGATATATTGATATTATTTGTTTAAGTAGTTATTAAATACCTTTACATCAATTATACAGTCTGGACTAGCGATAATGCCCCATACAGTTGATACGTTGTTCAATATGTGTTTCGCTTCATAACAAATAATTTTTTGTTTTAAAATATTATCAGAAAAATCTCTGCAATCAAATTAAAAGACTAATCTTACGAATCATGACTTAATTTATTATGTTTTTAACTTATTTATCGTTATAATATTAATGCAATTTCACTGTTCAACCTGTAGTTATTATTATCAAACATATTAAGATTAAAGTAAACTTAAGAGACTGGTAAGAAAACTTGCCTGGATCGTCCTGAAATTTCCTTAAAATAGTAAAATTCCTCGTCGATGTTTATTAAAAGGCCTTCTGGCTCGCAGGCGGTGTCTGTGTAATGACAATTCAACTGGTTAAAACCGTTGCTGAAAATGAGATGTTGTATCTGTTAATAAATCGTTTAAACTTAGAAATATTTGATCTTATTCAGTTTATTCTCAAGAATATAGGTGGTCATAGGTTCAAACCCCAACACACTTCTCGACTTTTCAAAAGTGAATCATCGCATACTTTACAGGGAAGGAAAACATCGTCATGAGACCAGCACACCAAAAAGTTCATTCTTAGGTGCATTTCTTAGATGTGTAGTCTGTGAACCGGGTGGTGAAGTAAGACCTTAACACACCCAGTCGTAGAGGAGGCCTGTGTCCAAAAGTGGGACGTATGAGGGGTGATAATGATGATTTTATTAAAATATTTGTAACCTGTAAACAAAAACTGCGGCTATGTCTTTGTTGTCAATAATGCTTAGTTTTTTAGCATGAACTTCAACATTGCAATCATCTATAAGATGTATTTGATACGTAACATCTTCTACTGGAATCTGAGATTTAATCGGTGCTACAAATTTTGCTTTACTTTTTTTATCTTTCGGTTTATCTTTGACAGTTTTATTATCTTTTTCCATATTGGTTTCAATATTACCACTGATAACATTGGCAGGTTTACTAAACTTCATAATGCCATTCTTGTTAGCTAGTTGCGCTTGTACAACATTTTTCTTTGTTTTATTCGTAGCTATATCTTTGGATAGGAAGATTTCAGAAGTTATTTTGTTCACATTTAACGTATTTTCTTTTACTTTTGGATCGCTCTCAACAACTATTTCTTCGTCTATTGAACAGTCAACAGAAACATCATTTAACCATTTCTTTACCGTCTTCGTATATTTCTGTTTTCGCAAAGTATTTTTCGATATCTCTTTAACATTCTTTGTTACTTTATTCGTTCCTTTGATGTCTTTTTTATGTTTAGATATCTTTTTATTCTCAAAATTATTGTCTTTAAATGAGTCAGGACAAGGAATTATATTTTCTTCATGTACAACATGAGTTGTTTGTTCAATTTCATGCATGTCGGAAAATAAAAAATCCGTAGTAAACATATCATCCCACGGTATTGAAGTTTTCTTTATTTCTTCGTTGATGTTACTTTTTTCTTCATTAATGATTGAACTTTCATGAATATCCCAATTATTATTGGAGCTACTTCTCTGTTTTTCTTCAACGCCACAATTGACTAGATGTATAAGATCATCTCGCGATTGTGTTTCCATTACCATATTATAATTGTTCTTATCAATTGTTTTCAAAAGTTCTGCTGATTTTATTGTTCTTTCTATAGAATCACTTTTGTTTTTGTACGTAATACCTGGGTTAATTTTATGTCGACAACGTGATTGGCTTACGGGAAGCTTATTTGTATTATCTTCACCAAATCTGAAAACAAAAAAGCTAAGGTACTTAGTAAACTTATCAATAATAGTATCAAGAAGTACTGTAAAAGATCGAAACTATCGCATTTTCTAATGGTTTCCCGTTAGGGTTTGCAATCCCGCATTCCGCATTCCCGCGGGATCCCGCATATTTTTGAGTACTGCGGAATTCCCGCATTTGTGCGGGAATTCCGCGCGGAAAGTTTTTGATTTCGCTAGGTAATAAATTCTGTACTTCAGCTATCACTGAAGGCCTATTAGCTCCACACAACAGCGCGGGCGCGTCAGTCAGCATCGATTAACCGATCAAGCGAAGTAAAGGATTAGAATGGGCGGCGGTTTGGTTATTCCAGTAGAAAAAAGTGAGACGTTACAATCAAAGTGACACTTAGTTGTAGATTGCTAAATGTTGTTTCTTCTAATGTTAATAACTAAATGATAGTAACAATTGTATTCACATTGAATTATCACTTGCTTTAACGGTGAAGGAAAACATCGTGATGAAACCTGCACACCTAAGAGTTCTTAGGAATTTCTTAGGTGTGTAGTCCGCCAACCCACACTAGGCCAGCGTGGCGGACTATGGCCTAAACCCTCTCAATGGTAGAGGAGACCCGTGCTCAGCAGTGGGCGTATATGGGTTGATGAAGAAGAAGAAGAAGTAACAATTACTAATTAAATAATTGAAGTAAGTGATGGCCTCGACGTAGGCGCACGGTAGAGAATCTTGGGGGTCGCGGGTTCATACCCCAGTCACTCACCTCTGACTCTTCAAAGTAATGTGTGTATTGAAAATGAATTATCACTTGCTTTAATGGTGAAAAAACATCCTGAGAAAATATACACACCTAAAAGTACTTGGGAATTTCTATGGGGTGTAGTCCGCCAACCCGCACTAGGCCAGCGTGGTAGGCTAAGGCCTTCTTCAACAACCCATATACGCCCACTGCTGAGCACGGGTCTCCTCTACCATTGAGAGGGTTTAGGCCATAGTCCACCACGCTGGCCTAGTGCGGGTTGGCGGACTACACACCTAAGAAATTCCTAAGAACTTTTTAGGTGTGCAGGTTTTATTACGATGTTTTCCTTCACCGTTAAAGCAAGTGATAATTCAATTTGAATACACACATAACTTCGAAAAGTTCGAGATGTGTGCCTGGGGTTCGAACCCGCTACCGCCGAGATTCTCGACCGCGCGCCTAAACCTCGAGGCCATCACTAAGCTATACTAATAGGCTAAGGCCTAAACCCTCTCAATGGTCCCGAGGAGGTCCCGAAGAGGAGGCCCGTCCCCAGAAATGAGACATAATAATATGGGCTGATAAAAAGTAACAGTTATTGAGGTTAGGTTCATCACCATCAGCCCATAAACAGCCCTCGCCTGGGCCACAGGCCTCCTCTACCATTGAGAGGGTTTAGGGCTTAATCCACCACGCTGACATAACGCACAAACCGTAAGTTAGCGGACTACACACCTTAAAAATTCCTAAGATTTTTTTCTATACCGTTCAAGAAAGTGATAATTCATTGTGAATACACACATAGCTTGTAAAAGTCAGTGGTGTATCCCTGGGGTTCGAACCCGCAACCGCCCAGATACTCAATCGCTCTTCTAAATCTCGAGGCCATGATTGCTGTTTAGGTCAGATTGGACCATATTAACACGCAGAAAACTGTTGGAATGCAAGAACACAGATTGCGGGATTGAAAATCCCCTACTTTACCTAATAATAACTATGGGAAAGTACTTCTTCTATTAGTTATATTGTATGAATGTTTTTTTACAAGCTTTTATTTAACTTCACTTTTGTATGTATGTTTGTATGTTTACAAATCTTGCAATGAAGATTTGAACCACTTCCAATAGACCGATTGTGCTGAAACTTGGTATACCTACGTAACTTGGATGACAATACAATAATATGGTACCATGGAGCTGGTCTGATGATGAGGTTGGGAGATGACCATAGAAACATCGGTTCTTGTGGACCGATTGAGCTGAAATTTGGTATGTCTTTGTAACTTCGACAACATTACACAAATATGATATCATGGTGCTGATCTGCTGAAGAGTTAGAAGATGCCCATAGGAACTTCGATTTCTGTGGTCCAATTGAGCTGAAATTTGGTATGTCTTCGTAGCTTCGGTAACAATACAAAAATATGATATTATGGAGCTGATCTGATGAGGAGTTGGAGAATGGCCATAGGAACTCCGATTCCTATGGTCGAATTAAGCTGAAATTTTGTATCTCTTCGTAACTTCGGTAACAATACAAAAATATGGTATCATGGAGCTGATCTGATGAGGAGTTGGAGGATGCCCATAAGAACTCCGATTCCTATGGTCTAATTGAGCTGAAATTTTGTATCTCTTCATAATTTCGGTAACAATACAAAAAATGGTATCATAGAGCTAATCTATTGAGGAGTTGGAAGAAGCCCACAGGAACTCCGATTCCTTTGGACCGATTGAGCTGAAATTTGGTATACCTATGTAATTTCGGTGACAATAAAATAACAAGGTATCATAGAGCTGATTTGACGAAGAGTTGGAAGATGCCCATAGGAACTCCGATTCTTGTGGTCCAATTGAACTGAAATTTGGTGTGTCTTCGTAACTTCGGTAACAATACAAAAATATGGTATCATGAAGCTGATCTGATGAGGATTTGGAAGAAGCCCATAGGAACTCCGATTCCTGTGGACCAATTAAGCTAAAATTTGGTATGCCTTTGTATTTTCAATGACAACATAATAACAAGGTATCGTTGATCTGGTGTCATGAGAAGTTGGAAGGTGCCCATAGGAACACTAGTTTCCATGGACCGATTGAGTTGAATTTCGGTATGACTACGAAATGGATAGACTTAGAAATATTTCCAACTAAAAAGTTAAAAATAAATTAACGGTGAAAAACATATTTTAAAATCAAGCTTTTATTATGTACGAAAAATTAAAAAAATAAACTAAGAAAACATTCATAAAATTCGTAGTTTTTTAAACTTTACAAGTAACAATTTACAAAAGTGTTCGGTTTATCAGTAGAAGTATGATACATAAACATATATTATCTATAACTAGTATATTAATAGTCTTAAGTGATCTAAAAGCTTGTCGCGCAATTTCGTTAATGCAAAGACCTCGGCCGCGACGAGCTTTTAGATCACTTAAGACTATTAATATACTAGTTATAGATAATATATGTTTATGTATCATACTTCTACTGATAAACCGAACACTTTTGTAAATTGTTACTTGTAAAGTTTAAAAAACTACGAATTTTATGAATGTTTTCTTAGTTTATTTTTTTTATTTTTCGTACATAATAAAAGCTTGATTTTAAAATATGTTTTTCACCGTTAATTTTAATCATTTTTAAACAGTGTTGCTAACCTACTGGTAATATAGCATTATTATATACATATTTTTGCATTTTTAAATTTTTGCGGGAATTCCCGCGGGGTCCCGCGGGAAAAGCAAATTTCCCGCAAATTTCCCGCGGGAAAAAAATGACTGCGGGATTGCAAACCCTATTTCCCGTTCATCGTGAATTGCACTTGCTCTGTGTCAAACAACACGTCAAAAAATTAAATAAATAAATTACATCCAACAGTCACATACATAGTTCTAAAACCACACTAGAATACAAGTCCTGTGTCGTGGATATTAGAAATTACGAGAAACTTCGGTCTTACAAAGACCCGAAACAAATTATTGTAATAAGTAACAAATATTGGTGTCGAATATTTTTTAGGATCGAACCCGCGGCCTCTCTATTCTAACGTACATCTTTGTTTCCAGTTATTTTGGTATCTTTTATTAGTATTACATTAAAGTAGGTTTAAAGAATATACTTACTGTAAAATTCTTTTTTTTTGGACCTGACTTTGAGAAACTGGAATATTTCTATATTCTTGGCGTACTGGAATAAATTCGGTGATAATTATATCGTTGTAAACTCAGTACATACTTAGTAAACTTATTAATAAATAATTTACCTGTGCGTCGTCGTTTTATAAGTTCCTGCAGGACTTTTTTACCAAACGGGGATAAATGTTTTTCATAATAATTATAATTAAAATGGAAATAGTTATTATGATTCATTTTGAAGTAACTTGCAATGCTAGGTATTGCTGATTGTTAAGTTCAAAAAAGCGCCAAGTTTTTTTTTAAATCATAGAATACAATTCATACATAGAATGTACTAAATAGTATTGTTTTGATCCCTTATTAAATAACTTTCAAACTGTTCCAATAAAAAATCAACCGCTTTTTATAGCTATTTGTTATCGTAGTCCTACTGTGCAATTTCGAAGAGATTCAGTTTTTAGGTAGGTATAGGTAACTAATTCATTCTTTGTGTTACGTTACATTATGTTATAGTTACTAAGAATATAAAGTCATTTTCATATTGTTTTTTTTTAGTGTAGCAATAAACTAATACCGTCAAATATTGAACTGTCAGTGTCAATCTGTGATAGAAATCAAAAAAATTAACAAAGAGAGGAATAAAATAATAATAAATTCACAGGGTCATAATGTGAATACTTAATTTGTTCCATCATTAAATAAACATATACACTATCATGGCAGTAAACTTGGAGAGCTGCGAAAGTCTCCCACTGGACGAGGAGCCAAAATTGAAATATGATCGAATGGAAAATGATGTGCAAAATATACTCCTTACAGACGCAGTGAGCTGTATATGTGTTCATACAAAATTTATATGCATTGGTACACAATGGGGAGTGATACACTTATTGGATCATGAAGGAAACATAGTGCCAATATCGCAAGACGGTAAAAACACTGAATTACGAGCGCACGCAATAGCTGTAAACAAAATATCAGTCGATCAAAACGGGGACTACATCGCAAGCTGCTCAGACGACGGCAAGGTGGTTGTGCACGGTCTGTACAGTGATGATAATACCCACAATTTAAACCTGGGCAGAGAAGTGAAATCAGTTTCTCTGGACCCTTACTACTTCAAATCTGGATCTGGGAGAAGATTTTTGACAGGTAATTCCAGAAATAACATTACACTTTATTCATTTGCTGGACAAAGTTTAACAATTAATATATGGGCTTGAGCATTCCAACACTATGTATTTGTTAAAAAATAAAGTCTATTTTGTTTTGACATAAAATAATCATGGCTTCATTATCCTGTTGCATGATTAATACCAAATTGCATTTTCATATCATTGATCTAAATAATACCTTTAAATATGTACCAGTGACCTGGGGCATTCCACACATAGTAGACAGGTAAAAGAACTCAATGTTTCTGATTTTAGTAACATTTGAGTATGTTCTACTGACATGTTATTGACATGTTACTGTACTGGATAAGACTTCAAATATTGAATCTTTAACAACTGATTGGCATGCTGTAATCTAAGGTGAAATACATAATCATGAAATTATAGGTTACAATAATTAAAGTACTGGATTTATTACTTCATTTAATGAGTGTTTTCATTTAGGTAACTTTTTTGGCTAAAATTTGTTTTTTTTATGTAAAAAAGTTAGACCAGTTAGAATTTTTTTTCCTGAAAACAGATTGTATTATCTAGAATATTTTTACTTATTTATATAATGGGCAAAGAAGTGGATAAGAAGCTAAATTTAAATGAGCTATTAAATGATTCACTTTGCCATTTGTGGCTTTTTGGCTCCATGTATTGAGTGACAGGCTCATGGTATCATACAATTTTACTTTTTCTGTATTAACCTGAAACATCTAGATTGAACAGCATTCACTTGTGCCGGTAACCAGAATAGAGTAGTTAATAAATTACTATTTAATAGCAAATATTATATGTTATCGTAATATCTGCATAAAAGAGATAGCTGAAATATTTGCCTTTAAAAATAAGCTTTTTTTGTTTTACAGGTGACAATAAGCTGACTCTTTATGAGAAAACATTCTTGAATCGGCTTCGCAGCACTGTCATCTGTGAATGTAAGGGTTATGTGCAGGCAATATCCTGGCACGACAGGTTCGTTGCATGGGCCAGTGAAGTTGGTGTCCGTGTGTACGACCTTGTGGCGAAATGCTCTCTAGGCCTTATCCAATGGGAAAAAAATGCCAACAGGTCTTTAGAAGATTACCGCTGCAACTTAGTCTGGTCTGCGCCAAAAACCATCATGATTGGCTGGATCGACACAATACGAATATGCGTCATACGAAAACGGAGTTTAGTGGAATTACAGACACGAGATGTCACTGAATATCTGGTGGATCCTGTGTATACATTCCAAACCGAATATTTTATTGGCGGGCTTGGCCCACTCGATGATCAATTAGTACTCCTAGGCGTACCAAAAGACAGTGATTCAGAGACCGGCAAATCTCAGAGGCCTGTCCTTGTTGTCGCTGAATATAAAGACTGCGAATACTGCGAGTTGTCATCGGACACATTGAATATACGGGGATATGAAGAATATACGTGCAATGATTATTATTTAGAAGTTCTTATTCAGGAAAACAGGTTCTTCATTGTTTCTCCTAAAGACATTATTATAGCTAGTCCGTACGATATTGATGATAAAGTCAACTGGTTGACTGAACATCGAAGATTTGAAAAAGCCATAGCTATTTTGGAAGAAGTTGGCGGTAAAACGTCGAAACATTCTGTCGTCACTGTGGGCGTACAGTATTTAGACTACCTAATGTCCGAACACCGCTATGATGAAGCCGCCATACTTTGTGCCAGAATATGTAAGAATGATAAAGTTTTGTGGGAGAACCAAATATTAAAATTTGCCGAAGTTAATCAGTTGAGAACAATTAGCAGCCACGTACCTAAAAGTCCGGAGCAAGCATTGAGCTCGCATATTTATGAATTAATATTTTATGAGTACCTTAAAGTTGATCCCCAAGGATTTTTAAAGATTGTACAGGATTGGAATCCAGCACTTTATAGAACTGGGATTATTATTAAAGAGGTTTTAGAGCATTTGCTTACAACGGAAGTAGATAAGAATGTATATTTAGAGGCGCTAGCGTTACTTTACTGTTATCAAAAGAAATACGACAAAGCACTGACAGCGTATCTCAAGCTTCAACATAGAGACGTGTTTAAACTGATCACCAAACATAAGATGTATAACGTCATACACGACAAAATCCTCGATCTGATGACACTGGACTGTGATCAAGCCATTAGTGTATTGCTCGACAAAACGAAAGTACCCGTGGAAGTAGTTGAGAAGCAACTTGCTAACCACGAACTTTATCTTTATAAGTACCTCGATGCATACAGCAAAATTGAACCAAACGGCAGGTATCATGGGAAATTAGTCACGTTATATGCCAAATACGATAAGGAGAAACTCTTGCCATTTCTTAAATGTAGCGATAATTATCCCATACAGGAAGCCTTAGACGTTTGTCAAAGTAACAACTTCTATCCAGAAATGGTGTTCCTACTCGCCCGAATTGGCAATACGAGAGAAGCCCTACAAATAATCATAGAACAGCTGAACGACATAAACCAAGCTATCAACTTTTGCCAGGAACAAAACGATAAAGAGCTGTGGACAGATCTTATAAAACAAACAGTCGACAAGCCGGACTATGTTACACTGCTTCTCAAAAGAATTGGAAATTACGTTGATCCTAGGATGTTGATACAAAACATAAAACCCGGCTGTGAGATCAAAGACCTAAAGGATTCTTTAGCCAAGATGATGTGCGACTACCATCTCCAATTGTCAGTACAAGAAGCCTGTAAAGTGATAACCCTAAGGAACTACTTCGATCTTCATGAAAAGCTTATAGTAGGTCAGCAGAGAGGAATATCTGTGACAGACGACTTCTTGTGCTGCGTATGTCAAGGTCGAATTATTATTAAGGACTCGTCGAATGCCTCTGATCTAATGGTGTACAATTGCCGACATTCGTTCCACATAGAGTGTCTGCCCGATGGTGTTCAGTGCCAGAATTGTACTGTGTGCAGTGCTGTCAAAATGTGACCAGTCCACCTCCTGCTCAATGTAATGTGTATGTAGTTAGGAAACTTAACCAGGTCCACAGTATTTTCCAAAATTACGTCGGTTCTCGTTCATGGAGTTGCAGCAGCATTGTACAACAAGAGCTACTAACTCTAGTCATTGGTTAGTGCTAATATCCTATTTATTTTTTTCCGACTTCAAAAAAAAGCAGGAATTGTAATTTTTTAATTTTATGAATATTCAACAGTAATATGTGCCTTGTCAAATGGCGAACCTAAATTTCCTGTTATTTCCACCGCGCATTTATTGGGTGGCCTCATTCTTGATAACGCCACTGGTAATGAGGAAGAATAATTAGATACGAACGATATACCTTTATCCCTCGATGGTAATAATAATATCAGCAATCTGATATTAAATATTTGTATTTTAATAACATTGCACTTCGTTTACAAGGTGACTATTTTTAAGCAAGGGTGCCAATTCTCGGCAAGTCATTATTCTTTTTCATTGGTCATTATAACATAACAATAACTCCTTAAACATAATAAAAAATATAATTGTTATGTTGCACTTTTATTGTTGTACCAAACAGTTTTCTACAAGTTAAAATGTACATAAAGAATATCTTCTTTAAATTGTTTGCAAGTTTATGAAACTTCATTTTAAATGTCTTTTGTTTGCTTGAAAACTGCTAATATCACATAAATTCATCCCATTTCAAATTTCCGATTCATACTGATATTATCATGTTTGAATTTCGTCTGGATGGACCTAAGATGTGCACCAATAAGTCTTCAAGTATGTTAAAATTTTCTTTTATTAGAATTTCAAATCAGTTCGAAATTTGTATAGAACCTGTACATTTATATATACATGAACAATAAACAACCAAAACCTATATTATCGTGTAGGCTATGTAAGATTTTTATATAATTACCATAAATTACTACTATATCAGAGTATAATGATTTTGCCACTGTAGTTACACCATGGAAATATCTGGTAATAACTAACATTTTCCTTTTTGCTTACATATCTGCTAATTTTAATAATGTTGTTTTCCTGCTCCATTATCGGCAAATGACATATCCAAAAATATTTTTTACGCGAACCTAATATCTAATCAGAATATTAAATGAATTGCTATTAGAATTGGCCTCCATGTATTGAAATAAATCAAATATTTAAAATGTGTAATTAATTATATAATTATTATATACGTCTGGTGCTTTTTATAATGATGTGGCTTGTGTTATTGTTTCTCATAATATGTTATTATATCATGTAATAAAATAATGCTAAGTATGTTGTCTTTGTTTGTCTACTCTTCTTCAATGTATATTTATATAAACTGATGAAAGTTCATCGCTAAAATTATTAACTATTTAATTATACCTATAACATTTATTTTAATAAATTTTATTTTGTCGCGCTTCTAAGGCAAGTACCCCAAGTGGGCCTAATGTAGTTCAAAGGCCTGAAAACCTTTCGTATCTGTAATCTGGCCGTAAAGTATACACCACTAGATGTAGTATTTGCTAATATGATCCACACAAATCTATACGTATTAAGTCTATGTATATTTCATAACGAACAGATCGACAAATATACTTACAAACTTGGTTTTCATTAACCCTTTATAAGGCAGAAGGATCCAGAGGAATAAAATAACTTGCGGTTATATTTTTGGCATGTTTTTATTTATATAACAAAAATAAACTTAAAAAAAACACTAATTATTACGGAAGTTTTGGAAAAATAGGTGGTAAAAATATTCCCACTGCCCGTCAACAGACCCACATGCAAGCTAAATTTGTAACATTTTTTTCTGTGAAATTGTGCAAAACAAGGCGTAATGCAAAGAGGGACATTACGCTTACTGCATTTTATTTTGCTACGCTTATTTTGACCTTTGTGCTGCACAATATACAGCGTCGGTAAGTCTCCAACTCTGCCGGCATATGGTCACCTACGTTTATAAACGGCAGTTCTTCAGGTACAGCATTTACACTTTTTTGATATACCTCTGGCCATGCTATGCGTCATTTCTTGCAGATGTATATAGGCATTTTTTTATGTTTTGCTGCTCCGCATACAAGTTTGTCTGAGTAACGATCAAATCAAAGACTTCATCACTAAAAAACTTTTTGAAATGCGCTACTGGACGTGCTCTCCTATTCAATAAATACCGAGGTTTTGTTGTCACCTTATCAAATTCATCGGGATCTGGCCTGGATGTCCACAAATCCTTCCCCCATGACTCATCTTCACATTCAGATTCATCACTCAGTTCTTGTCTTATTCTTGTTATCAAAGGCTCTTCTTCTGGCTGCGAGTTATCTAATTGTGAACATTGTGCTTTTGTAGATGTACCTGACTCTGAACTATTGTTAAGGGTAGAACGCAAAAGAGTAGCAGAATTTTGTAAAAGGTTACTTGGATCATCATCTGATTCAAGTAACTGTTGTATCGTATTCACGTTGAACACGTCTTCTGCCTCATCAGACTCAAATCCGTCATCTGAGCCGTCATTGGGAATGCCGCAAATCGGCTCCAATAACTTTTCAATAGCATTTTCATTCATATAGCGTGGCATTTTTCATGAAAATCTGAGAAAAGAAGGAACTAGTTCAACAAGTGTACATAACACGCCACGGGCAGCGGGAATATTTTTCCCACCTAGTAAAAAGTCCTCTCACATCTAAATACGATAGTAACTTCTAAGGTATAGCAAACAACTTGAATAATAAACATAAATACATAATAAAAAAACAGATTCTTACCTCTTTTCAAATAAAAAATATGAAAATTCACAGAGAAACAAACTTTGTTTCAAAATTGCCGCAATTATTTGACAGCTAGTGGCGCCAAGAAAAAATTTGTCACACAAACATAATTTTTTTTTCTCAATAATAATAAGGCATACCTCCTTAGTTGCCAGTGCAACAAATTAGGACTCCTTTATAACTTACATAGAAGATAAGCAACATTTTTGTTGGTGGTAAATATATCACCTCTGCCTTAAAAAGGGTTAATGTGCTAGAGCGGCTACTCTGCTACGACGGCATAAAAAATCAACACCCGTTTTATGGAAATTTTAAATATTGTTTTATTTTTCTCTTGTTTGTAAAATAGTACTAAGGCCTCCGAATATGAACTTGGTAAAATGGAACGTATATATACGCTCCGTTACCCTTCAATGTAATACATATACCAACATAATTATTATGATTTAATTTGTTTTTATTATGTAAACTTAATAATTATAACTTGTTTATTGAAACTTATCTGTATTTTTCTTGTGTAAATCTAAAAAATTAACTAAAAAAGCAAAAAAATCTCCATTATCATTTCTCAAAAATAACAGGTGGGCATGCGTAAAAAGGAACAAGAATTATTGTTTATTCCCATGTGGTGAAAAATGGACGCGCACATGATTCTGTGAGGTTTTGAAAATGTTTTCCTTGCGTGTTAGCGTGCGTTAAGCATTGAAAATTGACCAGTACGTTATAAAGTGTAGTGTGAAAATGACAGATATGCCTCCTTATCTCGCCATCAAAGATGAGGAGAAAACTAGTGAACAGACTGACAGTGATACTTGTATCGACGTAGATGATTGGGATTTACCTTTGTGTTTCAATAAACCGCGCCACACAGAGCCCATAAAAGGTGCAGATCGAGTGGAGCATTCGTGGCGCGTGAAAGAAAAGGTGGGCCACCGCTTTACCTCGCGAAAACTTTGATCGATGCAAGGCCAAAACAAACGCACATGGTGGTAGACGGGTGCGTCGCAACCAGGCTCTCGGTCGTTGCCCCTTGCGCAAAAAGAATAACACTGCATTTGTTATGAGAAAATCCATACTAGTTTTATTATTTTTTAACAATATTAAAAGTTGTGAAATACCAAAAAATCAATACAATCGTAAGCAGTGATAATGTATTTAAAGTTGTGTAGTAAGTGCGTAATGTTTGTTTGCAGTACAAAACACACTGTGTAGCACTGGTGCTATGCCTCAATTTGGGTGTGGATCCACCTGATGTTGTCAAAACACAGCCTTGTGCTCGACTTGAGTGTTGGATAGGTATGTACCTCATTCACAATTATCATTACACACCATAAATCGTATTTATTAAGAGTAAAAATATTTTTTATGAGAATGATATTTGTGTGTGTCTCCTAGATGATATAAATATGAGTAAAAAGAAAAAAAATAACATTCAAATAATTTTTAAATAAATACAAAAAATACTATAAAAAAAAATTCTTGTTGATTTTCTGTATGTTCCATATCTGAAGTGTAAATTATTTAAAAAAAATAATGTTATTTAAAAATGACTCTTAAAAACTACACTCATGTTAATAACAGTCTAAATAATTACTCATTATCCATTGAATTATGAATACAGATCCTATTTTAAGTGCAAAACTATTTTATGATGTGTTTACCAAAAAGGGTTCTTCAGCACCCTATTGCACATTTGAGAATAGAAGTAAGTTGTATGTATTAAAAAAAGTATTTTTTCTCAGAGTTATTTTTAAAGCAATGGTTTAAATTCATGTAAATGCAATAAAATGAAAAAAAAAGATATTTTAGCAATGATATTTAACTCAAAAATTTGTTTGATTATTATATGAACTAAAGGTGTAAACAATTTAGTATATAAAACAATAATTCCTATTGACTTGCTAGACATTACTTGTAGCGCATACATCCATACAATAATACATTCATATTAAATATTGTTAAGCATACAATTTACAATACAAATGTTGTTAAAACTATTGTAAGAGTAAAAATCAATATACCTCCTGCCTAGTTGTTATGTTATTATGTGCCACGTTAAAAGGTCCTGGATTTGATTCCTGGATCAGGCAAATTATTATCAGGATTATTTATATGGAAAATGTAAGGAGCAGAATATAGTCTCATTGCAGCAATAGAGCAGAATATAGTCAATTGTGCTCAGAAAAATACATTAAGATTGCTTTCTTCATGCTGGAAAAAACTTAATTGACTAAAATGTATGAGCAGAAATGAATGTCTGCCTACCCCTCAGGTGTAAGTTAATATATGCATGCAAAAGTCAATATTTGGATTCCCTTATCTTCTTCATCAATTTGCTGCTGAGTATGGGTCTCCTCTGCCATTTAGAGGGTCATCAAATTATCTTTAACTATAAATAATCCTCATGTATACAGACCTTTATGTTGAAGGGGTTAAGCACCTTATAATAGAGAGCCTCTTTTCCTTTCTAGACTATATATCAACCTATGCCTAGAATAAGGTTACTTATGAATATAACACCCAAGTACTTTTTATGTCTAGAATAGAATTAAAATTGTTTATATATTGCACTAGTGAAGTAATCTTCTTCTTTCTTCTTCTTCATCAACCCATGTACGCCCACTGCTGAGCACGGGTCTCCTCTACCATTGAGAGGGTTTTAGGCCATAGTCCGCCACGCTGGCCTAGTGCGGGTTGGCGGACTACACACCTAAGAAATTCCTAAGAACTTTTAGGTGTGCAGGTTTCATCACGATGTTTTCCTTCACCGTTAAAGCAAGTGATAATTCAATTTGAATACACACATAACTTCGAAAAGTCAGAGGTGTGTGCCTGGGGTTCGAACCCGCGACCGCCGAGATTCTCGACCGCGCGCCTAAACCTCGAGGCCATCACTGCTTTGAAGTAATAATGATCACAAATTTTGTTGTTGTTTGAAGAACATAAAAAGTTACAGATAATTTTGTGCCCAATTAAGTTTAAATCGCTGAGAAAGACAAGTTGTGAAAAAGCATATATAACTTTATTCTGCGCGTAGGTTGATATTATGTTTATTAACAATGTAATAATGATAATCTCAATAAACCTGGGAATAAACCCTACAAATTGCATGTTACATGCTTTTGATTAATATTAGGGTGGACAGTGTTTTTAATAAAAAGTAAATATTTTTGTAATAACAAATTATCATCATGAAATAGTTATAAATGGTCTGGGCTTAATAAAATTCTACTAAAGTGTATTTCAACTTGTACATTATCATTTATATTTTATTGAATTTTATAAAACAAGAGCTTTGAAGATTATTAATGGTTTAACAAATGTACTAATAGATAAAAGAGGAATGTTTTCTTTAAAATAAAATGGAATAGGTTGTTAATTTTCTAATGCGGACAAAATGTAACAGAAACAGGATATAAATCATTTGGCATTGTATTCCAAAGTTAGTTTGATAAAAAAGAACACAGAAGTATTTGTATCCTAATAAATTTATTCAGAACAAAGTCAACAAGTTGTAATCACTACAATAATTAACCACACAATCTAAAAATCTTGGTGGATGCAGATTTGATTCTAAGGCATATAGATCTGGCTCCAGGCTTTGTTTGTATGTAACAATTATTTATCATACACTGTAATGTTGAAGACGGAACATTCTCAATTTTAAAAATTTTACAGAAAGAGTTTTTAAGTAAATTTCCATTAAATGGCATTAGGCTGATATGGTGGACAGAGACCAAACCCTTTTCATTTATAACAAAAGCCCATTCTCAGTCTCAGGCTGACATAGATAAATGTCAAAAGTCCATCAGCCTTATGTATGTATAACATATTTTTGTAACATCTAAATGATCCATTTGCAATAAAAGTTATGACTAAAAGACATTAATCAAGTTGTTATAGAAATGGGAAAGTGGTTTATAGGAAATACGGCCGGCTCGTTAATCACGGAACCGTCTGGCGGCGTGGGATAGTTAATTTGTTGAGTGAGTCACCGCAGATGGGATGTGAGTCAGCTAGCCGCTTCACCGCGCTCTGCCGTGTCTAGCGTGAACATACGGTAGGCGATGATAACAGAGATAGCGTGGAATAACATCAGCTGTTCATAAAAACAACGCCACCAAATAGTATGTTTTTACTGATACGCATTATTAGTTTTCAAATATTGCTGATTAGGTGTTTCGTCTACATTAATAAATGCGGTTCAAAAATATAAAATTATATTAAAGGCTTGAATCTTTGACCTTTTACGGGATGACTAGTGGACACGGACCATATCTATGGTTTACATGTCACTTCACAAATCTTAAATGTATTTTGGAGTATACAAGTTTTACTCCTTATTAATGTCTATTTAAATTTATTACACACACATCACTTCGGGACAATGTAATCTTTTAACTTATTTGTCATGCATGATCGATACATCGACATAGTATAGACCTGTGCTGTAGACAATGTGTTATGATTTTGTTTTGGAACTAATTAATTGACCACTGACGTTGGCAGACCCCCAGTCGCTGTCGCCCACGAAGGCTGTGGAGAGCATCGGGCACGCGCTGCAGTCACAGTACGAGCGGTGGCAGCCGCGCGCGAGATACAAGCAGTCGCTCGACCCCACCAGTGATGAGGTATGGCCATGCTACTGGAGGATACGTAGTAGTAGTATCCTACTCGATCCGATCGTAGACATCCTTACTAACACTAAGTTTGTGCGAAGACTATGCTAAGAAAGTCAGTGACAAAGTTATGTCACCAAAGCAAATGAGCTATGGAATCTATCGGAATAAAATCAAAAAGGACTTGGATTGAGTATTTCGTACACTCATACATGATAGGTGTTTTGTCTTGCTGATGGTAGGATATTAAATTCGTCAGCATTGCCATCACTATAAACTTCTAATCGTGTATGTCTCTGGGTCACATCGTCCACATTTGGTTTCGAATATAATTCTATAGTCTGATTAAAGATATCTGCAACCAATTGAAACTACTTCTGCGACAATTTTTCAGTGTTGTGCGACAACGAGTGAAGATAAATCAAAGAGTTTTAAGGTGTAAAAGTCAGTTCAGTTCATTTCGCATATAAAAAAATTGACTTTTTTTCGGTCCAAGTGAGTCGATGTCGAGTGAAGAGAGATCTAAATCTCTCGCCAATGAGTGTTCTGTTTGGTCAGAATCGTATTTACCATGGGGCGAGCATCAATTTGCCGCGACAGCATAATAAAGCTACCGCTGCCGATTATCATTTCCGTAGTCATGATTACTTCATTAAAATTCACATATCTAAAGTGTCTCAAGCATCGACGTTATACTTGGACAACAGTTAATATGTAGGCGTAGATATGTTGTACTCTCTTTGCTTTCCTGGTTCAATAATATATTTTAAATTTCCTCATTTACTATAGTTTTTTTTTTTACAAGATACTTATAAAGGTTGCCTTTTTATTGATTTCATTGTTTGAGAAAGCCAAGGATAGAGATCACAAAGCTCCTCTGCTGGGTGTCACTTCTCGTCAATATTAAGGGCGCTACTGTCACTATGGTGTGGAATATTATCTATAATTTCCATGTTAATAATTGCCGTTTTATAAAAATAAGCTCATTTACTGTTGTTTAAGATTTCAATATAAATATAGGTATAAAAGAAGACATCGTTAATGAGCATTGATATTTTTAACACAATTATTGGAAGCCACCGATTCCGTGACCTCCGACCTCGCGCAATTGATATCGCCTCATATTTCACAACACTCGTAGGATTTGTGCGTTTATAAAAATGTTCACAAACAATAGCACTGTTTGTAATATTGGAATGGTTTGATTTCAAACCAGCAGTCAGGTTATATATTTTCTTTTTATGTATTGAGTCGGCGAAATGCCAACAAACGTTACAAGATTAAACAAGTGAGAAAGGTTCACCCTCATATGTTAAAATTATCTTAAAATTTGGATTCTCATATTCCGAAAACCTATCATCTAATTAGATGCTTAATAAAACTGAAGGTTGATTTATATTTAGAATTGTCCTTATTCGTATTTATTGGCTGATATGCAACGCAAATCGCAATCAAATGACCAGATTAATTAATAAACATGAGATAATTTAGACAATGTAGTAGAGTGCGATATGTCCCGGCGCGTCAACAGAATCATTGTTGCAGCGGCTATTGCGTCATATATTGCAATTGGTTGAGAAGGTCGCTTTACGACGCAGCAGCGCAGTGGCGGTGTGTCGCTCACTGCGCATGAGTCAGCGCACTGACACACTGCGAGCGTCACCTGTTTTAATTCGGGCCAATGTCACCTAGGTTTTGCGTACTATGTACAACTGCGCAGAGAATTGTATACCTACATATTAGACATGCAGTACTCAAGATAATATGCCATGAATGCTAAACTATTAGTACTTAATCAATGTCAGGGTTTTCTATACATTGTTGACACACCAAGTTTTCTGTGAAGTAGGCAAGAAAACACCACAAAATTTAAAGTCGCTGTTAAGTTCTCGCATACTAACAAAAATGTACCCAAAGCTTTATCTTGCTATACCACTTGCAAGGAAATTCATGGAATATCTTATCTTATGACATGATAAACAAAACAAACATAAGTAATAGAAAAGGACCTATAGTTCTTCAAATGAATTGACTACGTATAATACTTTGTACTTCGTGAGATTCAAGTGTTGTATTCTCAGGTGAAGAAGCTATGCTGCTCACTGCGGCGCAACGCCAAGGACGAGCGAGTGCTGTTCCACTACAATGGACACGGAGTGCCCAAGCCCACGTCTCAGGGAGAAATATGGGTGTTCAACAGGGTAAACTTCGAATTTCTTATTGGGTAGGGCCAAGATAGAAAAAGCAGATCCTAGTTTAGTGGCGCGTCATATGTCGCCCTAGAAGAAACGTTATTTCATCTATAAATATATACTTTTGAATACTTTCACATTTCTAATTGTATTAAAGACTACGACGAAAGACTACGAGTTAATGCCTAATATGTATATAGGCTGATCATGATGAGTTTTTAAGACGAAATAGCCTGTTTAACCCAGACGCTGTGTTCAAAGACAGTGCTAGTTTAATTAATAATAGTGTTGCCCAAATGCAAGAACAAGACGAGACTTAGCCAGTCTTGGTCTTGGTCTTGCGTCAATACACCTGGTCTTGGTCTTGGTCTTGGTCTTGCGCTCCCAGTCTTGGTCTTGGTCTTGGTCTTGCAGCAAGAGTCTTGCAAGTCTTGCAATTACCTATTAGTCTATTACTATTTATTAAAGTTTACTTTAAATCTTAGAAAAACGTATTAGAATTGGAACATTGTGAGCTTGAATTAACATAGCCATAGTAAAGATCAAGCAGATTAATAAATAACTGAAGATTTGATAAGAAATTCGAAAAATCAACTGACCTATATGTCGTTTTCCATGGAAGTAACTGTTTCTTAATAAACATTTATGATTTATAAGCTTACATTTGCTAAAACATGTAAAAAACAAATTAATTACAATAACTTGACTGTATTTTAAAGAACCTAAGAATATTTTAACCTACGCCCTGTGGCGGCAATCAAATAGTGTCAAATGTGATTTCGGCGCGGCGGCAACGATTGTTGTATATGATTTCAAAAGAAGCCGCCGGCGCGTGTATCATAACCATGTACTTCTGAAAAGCGGCAAATGACTTTGAGAAGTAAGTACAAAACCTTTGATGCCGCATTATCAAAGTGCCGATGGTTAAAACATAACTATGCATGCACTCAGTTTGATTTTAATGGATATTTTTTTATTCGCTATGTAGGTATGTTTATGGTATTAGTCGTAATGCGCATAGGTCCAGTTTTTCATATTCTTTGATACAGTTTTTTGCGTCTCATAGAATTCCTAAGCGTACCTATACACCGAACTGTCACACCTAACTACTCCGTGAAATAGCGCTAAGTCCTAGCTGCAAGACGCAAGAGTCTTGCAGGCTATGTCTTGTTCTTGCTCAAGTCTTGCACGGTCAGTCTTGGTCTTGGTCTTGCTAAAAATACGCGGTCTTGTTCTTGGTCTTGGTCTTGCAAAAACGCAAGAACAAGACCAATACTGCAAGACCAAGACTGAATTTGGGCAACACTAATTAATAATTGTGTTGTGTCTCCAGGCGTACACGCAGTACATCCCGCTGTCGATGTACGACCTGCAGACGTGGATGGGCGCGCCCTCGCTGTACGTGTACGACTGCTCCAACGCCGGCATCATCGTTGACAACTTCAAAGTGTTCGCCAACCAGCACGAGAGGGAGTATGAGGTATGCTTCCACACCGCGAGTACTACAATTGTGTAAAAAAACATTGCTTGTCAAAACATATTTTGTCAAAGCAATATGTACTTGTGACAAACTAGTAATAATTAAGACCCATGAAAAACGGAAAAAAAATATGACCAAAATCTTAATAATATCTTTCATTTGTAGGATCGTGGCTAATACTTTATATAGGCTGATAATAACAATTAGTGATAATAATTTGAAGGATTCTTTGTATGGCGTAGAAATGGAAATTGTGATTTCGCAATTAATGTCGGGCAAAGTCAAAGTCATTTAACCCTGGTTCTTCTGTTGAACACCATTTTATAGCTACCAAAAGTATCGATCGCCAGATTTAATTTTCGAATAAACATATAAAATAGTTTCGTTATAAGAGTTTGACTAGAAGAATGATAACCTTTTAACATGTGCAGGCGCAGGCGAAGGGCGAGGAGGGCACGCCGCCGCCGGCCAGCGTGTCGTACAAGAACTGCATCCAGCTGGCGGCGTGCGCGGCCGGCCAGAGCCTGCCCATGAACCCCGAGCTGCCGGCCGACCTGTTCACCGCCTGCCTCACCACGCCCGTCAAGATGGCCATGAAGTGGTTCGTGCTGCGCAGCCGCACCAGGGTCGCGCCGCACGACGTGCACGACCTCATCGACAAGTCAGTCTACCTCATACTTCCTCACTTCGCCACTATATCAGATAGCCTCCATACTCAACAAATGCTATCACTGCTCTCATCATAAGCTCTCAGTTTTGCGTTCATTATTTACATTCTTTATTACTGTTTACCTTTTCATTTCTACATTTAATTAATAAATCATAAGGGCAATTTTATTTTATGTATGACGATGTAACAATTTCTAATGCCCGTCCCCATGCGCAGAATTCCTGGTCAAGTGACCGACCGTCGGACGATGCTGGGCGAGCTGAACTGGATCTTCACGGCGATAACGGACACGATCGCGTGGAGCTCGCTGCCGTCCGACCTGTTCCAGCAGCTGTTCCGCGCCGACCTGCTCACCGCCAGCCTCTGCAGGAACTTCCTGCTGGCAGACAGGATCATGCGGTGAGTGGGGGCGCCAAGTGCGGGCACAGAGTGAGAGGATGAGCGGATCCAGCTATGGCGCCAGGGTGGGTAGGGGTCATATAGTCGCAGCCAAAACAAAAGAATTTATAATTTAATTTTGATGATGACAGATATAGGTATGTAAGGATTGAATGTAAAAATACGCCCGAATAATGCATTTGCAAAGAAACGTTATGTTTAACCTTTTGAACGCCATTGTCGGCTATAGCCGACATGCAACGCCGTGCACTCTACGCCACGGTCGTCTATAGCCGACATTAAAGTAGCATTATTATTTAACGATAAATTTGTTCAATAAATGAGTTTCTGTCTATCATATCTTATTTATTGAAGTAACAAGGATATAATAATTCATATATACCTTAAACCTACCTATAAATATTTATTATATGTGAGAAATCCATGAGAGAAAAGATGCCAAAAAAAAGTCCGTATTGGATGGACTCCAGGCGCCATTGTCGGCAAGAGCCGACCGCTAGTGTTGTGCTAATTTTTTATAAATAATAAGCAAACTGTGCGCTAATGTACGAAGTAAATATAAAATTTTTGTATTATTTCATAAAACAAATATCATATTATATTTATAATAAAATAAACAACTCATTATTGATTAATTAATTGAAGAATTATTTAAAATTCTTTACCTACCCCCTATACAATCGATAGTCCTAGAGTACAGTGTGCCCATTCTTATTTTATTGTCTTTTATGACTGTCCTTTACGCCACGGTCGGCATTAGACGACTCACTTAGTCGCTGTCCGCGTACGAGTACTCAAATAAAGCTGTCCTGTGTTCGTGTCGTTCTTTTGTGAAATACCAATTGCCAATCCCCATTTTGGGGGATTTATCTGGCGCCTGACGTTTCGGCGAAGGTGACGGCGACTATGTAGATTATTAAACATTTTGTATTTGTCCCAAATTGATTTATTTAACATAATATAAGACGGAGACTCTTCTAAACCCATACTTTAACCGCCATTTGGCAAACAAATATTTTTGTCATAGTTATCTTCTTTCCCAAACAACAACAATCCGTCCACAAACAGTGTATTTCAAATTAAATTAATTTTTTTTACGACATCAATTGGTATATACTTTTATGATTTAATATTACACTCGTGTATTCTTTGTAATAGTAACAAAGAAGTAACAAAAATAAAAGATTATGATATTTTTTTTGCAAAAGCGACTTTTACTAAAGTATTTCTTACAATACAACCATCGCATCGAAACATATTGTAAGTAAAATAAGTAATTGTATTTAATGTAGTTCCTAAAATAATCCTTGACGGATTAATATTTTATTTAATTTTTGATGCTAATACATAATATCGTGCACCGTGCCGCGCGCGTCCCCTCTCTATAATGAACCGCGAGCATGTATGAAAACACCGTGTCGACTACGCCCATGTCGGCTAGAGCCGACAACATCTATTGAGTAGTGCTGGGGTAATGTTACTGTGTAATATTTTTGACTAATGTATTTATCTTCAAGAAACATCGTTGTAAGCCATAGTATTTGCTATGTAAAATTACTAGTTTGATGTGGGCTTAAAAAAAACTTCATTTCTAATATGTTGGTAGATTTATGCACATTATTTTTATTAGAAAATAAAACGTTATCGACATGCGATTCCCATCCCTATATTTTTTTAGGTATTTATTGCAGTTTTGAGGGCTTGGCGTGGGGGACACGGCGAGTGTTTTTATGCGTGGCGGTCAAAAGGTTAAGAAAAGTTATTAAAGCTCCACCAACGTCTTGGAGTCAGCCCGGGCGGCGGGTCATGACCTCCATGACCCCTTGGATCCGGCGTTGAGTGTGTGCGTGTGGCAGGTCGTACAACTGCACGCCGGTGTCGTCGCCCGCGCTGCCGTCGCTGGCGCGGCACCCACTGTGGGCGGCGTGGGAGCAGACGCTGGACCTGGCGCTGGCGCAGCTGCCGGCGCTGGTGCGCGCGCCGCACCTCGCCGAGTACACGCACTCGCCCTTCTTCCGCGACCAGCTCACCGCCTTCCAAGTGTGGCTCGACCTCGGGAAATGTACGATCCCATTGCATTCATATTTTATTTTACTCACCAATGCCTGCATCACTTCATTGCAAAAGTTAAAGTCAAATCATCTTTATTCAGGTTGACTTTGAAAAGTTCTTTTGAATCGTCATAAAAACTATTGCTGCTTCAAAACGTATTATTGCTTTGAAGAAGAAAAAGTAAGAAACTCTTTCAGCAACACGGAATGCCATTTTTTTTAAATAAATTTAGTCCCATGGATACAAATTGTAATAACATAACTCTTCAATATAATCAGAAATTCTTCAATAACCTTTTGTATATATGTAGTTTATCTTTAATCGATTTTTAAAAAGTTCCAGGGGAAGTTCCCTAATACCCTTGCAGTGTTCTGTTTGTATTGCATAGTATACCGCGGTGTTGCAGGGTCCCCGTCCCGGCCGCCGCCGGAGCAGCTGCCCATGGTGCTGCAGGTGCTGCTGAGCACGCTGCACCGGGTGCGCGCGCTGCAGCTGCTGTGCCGCTTCCTGGCGCTGGGCGCGTGGGCCGTGCGCGCCGTGCTGGCCGTGGGCATCTTCCCCTACATGCTCAAGCTGCTGCAGGCCTCCGCGCCCAACCTGCGCGCCTCCATGGTCTACATCTGGGCCAGGATCATCGCGGTCGACCCTGTTAGTACACTATTTTACACTATTAAAGACATTATATGGCGGGAAACGGATGAATGAGGCCTGCTCATGACCGGTATGGTTGGCGCTATCTTGGGAAAGCCTACGTTTAACAGTGGACAGCAATAGACAGAATATATCGACATTCTTATTTAATCTTTCATTGCTGATTATGGCACTATTTTATCATATTAAGGGTATTTTAAATTTATTTTTATTAAAAAACATATTTGGTAGAAAAGTAATAAGTATGAAAATTGAAAGATGGACAAGCAGAGGAAAGCCAAAGAAAAGATGGATGCAATGTGAAAGGAGATGTGAAAAAAAAGGTCACTGAAGACATGACGGCTGATAGGGATGTTTGAAAGGATAAAATATACTGCACCAACCCCAAATAGAATTGGGAACAGGAAAGTTAAGGATGATGAATAAACATATGACTATATTATATACCCCTGTAGGGTGCAGTGTCAAAAAAATAAAATGCATGTAATTATTATTGAATGTTTTTGTTCCAGAGCTGTCAAGTGGATCTAGTGAACGCCAAAGGGCACAAGTACTTCCTGTCCGTGTTGCAAGACCCTTCAGTCGATGTGAGTTACTGCTCGAGGTGCACCACTTTACTCATTTCTATAATATATAGTTTTTATAATGAGTTGCAATGTATTGTTCATTTGTGATGTATAGATTTTTTATTCCTTTTCTTTATACACAGTTTGTAATATATTTTTAGTATGCATGATGTATATTTTCAGAGTGAACACAGAACGCTGGCGGCGTATGTTCTAGCCGGTATAGTGGACAACTACCACGCGGGACAAGAAGCCGCCTTGCAGGTATCATTTGTTGTCTATTTTATGTCAGTACCTGGTCTTTTAATAGCAACTTATTTCTTACATAATTGTTGTTATTTACCTCCAACATATTCCGTTACTTTTTGTGAACTCCATTAAAAAATGTATCATATTCATATTTTACAATGAATGAAATAAATCTTATATGAATGTATATATTCTAGGGCTCCATGATCTCAATCTGCTTGGAGCAGCTGGGCGACGGGTCCCCGCTGCTGGCGCAGTGGGTGTGCATAAGCCTGGGCCGGCTGTGGCGCGGGTTCGACGCCGCGCGGTGGGCCGGCGTGCGGGACCTAGCGCACGAGAAACTGTATCCCTTGCTTCAGCATCAAGAACCAGAGGTAACTAATTAAAATAAAAGAAGTCGTTAATTTCTGTGATGTCCAGGTAGCCGAGTTAGATGTGACCCAAATATATATTTTTTGTAATTTATTTTGTTGAAAAATAATCAGAAGTTATTTATAACACTCTATTCAGAATGTACATTTATTTATGTACCTATACCTTTGTGCTACTTTATTAAGTGTGTAGTCCTCCAACGCGCACTAGGCCAGCGTGGTGGTGTAAGCCCTAAAGGTCACAGCTCACTAGAGCCACCCGATAGCCACTCCCCACCGCCTCGCCTCGTGCGGTCTGTATTGTTTACATGAACTTGTATGGGTGCGCGCACTACATCAACTCGAGGGCTCCCGAGTGGACCGCGCGCTACCCGCGAATAATTCCGCGACGACGATACGTTGACGATGCGCCGCTCGTCGTCCACTGGTTGACGACGCGAGGTCCACTGGTTCACCACCTATCGACAACGAGTGAACGCCGGGCGACGAGGCGGTGGGGAGTGGATGCCGGGTGGCTCTAAAGAGCTGTGACCTAAAACTTTCTCAATGGTACAGGAGGCGCGTGCCCATTAGTGGCACGTATATAGGCTGAAGTAACTGTTACAAAAAACGCACCAAGCAATAGTAATATGTGTATGTGTGCAGGTGCGCGCGGCGTGCGCGTTCGCGCTGGGCACGTTCGTGTCGGCGGGCGGCGGGGCGGGCCCGCGCACCGAGCACGCCAACGCGCTCGACCAGCAGGTCGCCGTCGCGCTCGCCGCCACGCTGCCGGCCGACGCGTGCTGGCTCGTGCGCGCAGAGATACTCGCCGGTACACACACTACTCACATGGAGACAAACCACACACACACACTTCTCCAATGGGAGCTACGTATCTGAAAGCACAGCGTAGGATTCCTTAATAAATGTTGCGAGAAGCCAGACTGTTTCCAATAGGTCCCTGTGTAAGTCATTAAAAGAGGCCTATGTCCAGAAGTAAACCTCCTTTGGTTGACAATGACGATGAAATGACCACACTAGACCGACATAAAAATTTAAAACACAAAACTTACTGGGCTTTCTCCTTCCACAGCGCTGCAGTGGCTCGTACTGATATTCGAGCAGCACTTCATCGCCGTCTACATACAGGAACGCATAAGGAGGAGCGACAGGTCAGTCCCATAACAATTCATGCCTTAATAACAAAGTAACGTTAGCGAAAATATTTCCATTTGAATTATATTCCTTTTTAATAGTTAAAGTAATTGTCATAGAAACAATTTAAAAACTTAACTAGGGTAAACCACCCAATTATTGGCACTTTAAGCAGCTACTTCACAAAATCGGTAAAATTTGTATGTAAAATATTTTTTAAACAAAGAAAAAAGTATTTCTATGTGTCTTCTAATCATTAGAGAATATTATAAAGTACTTGTCAGTAATAAATTAAATCGTTTTCTATACTAATATTATAAAGAGGTAAGGTTTGTGAGTTTGTATGTTTGTATGTTTGTAAGTTTGTATGTTTGTATGTTTGTATGTTTGTGACGTTGTAGAAAGTAAACTTGCGATCTACTGAACCGATTTTGAAAATTCTTTTACCAATAGGAAGCTACGTTCTTTGTGAGTGTCATAGGCTATATATTAGTCCGAAAAATGATAAGACTTTTTTGTTGTAGCAGGATTTGCGAAGTAAGTCGGAGAAAAAACGGGCGAACGAAACCGTTTTTTGCAAACGCTGCCTTACCCATGGGAGATATATAGTTGAGTCCTAGAGAAAAGTTGTAGAGCTTGATAATATCTACAAAAAAGTCCGCGGTAGCATATGTCTAACTTTTAGGTTTGATTCACTATAACCTCTTTTATGCTAACTAAATTTGTTATAAAATAAAGCATTGTTTGTGAAGGTATTTTTATAAAGATTATATTAATCCTTATCCAAATAAATGCGTTATTCAGTATAAGTAATTAATTTAAAAGAAATTTGCCCTTTACATCATTTAATTTCGATGAGTATCTTAGAAGATATCGCAGTTTCAAAATAATCATCAAGCGCGCAATAATTAAGTACAAGGCGCCGACCGGCGCGTTACGGTATCATGTTTAAATAATTTTACTGATTTGTATGATTTTTGGTATGGGCATAAATAGGACTTTAAGGAGTAAAATAGACTATAACTTATTTTCTTTCTGAACTTAACCCTGTAGTCTACGCGGACGAAGTCGCGGGCAACAGCTAGTATTTAATAAAGTGTACCTTTTTAAAAAAGTGCCTAAAATACCAATTGCTGGCATAGTCAAACCTTTCATTGGCAGTGATTATTACCAATTATTGTCACTATTCTTAAAAAAACAAAAATATAACTGCTAGGTCTTATAAATCTTTTAAAATGTAATTTACGATATCTATACCTGTTTAAAGATAATATGTATCAATTACAATTTGAAATAAACAAAATAAAAGCCTTTGTTGAAAGGAAAATAACATTTACTTGTATAGGAACATAGCATATCAGTTGTACCGCTTATTTTTAAATATGGTTTTAAACTTTTCATAAAATATTAAAAGAAAACAAATAAAAAACCTTGTAGGCTTAAACAAAAGAGTAGAACAACTTTTTTTTTAAGCGTGACTTTTCGCTTTATCAATCTCATCAGCCCATATACGTTCCACTGCTGAGCACGGGTCTCCTCTACCATTGAACGGGTTTAGGCCATAGTCCACCACGGAGGCCTTGTGCAGGTTCCCGGACTACACATCTAAGAAATTTCTAAAAATTTTTAGGTGTGTAGGTTTCATCACAATGTTTTAAGAAAGTTTGAAGCATTTTTTATCAAATCTTCTTTTCTCTTCGGAAACCCTTTTTGGCTACTAATTTTATCCAGTCAACAAAAAGTAGTTCTTCTTCGTCAGTTGTAGACGGACCGTACTTAGAGCCGTGGTCAGGATGTTTAATTCTGAATTGTATGGTAGTCCGGGGTACGCTGGAGGATTTTGCAGAAAGTTTTAAGGTCATGCCATTTGATACTTCGTGTAAAGCTTTTTGGAGGTTCTCTTCTGTGTTAATCTTAAAACATGTTTTATTATTTTTTTCTCTTGACTACTTGTGGCTGAGAAAATAATAATAATTGGCACCTTTGTAATCAATGTTTGACACCCGTGCCATTGAATGGATTTTACATAATTGGCAGTGGGTCAACATTTGGATTGGTGTACCTAAAACTTTCGAAAATATTTTAAATGCAATTTACATTAAATTTTGAGACAAACAATGTATATTTTTTAACAAATTCAAATTATTTTAAATACCCTTATATTGGCATGAGTGCCAATAAAATGGATAAATAGACTTTACGCATACCAAATGTTGCCACCCCACAAATAATTAAATGTTGGCGATTAAATTGTAAAGCAATGCTTAAAAAAGGCAGTTAATATATTTAACAATAGGACACAATGAATATATATAGGAACAACATAACAGGTTTGCAATTTTTGTTAAGATTCTGATAGCTCTTGCCTTAGTAAAAAAATAATATTTTGAATATTTTTGACGCACAGGTCGTGGCTTGTCAAACAAATGGCTATTGCGCCGTTATATTTTAATAAATAAAAAGTGTTCGTTGTCAGTTGAGTAAAGAAAGATACTACTGTTTAATTTCTACTAAAAAAATTATAGTTTGGCTACATGAAATCTTAATTTTCTTAAAAAACGGAAGCATGCCAATAAATTGGTAGAGTGCCAATGATTGGGGGTTTTACCCTATTATGAATAATAAAATTATCTATGACGGCTTTTTTGACACGTAATATTACTACAATCGATCGCAAGTATAAATTTACTATAGACTTTTTGATTTCACAAACACCCAAACTGTAATACATTTGTCTCAGTGCGGGTATGGAACCCGGCCCCTTATTTCTCAAGCCGGTACCTAGCTACGCCCCGAGTACGTGTAGTGACCAAGTGGCATGTGGCATGTGCAGGGAGTCCCGGCGCAGCGGGCACGTGGAGAGCGGGCAGGACGCGCTGGCGGCCGGGGCGCGCGCGCCGCCCGCGCTGCACGCACACACGCTGCCGCGCGCCGCCGCCGCGCTCGCGCTGCCCTCCATCGGTAACCACACACATACACAGTTATATCACTATTTATTTTCCCAGGTATTTTTCAAAATTTACTTGAATAAAGTTTTTGATAAAAAAGGAAACAAATTTAAAAATCTACATACAGGGTGGATGCGCACGAGATGCTTTTTTTTAAACAGGATATAATAGGTACCATTTTCAAGCTCTGTACTAAAAATCAATCAAATAGGAGCAGTAGTTTAGTCATAAATAATATTTTAAGTTTTTGTCCAATATGAACACGATGTATCTTTCTAACAGCTGATTACGTCGAACGCATAGGTCAATCACCTTAACTAAGGTCACAAAATCTATTAAAACGCACTACGAGTTATTTGTCGCTTTCTATCATAACAAAACACGCCGCGCGTAAAAGAGACCGACGATTGCACTCGCCTCGCGCGACGATGGCAAATTGAAGGTCAGTAAAATTCATCTATAAAGGATGGTTGCGTTTAACTTTTATTTTAATGCGATTTAGTTTGTTTGAAACAAACAAAATCTCATTTTTGGTATTATAAATTTTTGTGTTGTGTTGAATTAACACTAAAGACGTATCGTACACGTAGTGTAATTTAATGTACCTCGTGCGCATCCACCCTGTGTAATCTATCTATTAATATTTACATAAGCATAAGCGAGGGGAGGATGATATTTGCTTATTTTTTCAAACGCATTGGCCGAGCGGGGGTTGAATAATAAAAATATTCAATTTCACGAAACTCGAGTCTCTAACCATTTAGAAAGGCATTAAAAACTCTTCTAGTCAATTGTATCACCCTATAGTTACATAATGTTAAACATTGATAAACATGAGTATTGTTGGCTTTAGGTTTCGGGTCGGTGTACATGAAGCTGTGGAACACGCTGTGCATGATGGCGCGCGAGCCGCACCCGCAGGTCTCCGCCATGGCCACCGACATCATCAACTACATCTCCAACCAGGTACCGCATCACTCTAGACAACTTATTTATCGCGTCGTTAATATTTGCTGGTTGATAACGACTTTTCTATTAATTGTCTAAAATCTGTGTGAAGGTTCAGGCTTTTTTCCAATTGGAGATATATTAATGTATTGTATACGTGCAGGTGGACAGCGTGGGCCGCGAGCTGGAGTCTGGGCGCAGCAGCGGCAGCTCGAGCAGCCTGCCGCCGTCGCCCAACACGCGCGCGCACCACCACGAACACACCAAGACGCTGCCCAACATGGGTGCGCACTACGCAAATACACACAACCTCCCATATATGATCCACTGTTGAAAAGCCTCTTTGTCTCTCTTTTCTTAGTTGTCTATTGGGCTCTGAACTTCCGACAGCCGAATCACTACTTTTAACTATACCTGCTGTATGTATACCCAGGTCACCGGCGGGGCAAGTCTGGACTGCCGCATACGATATCAGAAGAGTCGGTAGCCAACCGAGACAGGGACCGGGACTCCACCAGCGAGAGGGACAGACAGCGAGACTCAACCTCATCTAATTCTAGTCAGTGTTAAAGTTATTTTTATTTCTTCGTTAATCCACTGAACGAAGTGTTTTACAAATTTGCAACGGATTTCTTTAATTACAACTGATAACATGTTCTACAGGTCAACCAACAAAGAAGGCGATAGTGTCGACGCAGTTCGTGGAGTGGGCGTCGAGCATGTTCGCGCGGGGCGAGGAGGAGGGCGGCGCGGGGGGTACAGTGGGTGCGGGGGGCGCGGGCGGCGCGGGGGGCGCGGCGCCGGCCGACTGCGAGAGCCGGCTGCACCACCAGCGCGTGTGGCGCCGCGCCAGGAACCGCTCGCTGCGCCGCGACGCCGCCGGTCAGTCACTTTGCACTAGCGTCGCCGGCGCCAGCGTCACCAGCACCGCCACGCACTCCCTCGCCGGAACATGTCAGTCCATACCTCATCACATACATACGCGCTACTGTCCATTGCCACCAGTATGCATACATTGTTTATTGTCATTATTATATTGAATTTTCTTTTTGTCATTTGTGTATTTATATGCCGTTGAGTTTGTCAGTAGCGGTAATGTATATAGCGTGGTTGCACGTTGCAGCGATGTCCCGCGGGCGCGTGACCCGGCTGGAGACGCAGGCGTTCCACTCGCGCTGCCCGCTGCCGCCCGCCGTGGTGGTGTTCCACCCGTACGAGCAGCACGTGGCCGTGGCGTCCAAGGAGAACTTCGGCATCTGGGACTGGGGCACGGGCGCCAAGGTGTGCGCGGGCTGGTGGCGCCGCCCGTGGGGCCGCATCTCGGCGCTCGCCTACATGAACGCGCACGAGCAGGCGCTGGTGGCCGTGGGCGCGTCGGCGGGCCACGTGGCCGTGTTCCGCGCCGGGCCCGCCGCCCCCGCGCACGAGCCGGCGCTGCTGGCCGCCTGGCGCGCGCTCGACGTGCGCCCCGCGCCCGACTACCGCCCGCCGCCCGCGCAGCCCATCTACAGTCAGTACCGCCACACGCACGCACACACACACGCACACACACACCTCGACACACTGCCAACCCTCTGTTCGTATTGCGCAGGTCTAGCGCAATTGGTCTCGGAACAGTTCACCTCCGCGGACGATAAGCAAGCGAACAATAAGAGCAAGCAGGCGGACCCCAACCGTGAGTCGAGTGCATTGTATACAATAACAGTCGGTCGACGTACTCGCCCTCACTCCCGTCCCGCGCTACTCGGGGTCACCGTGCTTTGTATTATACGCGTTCGCTTTGCACCTCGATTAATAACAATCTATCGAACAAACTTTCTGTTTCGCTTTGCCTCTTTACGATCTAACCATAATTGTCGCTTGCTAGATATTATAATATGTATCGACGTGAAAATCGTTGATACATATGAATAACACCGTAGTCGTGGTACATTATATGGTACCGTGTAAGTACAGTGCAGTAACTGTGTGTCTGTGCCAGTGTCCGCGGGCGGCGGGCCGGCTCCGTACAGCGCGCCGCCGCCGGGGCTGCAGCTGCGCTGGTCGGCGTGGCGCCGCTCGCTGGCGCTGGCGGGGCCGGCGCCCACGCTGCGCATCTGGGACGCGCACGCCGAGCTGCACTGCCTCGACATACCCACCGGTACGTAGCCTTCATGTCTTATTACAAATTCAATTTTACTGCACCAATTTGAAAAATTACCCATCACTTTCGGTACAGATAGATGGGATCTTTGAAATTAACACGGCTACTTTTTATCCCATACGTAACTAGTTTTCATTTTTTTTTATGTTAAACTTTGGTTGACAAATTCCATTATACAGGGTGATTTCAGACCGTGATCGAAAACTAAGGCAGATAATAGATGAGATGATTAAAAACTCACCATCGTTACAAAAATCCCGACAATTTTTTTCTCGGGATTTCCTTTTACGCCAAGGGGCTTGTAACGACCTTGGCTAATACCTGCCCTAGTTTCCGATGCCGGTCTGAATACACCCTGTACACATGTGTGCACGCAGGTTGCGAGTCAGCGGCGACGTCCCTGTGGCGCGGCGGGTCGTGGCCGGGCGCGGGCGGCGGCTCGGGCGCCGTGCACCAGCTGGTGTGCGGGTTCGGCGACGGGTCGGTGCGCGCGTGGGACGAGCGCGCCGGCGCCGCGCCCACGCTGCAGCTGCACCACCACGCCGCGCCAGTACTCTGCGCCGCGCTCAGGCACAACGCGCCCGCGCTGCTCACCGGATGGTCAGGCAGACGCGCTATTATTACATTATTATTTTCTTTCTCACATTAACATCATTATTACCACCACCATTATCACTATCACCGTCATCAGCCCATATACGTCCAACTAGATACAAGCCTCCTCTAACATAGAGAAGGTTACGGCCTTAGTTCACCACGCTGGTATAGTTCGGGTTAGTGAACTACACACCTAAGAAATTCCTAGGAACTTTTAGGTGTGCAGGTTTTACTACAATGTTTATCTTCACCGATAAAGCTAGTGGTGATTCATCTGTATCTGCCTGGAGTTTGAATCCGCGACTGCTGAAATTCTCTACAGCGTGCCTAAGACACAATGCATCACTGCGCACTATAATAACTATTACATATTCTCATTCAACATGTCTCCCTATCATTTGTATCAAAATCTATGAGACACGAATTTTGTCTGGAAATGAACCTCATTGCATTAAAACCAGTGTGTAATAGTCTGTATTGTCTCGCAGCATGAGCGGCGAGGTGCGGCTGTACGACACGCGCAAGCCGACGTCCGCGGTGGAGGAGGTGCGCGCGCCCGGCCCGCTCGCCGCCATCGACCTGCACCCGCTCTGCAACCTGCTCGCCTGGTACACACACACCATAGATAACAAACTCGACTATCGTAGTACCCTACGGGGGGTTTGATTAATTTACATATTATATTTGTCAAAAAAAGATTGATATTGGTAAAAAACAGTTTTTCATAAAATACTAGCTGTACCATGGCTCCTGTAAGATAGCCCCGCAAAAATATTTTTTTTCCTAATTTTCGACTATTTTGCTAATTAGTCGTTCGTTCATCGTTTGTTTTTGATTGTTCACCGTTAATTATTGTTTGTTCTTTATTTATTAATTAAATAAAAATTAATTTAAAATCTACCTTCAAGTTAGCCCCGCTATTGCAGTTTTTAATATTATGCTATCAAAAATTACTTATATCTATTGGTTTTTGATTGTTCGTCCATAAATAATGTTTGTTCTATTGCGAAATTGCTGATTTCTGGATAATTAATCGTTTTAATTAGTAAAATACATTTAAGCAAAATGTGTTCACAGCGCATGCTTCAACTACAAGTTTAAATTTTAAACGCGGTTTTAATGGTTGTAAAAAAAACAATTAGGTGGAATTAGGTATAAATCCTACAAAAGCAACTAATTTGTATACAGTACAATTCAAAAAATTAAATAAATAAAATAATGTGCTCACTCATAAATAGTGTTTGAGAAGCATTTGAAAAAATAATTATTCACAAGCATCATTAATAAAGAATACTTCTTTGAATAAAAATAATCAATGTAAAAAAGGAATTCTTAGTAAAATTAAATTGATAAAATGCCTTTTAGGTTATGTGATTACTATCATGTGATTATTTTTTATAATTTTTTTTACAGATTCAAAATTATATTATTAAGAACCATTTTCAATAAAACAACTATAGGAATTATAACACATGAAGTATTTTGCAAGCTTTTGATTACCAAAATGGAATTGCCATATCATTGGTATGAATTGCTTAAGAATTGTAGGTACAAATCATCTCCTTTCCAGGTGATTGAAATTGCTCCTGGAGAAGTTTTTAGAAAATGGACAATATTTCTGACTGGAAAATACATGAAGAACTGTAGTATTCCCATTCAAAAGCAAAGAGAAATAATGGTCTCAAAAGAATATGATCACAAGATAATATTGCACAGAGAAAATTACAATGGAGCTTGGGAGAAATCTAAAATAACTAATAAAATTATTATTATGAGCAATGAGTTTGAACTTCCTGACTTTGCATATAAAGCTTTTTTGCCTATAAGTGAAGTTAAATATAAAGATTTAATGCATTTGATACCATTTTTTACAAGAGAAACACAATTTTTTTATGAAGCAGTATAATATGATTCCAAAACCAAAACATGTTATGATTAACTCAGTTTTTCATAGTATAGGAGTAATTTCCTAAAAGACATTCCTTGTTTTAAACTTGTTAGAAAATGCTTATAATTTTTATTTAATTTATTATTGTTTTGTTTTTAATAAAAGGTGGTGTAATTTGAATTATAATGTTAAAGAAATATCTAATGAATAGATGTAAGGGTAAGAGACTTTGCAAATTCATCTCAATAACAAAATAATGACTTTTAAACTTTAAATTGTGTTTTTCTCTTAATTAGTAAAATTGGACATTCCGTCTTCTCTGTCTGTACCCTTCAATTATATGGGTTACATCTGGTAGAGTGTAGTAGAAGGTAATGATGCCTATAAATTAAATATTTGTTAAAATTACATTTATTAAGAGCCAGTTATTCAAAGATTAAATTAAAACTTGTTTGGAGAATGAATCTATAATTAAAAATTCTACAGATGTTTAAACCATAAAGTTGGCATGATAATTAGTCAGGACTTTCCAGGACGCCGCCGACCTCGCCGCGGTTGGAACTGGTAACGTGGCGAGGAGAATTCGGAGGCTGGGCCTCACAGTGGCTCTCCATAAATCTGAGGCCATATGTTTTCATCGGCCTCGGATGGGACCACCTGCTGGGGCCCACATTAAGATTGAGGGCGTTCGAATTCCCATCGGCAAGCAGCTCAAATACTTAGGGCTGCTGCTGGACAGTCGGTGGGAGTTCCGCGCCCATTTTGAGATGATGCAGCCGAAGTTGTTGCGGGTAGCAGGCGCTCTTTCCGGCCTGCTGCCCAACCTGGAAGGTTCGGGCATCCCTTGCCGAAGGATGTACATGGGAGTCGTGCGGTCTATGGCGTTGTATGGAAGCCCAGTATGGGCTGAGTCCCTGAGCAAGCGCTGCGTCGCTCTTCTGCGCAAGCCTCAGCGTGCGCTGGCGCAGCGACTGATCAGGGGCTACCGCACGATTTCCTACGAGGCGGCCTGCGTTCTTGCCGGTTCCCTGCCTTGACGCCAAATTCCTCTCGCGTCTATTCCATCAGCGGGAGGAGGCGTCAAGTCGCGGGGACCGACTGGCCCCGAGATAGGTTGAGGCACTGAAAGCCTCCCTCCGTACGGCCGCCGTGGAGGAATGATCATCCGCTGCGCCAGCGCACGCTGAGGCTTGCGCAGAAGAGCGACGCAGCGCCTGCTCAGGGACTCAGCCCATACTGGGCTCCCATACAACGCCATAGACCTCACGACTCCCATGTACATCCTTCGGCAAGGGATGCCCGGACCTTCCAGGTTGGGCAGCAGGCCGGAAAGAGCGCCTGCTACCCGCAACAACTTCGGCTGCATCATCTCAAAATGGGCGCGGAACTCCCACCGACTGTCCAGCAGCAGCCCTAAGTATTTGAGCTGCTTGCCGATGGGAATTCGAACGCCCTCAATCTTAATGTGGGCCCCAGCAGGTGGTCCCATCCGAGGCCGATGAAAACATATGGCCTCAGATTTATGGAGAGCCACTGTGAGGCCCAGCCTCCGAATTCTCCTCGCCACGTTACCAGTTCCAACCGCGGCGAGGTCGGCGGCCTCCTGGAAGGTCCTGACTAATTATCATGCCAACTTTATGGTTTAAACATCTGTAGAATTTTTAATTATAGATTCATTCTCCAAACAAGTTTTAATTTATTCTTTGAATAACTGGCTCTTAATAAATGTAATTTTAACAAATATTTAATTTATAGGCATCATTACCTTCTACTACACTCTACCAGATGTAACCCATATAATTGAAGGGTACAGACAGAGAAGACGGAATGTCCAATTTTACTAATTAAGAGAAAAACACAATTTAAAGTTTAAAAGTCATTATTTTGTTATTGAGATGAATTTGCAAAGTCTCTTACCCTTACATCTATTCATTAGATATTTCTTTAACATTATAATTCAAATTACACCACCTTTTATTAAAAACAAAACAATAATAAATTAAATAAAAATTATAAGCATTTTCTAACAAGTTTAAAACAAGGAATGTCTTTTAGGAAATTACTCCTATACTATGAAAAACTGAGTTAATCATAACATGTTTTGGTTTTGGAATCATATTATACTGCTTCATAAAAAAATTGTGTTTCTCTTGTAAAAAATGGTATCAAATGCATTAAATCTTTATATTTAACTTCACTTATAGGCAAAAAAGCTTTATATGCAAAGTCAGGAAGTTCAAACTCATTGCTCATAATAATAATTTTATTAGTTATTTTAGATTTCTCCCAAGCTCCATTGTAATTTTCTCTGTGCAATATTATCTTGTGATCATATTCTTTTGAGACCATTATTTCTCTTTGCTTTTGAATGGGAATACTACAGTTCTTCATGTATTTTCCAGTCAGAAATATTGTCCATTTTCTAAAAACTTCTCCAGGAGCAATTTCAATCACCTGGAAAGGAGATGATTTGTACCTACAATTCTTAAGCAATTCATACCAATGATATGGCAATTCCATTTTGGTAATCAAAAGCTTGCAAAATACTTCATGTGTTATAATTCCTATAGTTGTTTTATTGAAAATGGTTCTTAATAATATAATTTTGAATCTGTAAAAAAAATTATAAAAAATAATCACATGATAGTAATCACATAACCTAAAAGGCATTTTATCAATTTAATTTTACTAAGAATTCCTTTTTTACATTGATTATTTTTATTCAAAGAAGTATTCTTTATTAATGATGCTTGTGAATAATTATTTTTTCAAATGCTTCTCAAACACTATTTATGAGTGAGCACATTATTTTATTTATTTAATTTTTTGAATTGTACTGTATACAAATTAGTTGCTTTTGTAGGATTTATACCTAATTCCACCTAATTGTTTTTTTTACAACCATTAAAACCGCGTTTAAAATTTAAACTTGTAGTTGAAGCATGCGCTGTGAACACATTTTGCTTAAATGTATTTTACTAATTAAAACGATTAATTATCCAGAAATCAGCAATTTCGCAATAGAACAAACATTATTTATGGACGAACAATCAAAAACCAATAGATATAAGTAATTTTTGATAGCATAATATTAAAAACTGCAATAGCGGGGCTAACTTGAAGGTAGATTTTAAATTAATTTTTATTTAATTAATAAATAAAGAACAAACAATAATTAACGGTGAACAATCAAAAACAAACGATGAACGAACGACTAATTAGCAAAATAGTCGAAAATTAGGAAAAAAAATATTTTTGCGGGGCTATTTTATCTGAGCCCTGTACCATTGAAATACACATAAAATTAAATGTAGCAACATTCAGTTCCTCCATTCACATTGGAATAACAGTAGAGCCATCTGTCGATAATTGGTCGTACCAACTTAGAAACTTTCTTTTTGTTGGTCTAAACTTTGCTAAAGATCTACACATGATCAAATGTTTAGTCTACAATTCTAAAAACAACATACAGACAGACAAATATTAATTTTTATGTAAATAGAAAAGACCACGTGTATTATAAAAAAGCCTTGATATATGTAAATTTAAAAACATTTTTATCATTCATCTCTGTCAGTTGAATCTTAAAAGAACACAAAATGATTATTTTACCTACAATTGTGTTAAACATCATTATACAATAATTAATGTTTGTTGACAGCGGGTCGGTGAACCAGTGCATCAGTATCTACGACCTTAAGGGCTCGCTGCTGAACACGATCAAGTTCCACGAGGGGTTCATGGGAGCGCGCATCGGACCCGTCTCCTGCCTCACCTTCCATCCACTCAGGTAAATTATTTTATTCCAAAATCTTGTAATATAAGAATTATAATTATTTTATTAATTTCGTTACAAAATCACTGTGATTGTGATTAATGAACATACTTTACAAATAGAAAGCCTTTGTGAGAAAACTTTGTATCTGTAAATAAAGCCACTACTTGTGGTTTGACAACAACTACCAGTGTGGTTTATAAATGATATGGCGAGTAGTATAGTGTATAATAACCCTGTGGATTATGTTGCAGATGCGCGATGGGCGTGGGCTCGAAGGACTCGACGGTGTCGGTGTACGTGTCGGAGGCGCGCCGGTGACCCTCGCTCTACAGCCTGGCGCTGCCGCTGCCCTTCCACCAGTGAGCCCCGCGCGAGGTCACCCACCACGACACAGGTCACACCCACACACAGACACACACACGCATAAAGATCACACTACTCAGTTTTTAATTTATAAATATTTAAAAATAATTTGCTCAAAAACTACTTTAAGTTATTCGATATTTATATATTTTCAAAATATTCAATCGCTGTTAATGACAACCATTAATAGAATATCTAACGTTATCAGGCGTGAGGTGGTGTGGACGAGCTGTGCGGTGCACGGGGGAGGGGCGAGGGAGGCGTCGCGACGGCGACCGACGGCGCCAAAGACGCGCGGCAGGCGCAGCGACACGCGCGCACACACACACACACGCTCCGGATGGCTCGGAATAAGTTGATGGTTATAACAGATGTACTATATTAAAATACGGTTATATTTTTACACAAACCTAATATAATTTGTAAATGAAACAAATTAGGACATTACCGCGCTCGTGTCGTTGCGGCTTTAGTTAATATCTGCCTATAAGTTAGTTCGCATTTAACCGACGAGATAATATGTTATAATGGATCGCGTGCCGCCGCAAACTCTCTGGATAGATTTAGTTTCCTAAGTTCCTCTTCATTCATTTATTAAATAGGTGACATTTTACCTAGTAGTTACAATTTATTAGTCAAAATAAAAACATGTATAGACACTGCCATACCTGCATTGCATTTCCTTGTAGATACGAGTCAAACCTTTTTAGTTTAAGTGGTCACAGCGTTTGCGGCGCCGCGCACTGCGTCGTATGAATATTTGGTGCTACATTATACCGATATTGTAATGATTAAAATGAATATATGTATGTATGTTAATTTATTGTTATTTAATGTCGTAATGGCCGTGTAAGTTCAAATGTAATGTTATTTTAAAGGCAGACGAATTTCTATGGCGGCGTACCAAATTGCTAACCCATCACGTAGGGCTTTTCGCATTTATTGGCTAAGTGTGCATTACTTTATTTACAATTTTTTTCGCCCGCTAGATGTCATTGTCTGTATACATTTGTATCACTTATTTCTAGCGTTTTGTAGCAGTGGCCAGAATATTTTTAGCTGCTTAAATATTTCATCCTAAAAATATATCAAAACCTCTTCACACTATTCGCCGCCATCGGTGTTCGCCTCACCAGACATACGAGCACGTATGTCGAGCTGTTTCAGTGTTGAGCCGTACGTTTTGTCGGTTGCGACGATGACAGCCGCTGTGGAAGCGGGCTGTTCACCGCGCAATCGGTATAAAACATGTCATTTGTGTATATAAGTTGTGATATAGATATATTTATTCGCTATAAGTTTGTATCCACTCGGTGTCGGCGAGTCGGCGCAGTGGCGTGCCCAAGTTCGTGATTTATAATTGTATAAAATGATTAAGTTAGAGATGCGCCGAGAGCCCGGCCGGCTCGCTGGCGCCACCTAGTGAAGGTCTCGGTGATACCACCCGCGACCACTCACCGGTGTCACATAACTAAATATAACTTCACAAAACCTAACGCTTTAATGTAACTATTGTTTTCGTGTAAATATATAGTTGTCTAGATAACTGCTGAAGTATCAACGCAATATATAGTTGAAAGTGTAGACTGTAAGGGCGAATGCGTACCATTAACTAGTTAAGTTCTTTTCTACGATATTTTTTATTGATGCTGCGAATTAGTTCACGTGTAACATACTTAAATTATTAGACGACTTGTTCCAGTTTAGGCGAGGTTGTAGTTTCACGTGCAACGTGCACTATCGATATTTAAATATTGTTTGATTTTGTTCCTGGCATCACAACTCAAATCAATTTTAATATGTGCCACTGTTTCAATAAAACAGTAGCGTCTAACAGAATGTTACTGTTAGTGCATTCATTTGACGGTGCGAGTACGATGTCGACAGTGCATGCGGCACGCGCCGTGTACCTCCCGCGAGTAAGTTGGTGGCGGACCACAACGTTTCAGTCCAACTCCTACCTCTGTACATATTTATTGTAGTTGTTTGTAGTGGTAGCGTACGTTAGCATTGTCCCGCCGCTGTTCATTGTGACACGCGACTCGTAGTCCCAGTGGAACTAGATGTAACGTGGCACGTCTCACCCGATAGTGTTCAACAGGTGCTACGCGATTTAACTATTATTATAGTATTTGGCCTGTACTGTACCTCTGTACATTTGTACGCTACTCGCGCCGATGGCGTGCTCTCGGCGCCCGCATACAACTTCTCTATGTCACTTTGTAAACATAACTCTTTTATTTTTATTATTTCCAAATGAAATGATTTTGTGATTAGCGAGTTACAGAAAGTTCCTAAGACTTAAATATTATTAACTAGATGCCATTTTTTACGATAAGGTTTTCGTTCGATAAGATAACGTTTGTGTTCGTCTGTAATTATAGGTACGTTAATTGTATGAGCATAAGTTGACGGCAGGATTGATCTCTCGCGCGTTAGTACAGAGTAGCGAAGATACGGCAGCTGTAGGATTAGCAATATGGGAGGCATTTAGCTGCGGCTTACGTCGACCGCAATTAATGTCATCGAGAACAAATTAATGGAGAAACATAATCGGATAAAACATTAACCTAAAGAAATTTGTGGCCATACACTCCATGATTTATATTAGATAGTAAGCGATAATAATCAGCGTGGGAGGTGTTGCGGGCCGGACGCGCACAGACCCCGCCCGCCACTCTCCGAACATCGTTTTGCATTTGTCTGTGAATTGGATGAGTTTCGCTTTTACATATTTGTGTAATTTGAATGTACATTTTACATAATAATTGTTGTTGTTAAAATAAAAACATGGTTCAAAAAGTGGGTTTTATTAACCATCCTCTTAAGTTTTATTTGCATGAAAAGAAAATTGCACTGTGGTGGTAAATGCCCAAATCTCAAGTTATCATCATGTGAATCTAATAATGAAGTAAGTGATGGCCTCGAGGTTTAGGCGCGCGGTCGAGAATCTTGGCGGTCGCGGATTCGAATGGTGAAGGAATCGTGATAAAACCTGCACACCTAAAAGTTCTTAGGAATTTCTTAGGTGTGTAGTCCGCCAACCCACACTAAGCCAGCATGGTGGACTATGGCCTAAACCCTCTCAATGGTAGAGGAGACCCTTGCTCAGCAGTGGGTGTATATGGGTTGATGAAGAAGAAGAATCTAATAAGACACATTTCCATGTGAGAATGTTTATTTATCGAAAAAGTATCTTTGCATAATAAGGATTAAGTAAAAAAAATTATCCTTTCAAAACAAATTATTGTTTTAGAGTCAGTGAGGTTGTCCCAGATGAATTAAATGAACAGGTTACCAAAAAAACATCCTTGATATTTGTACTGTTTCAAATAAAACCATAATTGATTAAAAATACTATATTTAATATGAAACAAAATTTTTTGTCACCATTCTACTTACAATTACATCTAACAAATCATCATCATCCTTAAAGTTACTCAACTTATATACTGATTTAATATCTTTCAAGTTTGTGAAATTTTTAAGCTTGCTGATAGGCAGTTGTTTGCCTTCTATCTGTGAGAGGATTTCTTTGCTGTCATCTTTTTCTGTGGTTGCTAAAAAGCATATCAACATATCTTTGTCGGTCTCTATACCAAACTTGCTAAGACTTTGTGATATGTTCTTAGATAAAGACAAATTAAATAAAATTTCAGCAAAAACCGTCCGTGTCACCATTGAGCTGTATTTACCTGACACTACAGCTTTATTGGCCGCCACCGCCACTTGAATTGGATCCAACACTAAACTTGGCTTTATAACTGCACAGTTCCATATTCCTTTCATGATATTATTTCTGATCTCTGATACATTCTGCACATCTTCGAACAAATACATCTTGAGAGAAGTTTTTGTTTCTGGGTCCAAATTACAGGTATAACACTCTGAGTCCATTTTCTGTTTTATTTAGGACACAATAAATTTATTTTGAATGTGTTGAGGTTATTTTGTTATTCTTGCAAGGCACCGAACGCTACATTTATCTAAAGGAAACTTAATATCTAATAATGATATTTTTTTTATTATGATTATTCGTTTTCTGATGGTATTATTTTTAAAATTGTATGAATAAACAAAACAAAAACAACGTGCGAATACGTCAAATTAAATTGACACTTCGCACGCTTAATAATATAGTGACCTAATTCAAAAAGCCGAGTCTAAGGTAAGTTAATGGGAAAAAAATGTTACTTCGTCAAATACATTTTGTAGAAAATATATAAAACATCATCATATTAAAAAAATATGTGTACTAAATAGTTACATTACATACATTACAATTTTATTATTTAATCCGAATATATTTTATCACAAAGTGAATAAAGGTGAAAATTTAAAATTTTGAATTAGGTCACTATATTTTTAAGCGTGCGACTTGTGAATTCAGAATTGCCTTTTTTATTTTCCTTTATTAAGAAAGCAAAGGGTTGAAATCATTATTGTAGCCGTGTCGTTAATAACATAAGTTTTATAGAAGAAAAGATTTTGAGAAGTGCTATGTTAAAAAAATGCACTTGCAATCCTAGCCTAGCTAAAAATATATGAGCTTTCATTTTCTTTTGAAAATAAAATAACGCAGTCATGTTATTTTTTTTAACATTTTACATTTCAGTAAGATATTTCTAACATACAAATATAAAAATAATTCCGATTTAATTTTTTTGGCTTGTTAAATAATTGTTATAGATTAAATAGTTAAAGTGGTTGGCACTCTAAACATACTTGTCTGCACGATTCATATTTCGTTACTCGTGTTAACAAAAAAGCAAACTATGATAGTTGAAAATTGTTTTCACGCAAAAAAATACTCTACGAGTATGCCATAAAATTGAACATTCAATGACAATTTTTAATTTTACATTTAATTGTATGATGTTTATCTCCTTCGCGTGTGATAAGATTTAAAAACAACTAACATTTATTCGGCTCTTTATAATGCGATTACTATTGCTAAGCGAAAGGAGATAACGTTGACTGTGAACTCGTGATTTTAAAATGATTCTACCAAGATTTAATAAGCTGCGACCTCTGGTTAAACTGGTGAATAATCGTAATTTAGCAACGCAAACACACCATCAGACAGAAAATGTTGGTCCGGTTGTATTTGAGAAGCTGGTAGGCCCTGATCGCGGCATCGCCGTGTACGGTCTCAACAGTCCAAAAGACAGGAACGCGCTCGGCTTTGGTCTTTTAGATGCTATGAAGGAAGTTAACCAGATCATTCGAGAAGACACTAGATTGTCCGTCGTCATTCTGCACAGTTTGGTACCTGGGATATTTTGTGCTGGTGAGAGTTATGGCAATATACCAACAGATTAACATCGGATTGCTATATAACTTCCTTATTTATTATTACTCCTTGTTGAATTGCATTTTATTTTGCTAAGTCATTGTAATAAATTAAAATGTCCTGACAAACATTGTCTAGATTTTAGAAAATCTATTTAAAACATTATCCTGAAGGTATATACTTGGCAGTGGTGGGAACCTCCTTCCTAATGGGTTTTATCTACAAGTCAACCTTAAGGTGATGCAGAGAAAAATGATTAGGTGCATAAATAGTTAAGATGACAAATTGGGAAATTATTGGAGGCCAACAAAAATTTAAGATGATTGCTGATTATTCCATTAATGCAATTTTATAATTTTTAGGTGCCAATCTTAAAGAACGCTTTAAAATGTCTGATGAGGAAGTGGCAAAGTTTGTGAGGGGGCTCAGAAGCACTTTCATAGAAATTGAGGATTTGCCAATGCCTACCATTGCTGCTATAGAGGGCGTAGCTGTTGGTGGGGGCCTAGAGTTGGCACTTGCATGTGACATCAGGATTGCTGCAGAAACAGCAAAACTAGGACTAGTAGAAACTGGCAGAGGTCTAATCCCTGGTGCAGGCGGCACACAAAGACTCCCTAGAGCTGTACACCTGCCCATAGCTAAGGAATTAATCTACACATCCAGAGTTGTTAGTGGAAAAGATGCTAAGGAATTAGGTTTGTTGCTAAGTTATTAATAACAATTTATGTTCTGTCAATTTAAGAAGTTTCTTATTATCTCATTAAACTTACAGGGCCATAATCCTGTTAGTAAGCAATATGTTAGCAAAATGATAAATTACATATTCTACTACATGGACACAAATGTTTGTGATTCACAAAATTTGCTTTGGGTCTGGATGTTTGTGTAATCAAAAAATATCCCAGTTTGTGATATAATACAAAATATGTAACAAAGTGTGAAACCAGAACTAATTATTTGACAGTTTGATGTATTTCTTTATTTATTACTTATGGAATTTCTTAATGGCTTATATTTTATTTTAGGTATAATTAACCATGTGGTGCCACAGAATAATAACAATAATGCTGCATTTGAGAAAGCACTTGCAATAGCACGAGAGATAGTCCCAAATGCACCCATAGCTCTGCGGTGTGCAAAGCAGGCAATTAATGAAGGTATCCAGCTCAGCATTAAGGATGGTTATGAAGTAGAACAGAAATGCTATGAAATCAATATACCCACAAAGGACAGACAGGAGGGCATGATTTCATTCATGGAAAAAAGGAAGCCTATTTATGAGGGACATTAAATGTCCACTGTAATCTGTGTTATTGTACTACATTATATAAAATTACATATCACTTATAGTTAATACTATTATACTAAGATTTATGTTCTAATAAATATAAATCTATATTTTTTAAGTGACTGTAAAAGGGCCAAATATGCATTTGCAATAAAAAAAATGATGTTGTATAAAGATAGTCTACTCTATATGCGGGACCACTTTCATATAACTATTTTAGTTTTTTGCATAGATGGTAATTTCTTTTATACCACACTGGTTTTCATCCTTTTATTTCAAAATATAATACTAAAGACTGTAAGCCATGAAATACTTTGACTACTATTACAATTTTTGTCTGTGGGGTTGTCAAGTTTTCGAGGATTTTTATTTTATATATGTTTTAAGCACATTGTTTGTTGCACATTTTTAGTGTAAATTAATTTATAATTTATGTATTTTTACAAATGGCAAAGTTTTTATCTTGTTGCATTCATAAAATTGTGATTGTATTGTATTTATCATTAAATACATTTTTTGTTTGGAATTTTTATTATATTTATTCTAATCCTATATAGAGTAAGATTTTTAAATATGATAGTGCTAAAATGCTAGCAATCAGGTCTTTAGAATAATAAAAAGTGAAACTTTGATTCTCCATCAAAGTGTAAATTTACTTTTTTTTTGTCTTTCGATTGATGGCTTTGCTCTTCTTGTGCATTTAGCCAATGTCAAGTAGATACGGTAGAAACATATATTTGCAGGGTGGGAAAATCGTCATCACTTCAAACATTGCTTAGGGTTGTTAGGTCTAAACACCGATAAGGTAATACATAGTGTGGATGACTGGCTGCAAGCTTATTTTTGTAGTTAGGTTGATATCCCTGCTTATTAAATCTACTGAACTCTGTATACATTTATTGGTATGTGTCAATAAAATTGGATAAAAATAGAAAGAGTAATTGAATTATGGTTTAGATATAAACAACATAAACTTTATCATATCATGGCCAAGTGTAAAAGTACAAGTAATCACATTGTCAATATAATGATGCAATGTTTATTCAATGACATGTATTATGAACAAGCCTTGTTATCACTAAAGTCAAAATAGCTGGTTTGACTATTCCTTTACTCAATTCATAGATCAATAAAAGTAAAACATGATCATTATCATTTAATAAAATCTGATATCACATTCTTGACATATTGTGTAATATGGTTATTATTCAATGTTCAGACACTTAATAAGTTGCTCCTTTGTGTCCTCAGGTGATGTTACTTTATGCCCGATAGTCCTTGAGTCATTATAGATTTCATAATCATTACCACCCAAATCTGTTTTGTCTCCAAAAAAGTGGATCTCTGCAAAGTTCTCATGGGCTATATGATTTAAGCAGAATGTTTTATCCCAACCAGTTGGGAATACATCTACACTTATTTGACCACCAAGAGCAAAAGTCAGCCCGGCATCACTGAATTCATTTTGAAGAGCTTCCACAAATTTTTGCCTGATATTGTGTTTTTTGTCATAATCAGAGAACTGATCCCTCTCAGCCTGGCTACAAGAGCGGCCCACTGGACACATATTAATCATGCTGGAGCGAAATTCTATAAAGTTGCCCCTTTTTGCTGGCAGCTCAATCTTGGACATGTAACCTAGAGCAAAGTTTATAACTTTTTGAAGTTTTTCCTCTCCTAGGTGACCGAGTATACTCTCTGAGCTAATCTTTTTGCCATCCCTATACTGAACCAGGCCGTTTTCACAAAACACATAATCGAACTTCGCCGCTACGTGCTCTCCGTCCATTTGCTCAGCGATCTTGACATAATCGGAACCACTGACCAAGCCCACAGAAACGCGCGACTTTACCTGATCCAACAGGAATGTTTTTAAATCTTCCGTGATTCTTTGCCGTGGTTTAGTTAAAGTACCATCAACGTCAAACAAATACAAAACACTTTTCCTCGTAGCCATCGTTTAGGTCAAATTTAACACCGAAATAAGGATTTAATTTGAATTTTGGTGGCAAAGCAGAGCCGGTCGATAAGTAGGGCGCCGCTAGAGGCCGTGAACTGCCAACACTTCACTTCGACACGTCAAATAATCACTGTGTTATCAGTGACGATGGCGCGTTTTCCCGGTGTCGTGTACGCGATTCTTGTTTGTTTATTTATAACTGGAACTGTCCTTTCCGATAAAACGCGAAATGTTCTTATATTACTAGGTGAGTACATGAAATGATACATACTAACATCATTTATAAAATTGCCGAAATCGCAACTTAAACACTAAACAATATAATTTGACAATTAAAATACATTTAACGAAGTAACTTTCAAATTCACGGCAAAAACAGTATTTAAAATTGAGTTATGGATGCAATATCGAGCATATATCATATTTTTTGTACATTTAAATTAGATAGTTCATTCTTAACTTTTTACAAATAATATTTTTATATGCTGTGTAAGCATGGTAGAAAATACAGTTTGTGTAATAAACATTCCATTATACGTATTAAATACCTCAAATAGAGTATTGTTTTTGCGAGTATTAAGTATGAAAATAAGCATTATATATTTGATAACACGATTTCTGGTTTTGCTCTGATTTCAGCTGACGATGGTGGCTTCGAGATAGGCGCATATATGAATAAAATTTGCCAGACACCAAATATTGACGCACTGGCAAGAGATAGCTTGATTTTCAACAATGCTTTTACATCAGTCAGCAGTTGTTCGCCAAGGTTTGAATCCTAGGAAATGAAAAAATATTAAAGAAACGTAAACTACTTGCATTGATTCATTTAAAGTCGTTTAATGGCATCTTCGAGGATTTAGACCCAAGTAGTCTTAGTTCAGATAATACTTATTTATCTCTTACGTTATTTAACCGAACGATGAATTTACAGAAATCAACACAAATTAACGAGTTAAAAACGTGTTTGGTTTTAATTTACAACATTGTGATTCATAAAGCCAAACATAACTTCTTGGTGTAAGAGAGAACTTTCACTTGCCCTAGTTTAAATAATATTTGAAATCCAGTTAAGATTTTATCGAAAATTATATCCGTTATGTATGTGATACTACCTCCGAGTTATCGTCGCTGTTCAGTAGTAGATAGGTGATCTGAAATATCTACTATAAAAACTGTATAGATAAAGCATAAGTAGGTACTTATAAATATAATGTTAAAATTTTGGATTGACAATAATTCCTATTTTCAGTCGTGCAGCGTTGCTCACAGGGACCCCGAGCCATCAAAACGGCATGTATGGGTTACATCAAGGGGTACACCACTTTAATTCGTTCGACAACGTCACGAGCTTGCCCAACGTGCTGCGGGAGCACGGCATCATGACCGGTACGAGTAAAACATAATGTATCAGCCAAATAGGCATATGGTCGCTCATTAGATAATTATCCATGTCAATCAATAGGCATGAGTAGGTACATAAAAATGAAAATGACGCCGTCGTTTATTGATCGGCCTAAGGTTTTGAGGCTGCAGTTGATTTAGACAAAGAGCATTTTTTGTATGATCCTTTGATGTGACTGGAATTTTGATATGACATTGATGGAATTATCAATGGACTATTAATATATTTAAATTATAAATATTGTAAATGCTTACGACTGCTTGCATTTAGGTATAATTGGGAAGAAGCACGTGGGTCCCGCCAGCGTGTACCGCTTCGACTACGAACAGACGGAAGAGAACAACCCCATCAACCAGGTCGGGCGCAACATCACGCACATCAAACTGCTTACCAGGGAGTTCCTCAAGTTAGCCAACCAGCAGAAACAGTGTGTATACACTTTTACATTACAGTTTTAACGTTTATTATAATTGTTTAGATGGCGTGTTTCATTTCCAGGAACGCACGTCTGATATACAAATATTTGTATCAATTACAACGCACCATAACTGTAAACAATACAACTCGAGAAAACTTATATCAAAGTGTTTGCTACATGAAGCTCTTCGGCCACAACTTTGCCATATTGAGGCAGCATGGTTAGCTATAGTTGACAAACTATACAAGTAATTCTCGTCAAGCAAGAGGTCCATGAAACCCCTATGATAGTCTGATCTAGGTTTGAACCGTTCCCAGGTCGTTCTTCCTGTACGTGGCGTTCCACGACCCGCACCGGTGCGGCCACCACGAGCCGCAGTACGGGCCCTTCTGCGAGCGGTTCGGCTCCGGCGAGGAAGGCATGGGACTCATCCCGGACTGGAAGCCTTGGTACTACCAGTGGGACGAGGTGCAGCTGCCGTTCCATATACAGGTCAGCTTTGCTTTTTACTGGAAGTATTGGTGCATGCATGAGATAAAGGATTAGATGCGCGGTTTGATGAAAAACTGTCTCGATGGTCTCAATGGTAAAGGAAGTTCTCATTACTCATCAGATAAGCTGTATGCCAGAAAGATGCTTTAAAACGTAGTACATTATTTGAACATCATTATCCCGTATATTTCAGGACACAGAGGCTGCTAGAAGAGATGTTGCAGCACAGTACACCACTATGTCGCGGCTCGATCAAGGTGATTCATACTTTTTGGTCTCAGTGGCTTTACTTCCTCTATATGTTTCTTTTTTAGTCCAAGTTAAAAAATAAACTCAAATTAGCCCTAATGATGGTAAGAAACGAGACCGAAGTTCACTACGCTTCACTATTGTATATTTGTATCCAAATAACAATTTTTGGTAATGTGAAATTTTCATATTATTATATCAGGCATAGGTCTGGTGCTCAAGGAGCTGGAAGCCGCGGGTCATTTAGACGACACGCTGGTGATGTACACGTCGGACAACGGCATTCCGTTTCCGTCGGGCAGAACTAACTTGTACGACCCGGGCGTTCGCGAGCCGCTGATCGTGCGCTCTCCGCTGCCGACCGCGCGCCGCAACCAGGCCTCCGGCGCCATGGTCAGCCTGCTCGACGTCATGCCCACTGTGCTCGACTGGTTCGGCATACAGCAGGAGCTCGAGACCAACGACGTGTGGGATAACGACTTGCCCAAAAGTTTCTTGCCGGTCTTAGAGAAAGGTTGGTTAATAGAACATTAGGTTTACACGATCCTCCCTTTTTAGATGACGGGGGATTTTAAGGTCTAAAAATTTAGTTTGTTTTTAGCCCCAAGTTAGTTATAATTTCATTGATAACTTTTATGTCTGTTAAGAGCCGGCGTACAACGAGGACGACGCGGTGTTCTCGTCCCAGACGCACCACGAGATCACGATGTACTACCCGATGCGCGCCGTGCGCACGCGCCGGTACAAGCTGCTGCACAACCTCAACTACGGCATGCCCTTCCCCATCGACCAGGACCTCTATGTTTCGCCTACTTTCCAGGTAACAATAAGCTAATTGTAGCGTAATATATTTTCCCCTCACTATTTTGGAAGAGACATTTTATAATCAAGACAGATTATACTAAGAAATTCGAGAATTTATTAACTGAAACAATCAGATTTGTACGAGTAACTAAGCAGTTAATAACTCGATGTCACAATCACAAGATAAAATGTTCTGTAAGTTCATTCAAAATGATATATTTCCTTTGATGCATTCGTTTTACTCCCAACCAGGATATTCTGAACCGCACTCGCAGCAAGCAGCCACTGCCGTGGTACAAGACGCTGAAGCAGTACTACTACCGGCCGCAGTGGGAGTTCTACGACATCCGCGCTGACCCTGAGGAGACCAAGAATCTGCACGGTCAGTACCAACTCTAATTCATCGAAGTACTGAAGTCTTAATTGGTTTAGTTCAGGATATGGGCCTACCTATATATATTTTTTAAGGAGAAATCTTACCGGACCCATACACCATCAATAATATTGATCAATATTCTGATTGTACAATATTATTGAACGTGTAGGGATAATATTGAAGCATTGCGCCGTGATTGAGCAAAAGATTGATGGAGCTTAATTTTTATTGATCAATATTTTTTTATTGCGCTGTGTAGGGTTAATATTGCGCAATATATTTCTTTTTTTTTTCTTTTCAACAAAATCACCAGCGTGGCTGCCGCCAAAACTTCGTCGTCAGACATGTTGCTCGCACGAAAATATTGATCAGAGTGGTTTATCAATTTTATTGACAGAATTTATTGAACGTCTGGAATCAAAGGGGGTGTTCAATATTATTGAACAATAAAAAGATTGTTCAATATTATTGTAGGTGTATGGAGCCCCTTAGGTTTACATGTTTCTTTATGACGTCTTCCTTCGCCGTTAAATTACGTTATTTAACTTTAATACACAGTTAAGTAGAGAAAGTCGGGTCGCGAAAATATGTAGGGTGTATTTAAATATTGGCAATTAACAATAACATAATGTGCGTGCGCAGACAAGCCGTCGCTGCAAGCCGTGGAGTCAGGCCTGCGCGCGCGCCTGTCCCGCTGGCAGCGGCGCTCGCGCGACCCGTGGCTGTGCGCGCCGCACGCCGTGCTGCAGGCGGGGGACGAGTGCGCCGCGCTGCAGCACTCCGCGCACTACCTGCCGCACTAGGCACACACACACACACTTACACACCGGGACTGCTTTCGGTCTTCATATCATATTGTGTAGTAGGGTAGTTAAAGCAAAAATGTTTCCTAACTTGAGTGCATTTTTTAATTGTTGAATAAATTTAATCTAGTGAAGATGTGAATAGTAGAAGATTGGGGGAGGCCTATGTCCAGCAGTGGACCACGATTGGCTGACATGATGATGATGATGATGATGAGTGAAGATGTACTCGTACTTATACATAGATAAAAATTCTTTGTCAAACAATTTCACTATTTACGCAGATTTTTTACAAATCTATATTTGTATGACATGAGTTTTCGAAATATAATTTTACTTCACTATTATATCCATGACATTACTAGTATCATTAAAAATTATTAGGTTAAGAAAATTTTAAAGACTAAAAATTAATACTGATCTCACTCGTCTCCATTCCAATTATTATTTATTTTTCGCTTATATTGATACTCGATGAATATTTTAATTTGCTTTGCTTAATGTAAACTAAAAGATCGGAAAAGATTCCCTCCCAGTTGGCTCAACGAGTTCCCACAGCATGGAAAATCAAGTAAACTATACCTATTTAAAGGCTTTGTTCATAGTTGGCAACGAAAATCAGCGAAGGAAAATAATCTCAAATAAGCTAATAACTGTAGCAAAGTAGTGGAAATGCGCAAGAATATGGTAAAGGGATTGTGTTTGCCAGTCATAGATCCAGGTGGACTGAAAAAAATATTCACTAGAACATATAAAAGAAATGTTTACTATTTAATGGTATTTTACATCACAAGTTATAAAATAAATAAAACTTAGACTCTACACTTATTCTCTTGTTGAATCTCATAACCTATTCATCTGTGATTTACTTAATTATTGATACCAAGAGAACATATTTCTACTTGTTAAATCTTAAATTTTTATGAAAAATTTTCGAACAAGTTAACTTAAACTATAGTTAATAGGTAGTTGTTTTTTGTTTAGTATATTTATCATGTTACTTGTAGATTGCTCGTTAAAAGTACACACTTTAAATAAAGCGTAGAAATGAGCAATATATATAGCCAGCGGCGAAAGAATAAATGAGAACTGTAATACATAACCAGTTACAATGTTTTAAGTAATAACAATAATTAAAGATGTTTATAATTGTATACATATTGTTTTTCTTACAATATAAACTATTTACCTTCTGATGTTGACCCATTATACCCATTTTCTGACAAGACTCATAATTCTAAACAACTTCGGGACTGCAAATCGATGTATTGGTATCGATTTCCTACCGCTCCCAAAGTACTCCTTTACAACCGAACGCCTCGGTTGTTCGATGCTTAAGCCAAAGCACAACTGCTATAATATCTACGTTTTGAGAGTTAGCCATGTCTGATTTAGCTAACGCGCAATCTAGGTATGTCGATAATGTAAATGACAACTGAAAAAAAATGGAATATTGAATTTGATTCAATCGACTGTTTATTACTTTGTGTTGATAAATAATTGGTTCTTCTTACATTAAACATTTCGCCACCAGGAATTACGTCATTTAAATACTGACTATTAGGACGAGGAGGGTTTTTTATAACAGGTAACAGGTGGAGAATTTTATTTTCTTTATTTCAGTGTCAAATGTTATTGTTGCATCTCGAATACTTATGACCTGGGTAAATAAAAAAATAAGTACGTAGGACAAATTTGTATATTTTATTTCAGATAAACATGGTTACAAATATGTAGAAGTATATTTTAGAAAAATTCTCTACGTGGCCATAAAGCCGAAAGGTAGGTACATAACTCAACTGTTTTAATTATGAAAATAACCATTAATTTCTGTATAACTTAAACAAGTATGGAGAATAATACATTGCAATCAGAAGTGATTTAGAAATGATTATACAGTCCCCAATATTCTATGTTTAAAATAAAAAGTAACTTATGCTAATAAATAAATACTCAGCCTTTGATATAATTTTAAAATAATTTTATAAATTATTTTAAAACAACTAAGTGCTAAACTTTTTAAAAATAATAGTTATAAAAAGTATAAATAAATCGATAGAGTAGAAAAAGTATTTACTTATTCATATAGGAATACTGATAGAAAATCACTACTGTATTGAATTTTTAAAAGACTCAATACTATAAATTCTACAATGGCCATAAGAAGGCATAAAATTTTTGTCCAAAATTCGATTATTAAACCAAAAACAAATGCGTGGCCACAATTTAATTGTATCCAAGCATTTGTTTTCGGTTTGATAAATTGCTTGGACCTACTGGATCCTACTCTACTGCTACTTTTTTAAAATGCAGAAGAGAGAGAATGTTTCCTGAAGATTTACAGTTCCAAAGAGTTATGTCCGTCGATCAGCCCCAACTCCAGAGCCACCTGCATATCCGGTTTTGGCACCTCCTCAGTATCCTTCTCCACTTTCTCCACAGTATCCTAAAATGTTAGGAGATAGTTAATGATAATAAGATATAGAAGACAAGTAAATATATCATTCCATCTGAAAATATATTTAATTGATTTTACACATTAAAATGTAAATTATCGGAGAGTCTGAGCAATATCGTAGTGAGCTTGGACGCCATTATAAAGAGGCGGGCTTTAATCAGTAATTCGTATCTCTGTTTCACACAAGTCACACGGTACAGGATTTTTCTGCTTACACACAGCCCCGTGGCGCAGTTGGCTAGACACCAGCTTGCGAAACGAGCGGCCGCGGGTTCGATCCCCGCACCGAGACAAATGTTTGTGTGATCCACAAATATTTGTTTCGGGTCTGGGTGTTTGTGATGCCCACGACACAAGACTTGTATGTATCTTAATGTGGGGTCAGGACTATGTGTGTGACTGTTGGGTGTATTTATTTATTTATTTTATTTATACAGTTTTTTTATCAAGATGGGATAATTTCGTCGATTAAAAATTCTTTATTGTAGACGATTCTTTTGATGATTTGAATCACGCTGCTGTAACCATCAGAATTGTCACGATGTTGCACCAGTATGAACAAAAACGTGAGTAACACGAGTATATTTTAGGAACAATAGTACGTAATCATCCAATACTAACTGAAATAAATAATGTGTTTAAGTAAAAGCTTATAGAATAAAGGCTTCTTTGTACAAACCAGTTTGACAATCTTACTCATTTGGGTGTTCCAACCGAGTATTTTGTTACAGATCAGCCTCCAAGTGAAGAACACCACGCATGCCATGAGGAATAATGCCGAAGCTAACTTCCATTTAATTCCAAAATTACCGGATGTCGCGCACTGTAATTCAAAATATTGTATTATTTTTCCCTTTCTTGAAAACATTGGGTGGAACCAAATAAAAAAGCATCGCGTGAGTAGCCCCTAACACCAAGAGTCAAGACTTAGGGTATCCAAAGAAGTCTCCGCTTGGAGCACTTCATAAACGTAAGATTAATAATCCTGGATAATTTAATATAAGAATAACTTATAGTGATTTAATTCGATTGTCGGAGACTTAATCTTGTGTCCGCCCCGAAAACGACTTTCACAGAAAGAGTTATAGTGTTGAACGCAATGTGTTTAAGGTATTTCAGGATCAGCCTTAGTGCACCCGGGTACTCGGCATGGTACTCCTACTTATATCAATAATTTTTAAACAGCACATTGAAAGTAGCAGTAGAAGTTTACGTGCTTTAAAGTTTCCCGATAGGCGTCGGTAATTCAATATGGCCGCCATCCCAATTGGAACCTCTGATTGTGCCATCTCTTGAATTAGGCTTTGAGTTCGGGCTCCGCGAATAGCTAACCACACTACACTATCTTCTACTACTTAATCCTATAATGATTTTAGAATTTATATTCTCATCGTCAGAAAGGAAAGTTCATCCTATCATGTACGCTAGTATATGCCCACTCACGCAATGAAGGAGCGATAAAGCTGATGTTATAACCCGGTTATTTAAAAATTTTGCGTGACACCGTTATAACATATTTAGATTTTTGGGATTTTTTTGAAACAAATATCCATGTTATACTTTAAATGTTTTTAAATCGCAATTGCGTTTAAGTCAGTTCTCACTTTCTTCATCAACCCATATACGCCCACTGCTGAGCACGGGTCTCCTCTACCATTGAGAGGGTTTTAGGCCCAGTTCTCACTTTGTGAGCGTAAAATATGGCGAATATGTTTAATTATTTTAGCCTGCTTCCCGATTTTTAGCGTAATTGAACCGTAACAGTTTAAGAACCGATAAATACTTACACGCTTGAGGAACAGTACAGGAAAGTAAAAGATCGCTAAACATATTATCAAATGAATTCTGATGCCATAGAGACTAATAGGTGCTGGAAGTTCGGGATCAGACATTTTTTCCACTCAGAATAAGTATTACTGCTCTTTGTTAAAATAATTCAAATGATTAAAGTGAAATATTATGTCTCGATACGATGCACTTGCACCTGGCGCGTCGATTAACTGCGATAGTGCAACAACTGATACAAGGATCTCGTTGTTACTGCGCTTGTCCGCTACCTATGTTATTGATTTGCGACTTGGAGGGCCTTAATTGGAGCAGCCTCCGAGTCCTGAGTGGGTTGAGGATATGTGTTTTTTTCTCACTTAGCTGTAGGTATATACCGAATAATTCATTCAACGACATTGTTATGAAAACTTTTAAACATAAAGCTCAAAACCTAGTCAAGGTTGCTGAAAAAATGACATAATATGGTTCAGTCCCTTTTTGATGCGAGTGAAACAGCTTTATTGTAGGTAGGTATCTAAGTATAATAATATACTTGAATTGTTAAAATTATCAATTAAAGACTTTTCTGAGTTTATTTCATAAGTGAAATTTAGAAGTATGTAGGTAAATGAAAATGAAGGCTTAATTAGTGCAGTACAAATATTTCTCAGCAAAACTTCTTTTTATAATCTGTGTTGAGTATTGGCAGTTATTTATACATCTGTGGTCTGATCTCCAAACTGACAGTTCTTGACACTTGAAGTTTGAGGTTATTTTTTGTCAAAATAGCTTGAAATATTTACTATAATAAAATTCATTACACTGATATGCTATTTTGACTATATTTTGTAACTTATTTAACGAAACAATGGCGACAAACTACGCAAAATATGCACAGCTCATAAATGCGTCGACCAACTATGCGCGTCGCATGAAGAGGTTGTCGAACAGAATTTTCGGAGAAGTAGCTATTCCTACAAACTCCAAGTCTATGAAGGTGGTACGGATATTTTCAGAGAAACCTTTGCATACAAACGAAGAGATAATTCATTATTATCCGAAACATGTTGAGACTCATTCTCTGATGTTGAAATTACGAGAGTACGGTCTGTTCAGGGACGAGCATCAGGACTTCAAGGAGGAGATGAAGAGATTACGAGAACTCCGCGGCAAAGTGAAGGTGTGGAAGAGAACACTCAATCAAAATAAAGAATAGTATATATTATGGTTCATCTTTTGTAGATATTTAGGTTAAATGTTATTTAATTTAGCAATAAATGGTAAAAAACATATGTATGTTTTAATAGCCTTTTAAACTATATTATTTAGTAGTATCCTAGAGGTATTATGGATCACGACTACAACGGAAACATATGCACCCACAACTATGTAAATATGTTTTTTTGTCTCTTGAATTAGTAATTTTTAATTTATTGTGGAGTAAATTTGAGAACATTAGCTCACTACGCTTTTTTAACAGTAAAAGTGGGATTAATTCAGAGAAAACATAATATCTTTAAAGTTAGAAGTCAGAGCTACACCAATATGATTTAATGAAGTTTCTGATTTGTGAAACACATATTAGTTGCAATTTTGTGTTTTTTTTTTATGTTGGTTGTAAATATACACACACATTCTCACTGGGAATCAAACCCAGGAACTTTAGATTGCATGTCACATGCATGTGGCACAAATTTGCTATTGCTTCAACTTTTTCCACAACCAACAACAAATGAGGTATAAAAGTTTTTCATGTAGGAGAAAAAAGTTGATCTTTGGATATCCTAGAGAAGAGATACAAACAGCCATCTGGCTGCCATTCAAACTACTATAAAGAGGGTTTGATAAATAAAATGTACGAAAAAATAGCCATCATTTATTTGATTACAAAATCTTTCGTCAGGAAATAAATTGCTACATAAAATATATTTCAACAAGAAATGCCTCAACTGCTTAACGACTGGTCGCTGTTGTCGCTGTGGTCGCCGGGGGGCAGCTCCGGGCCGGGGGAGGGCCGCGGCATACGCGTACATACTAACTTCTTAACGATACCTTTAACATTACTCAGTTCACAATCTAATTTTAGATACGAAATTAAACTAAGCCGCAGACAAACGAGGCGATACATATCGTACACAAAGAGAACTGGAGCCGACGCGAGGTCGAACAGAACAAGCGTCTTGTGCCGCGGGAAGTCGGTGCTGAAAACGTGTCCTCACTTACAACGTTACAGTAAAGGCGGATATCCGAACTAACATTTAACCACTATGTGAAAAATCGCGAGACCCCGTAAGCGAAGCGTATTCGTAGAAAACTTTGCCAGCGTTCGTTTATATATCTTGTCCGTATTACTATGTTTGTTTTCGTATTCGTAACTGTTAATGCTACTATCACATCTTACAAAAAACGTACATATATTTTTTTGATTTTGTTAAAAAATGTTAAGACGAGTACATACATTAGTGGTTCGAGTGCGGGCGCCGGAGCGACGTGTGTGTGTGTGTGTGTGTGTGTGACATGTGTGTGTGAGTGAGTGACGCACACCCCGACGTGACGTCACACTGAGCGCGGCCGAAGAGCGGCGCCGCCTGGTAACCATAACTAACAATAAACAAATATAAAACGTAACCACATTGCTCCTCACCGCTAAACGTACATAACTTAAACCTAACAGAACTGCGAGTTACTAACAGCCGCGCCGCTCTTGAGCCCCAGCGTCGTTTACTTAAATGTCTATATACATTATCATTCAATTATCATATTTCATTGCTAATCGTCCCTATGCGGGCGCGTAGGGCACGATCGCAGTATCCCACGAGAGCATCTACGTATTACGGCCTTTATACGCGATTCGAATCCTTCACCCATGTGTTAGAATGAATATTGCAGATCCCAATACAATAAAACAAAAACGGCACACTTTCCTCACATTATGTTTTTGTCACCCCCACCTTTGAGTAAGAGGAAATCTGGAAATTGAAAGTATAGTAATGTGTCACGTAATACATGGATGCTCCCTTTTGGTATATTCAATATTCAGTAAAAATTTGGGGGTGTTGGCGCATTTTATCGCCGTCGAGTGATCGAATCTGTCAGTGCGAGATGCATGAGACAATCACTTGATACAATAGGAATGTCGAATCCAGCCTATAGCTTAACACGACACTGATCGTCGAAACGATACAAAAAATATTCGATACTGTTGACTTACTTGACTTAAAATAATGAAATGCCAAGCAACTTATATGCGACAATACGAAGAGGCAAAATGGTACTTGACAACATCGATTTTAATCGACGATCGCAACAGTGGCGTCCCATCGACTACAACTGATGTTATCGACGACTCTCCACGTGCTACACGCTCGGGCTACAGGACGAGCACACAAGTCGCACACGGTTACTCGCAAATAAAAACACATCATTCCACTGATACATCGCTGTCGTATCGGAGAGGGCCTTTTTAATTTGCACTACGGTGCATTTTAAAGCGATTCAATGTCGTTTTCCTTTCGATTTCAAATAGCTGCCTTCGTCAATAACAGACTATCGATATTGTCAAACTGTCGCTCGCTGCCGAGAGCGCGTGCAGGGAGACGAGCGGGGCGCACGCGCGGACACGGGGCGGGGCCACCGCGCGCCCCGCCCCCGGGGACGGCGCGCGGGGCCGGCCGGCCGGCGGGAGCGGTGCGGGCGAGTGCGGGGGCGCGCGGGGGAGCGGTCGGGGGCGGGGGGTGGCGTGCGTGGGGGGCGCGGGGCGGCGCTAGGTGTACTCGTTGAAGTCGTCGATGGCGACGCGCATGGCGAGCGCGGGCGCGGGGTAGGGCGCGGCGTAGGGGGCGGGGGCGCGGGCGGCGGCGGCGGCGCGCTCGGCCGACACGCGCGCGCGCAGCCGCTTGATGATGCGCAGCCGCTCCAGCCAGTTGGACGCGTACGCGCGCGCGCCGCCGCCCATGTTCAGCGACTGCGAGATCTGCGACGCCAGCTGCAACAACCGATATCACATCACACTCACCGAAACTATATCAACATCACAATGAGAGCCGTGATGTGTCGTGTGACCCTTGTAAAGAGCAAGTGTGAACTGACCGCGCAGTGCAGCGCCATCTGCCGCGCCAGCAGCGCCACGTTGTGGTCGGACACGCACACGCAGTGCGAGTCGAGGTGCGCCAGGAACTTGGTGCGGATGCGCTCGTCCTTGGTCTTGATGAACACGCGGTTCATGCCGTGCTCGTACGGCTCCACCACCACGATGCAGAAGTTGAACTGGCCCTGTACACCACGCATGCGCATTACTAACACCCCTCGACACGTAACAATGACTCACAAAGCTAGTAGTTTACTTTGATCGTGTGTATGTTGAACTCCGCCCCCGAGTCGTTGTACACTATGGACACGAAGTCGTTGCCGATGTATTTCCGCTTCTCGTTGCACGTCGGGTCTTTCGGTGAGGAGGGCATCGCTGTCGCCACGTGGAACAACACCTGGAACCATTCAAGAAAATCCAACTTTTGGTCGATTACTCACAACAGGGGTAGAAATGTGTTTCGCTAAATCGCGTTTTCTCCATAGAGATGAATAAAGTTATCAGTTTACCCACTCGGTACTTTTGCTGTTGTCTGATATCTTAAGTTCTCTGAGTGATTAATGTAGTAAATAAATATAAAATAAATACACCCAACAGTCACATACATATTTCTGACCCCACACATACAAGTCTTGTGTAGTGCGCACCAGAAACTACGAGATGCTTTGGCCTTACAAACACCCTGAGCCGAACAAATATAAATAGAACTTAGCTTTTTAGTAATCAAGATCCTTTAGACCATCCTGAAGTTGCCTACGGATTGCTGAACAGTACAGTAGCGGGTAGTACCTGCATGATGTCGTCGTTCCACACGTATGTGTAGCGGCCGTCCTTGCCGCCCTTCTCCAGGTTGAGGAACAGGTGGTTGTGGTGCTCGTCCTCCGCGCCGCCCTCCAGCGACACCAGCGTGCCCAGCTGCGTCAGGAACTCCGAGTACCTGCGCCGGGGGACGAGCGGTATTGCACCTTATCTACATGCTAGTACAGTTCAAATTTCATCGTCGTCTTATGTAAGTTACAGTGCTGGCCACGAGCCTCCTCTACAATTTAGATGGTTTTAGAATTTAGACCAAGGTTGGACTAGTGCCAGATGGCGCACTACAACAAAACTAAGGAAACGAGTGTGTATTCTCATGATGTCTTCGTCTACTGTTCGATAATTCATTGTAAATTTGTATGCGCCTTACTGACCTCACACTTCCATATTCATTTTTCAATATTAATACTTCGTTGTCCTGTTGGCCTGGTCCCACGTATAGAATTCCCACCTGTAAATGAAAATTAATATTTTAAAGGCACTACGATTGCAAAAAAAAATTACATAAATAATTATAAAATTCATTCTAATATACTGTTGGGCTACATATTGTAGCGAATAATATATATTATTTAATGGTGGGATACATTATTAAGGTGATATTTGAAAGTGAGGTCGAGATTAAATGAATAAATATATTTTTGTGTTACAGTTGTTTTCGCTTGCTAAATGAGACTGACAATGAATGCCAATAAATACAATCGAGAAGAAACAGTAAAGTGATATTGAATGAATACTATGATCAGCATGCAGCGACCTTGTACGTCTCGAGCGGCGGCACGAGGTCGAGGTTCTTGATGGTGCGCTCGTGCTGCGCGCCCGCCACGCGCAGCGGCCGCTCCGACAGCGGGTTCAGCAGCGGCGGCGGCTCGCCTGCCACAACAACCTCACTTTATACACGTCGTCAGCAGCCTGTATACTTCCCACGGCTGAGCCGCATCTGCTATTGGAAGGATGCTTAGTCGCTGGTCTAGTGTGGAATGGACAACACACATGGCGTGGAACACACCTAAGAACTTTTAGTTGTGCAGATTTTCTCATGATGTTTTCCTTCACCTTAAAAGCGAGTGATATTACATTGTGAATGCACACATAACTAGAAAAAGTCAGAGGTGTATGCCATATACATTTAGGGCACATCTGGCCCTGAGATGCCGTAAAACCGCCCTAAATGTGCGTGATGGTCACCGAAAGGTTTTAGTCGGTATGCTGGCCAGTGACCCCGATACAGTGGCGGTACTTCCATAGAAGCCCAAAAGCCTGGCTTGCCTTACATGATTCCGAATTTAAAAATGTAAACTAGATTAAACATTAATAAAACACAAACAAAAAAAAAAATCATCCAAAAACACAAATTTACGTAAATTTAATAATTTACGTAATTTTTCCCGCGCCGCCATGCCGCCGCGCGCCAAATCCCGGCCCATATAATTTCAAACAAACACAACGCGGGCGCACAAACGTCAATACTCACCATAATAATCATTAGAGAGAGATAGGGCGGGCTTTACCGCATGTGTTCCCTCTCGCTCGCACAATGTCAAAATTTCTATTGGATTTTGAAAACTCGACGTAAACAAGATACCGTTATTTTAGCAATTAGTATGGAGACAAAAATCCTGCTTTGCCTCTGAACATCGTCCCATTGGGAGCGCGGTGTTGCACGCTTAGTAAAAAGTAATGTATTATAATAATAAAATTTATTTAGAATAATACATTTTATTTTATATGTTTATTATTTTATAATATTGCGTGTGATAATTAATTTATTTTAGATGATATTATGGTGAACTTGTACAATTTTTTTTACGTTGGCAATATTAAACGTCGGTAATAAGTAACTTCACAATTTGTCAATTGTCATTGAGCGAATGACAACAACTTTGAATTATATTGGTTTTGTTGTTTACATTTTGAATACTTTAATTATAAATGAGCGTAATGAGTTATGTTGTTCCTTGCGATGGTTTAAAGTGTGTGCAAGTTTTACTCTTCGAGGATAAGGTAAGTTTATTAAATTATACCGAGAAAAAACAGCTTGTTAGTAGTTCAAAACCTACACCGGACTTGAGTATTTTGCAAATTAATAAAAGTAAAAAAAAAACCTTTAATAGATCCGTGTATCAAACTAATTGGATTGTCGGATGTTCCCATACAAATAGGCTACATTGCTGGTGTTGTATATATTTTTTTAATGATAAAAATGTTCGGAATTCTAGCGGATACAACGATTTAAATAATATTTATGATGCTTGTAAAAGGCATTCAAATTCACAAAAGCACTTGAACGCGTTAATTTCTTTTCATAATTTTGGTAAACAGTGCATTGAAACATCGATTTCTTGTCAATTATCTGACGAAATTACAAAACATAACACTCGCGTTGATCATAATCGTAATGTTTTTCAAAGATTAATAGATATTATTTGTCATTTAGCTCAACAAGAATTGCCTTTCAGAGGACATAATGAATCTAAATTGTCATTAAATAAAGGAAATTTCCTAGAACTCGTGTCTTTACTTTTTAAATACGATAGCGTATTAGAAAAACATATGCAACAACAGCATGGCGTCAACGGAGGGCCGAGTTATTTGTTCAATAAAATACAAAATGATATAATTTATTCCGTGGCTGATGTTTTAAGATCGCGTATAGAATTTGAAATTAACACGACACAATTTATATCAATAATTATTATTGATGAAACTCCCGATATTAGTAATAAGTATAGAACCGTTGTGCATAATATTAAGATATTATTTTGGCAATAATATTCGAGATTATTTCTAGGATTTTTCCTAGGAATAGTAATGTCTCCGAAAGTCGTACATCAGAGACATTGAGTAAAATTATTTTAGATTTTTTATAAAAACATGACTGTATCGCAAAATTAGTAGCACAAAGCTACGAACAAACATTATTTTTATTTTAAAATAGAAATTAGTTTGTCATATTATGTTCAACTTTTATTTAGGATGTAAGCACAAAACCAGCTCAAGAAACAGTGTTCCTTCAGTTCATTCGCTCAAGAAACCATAAAAAACGGCTTTTCTCAAAGCCACAACTATTTCCTATAATACTATCAACGAGTTTTGAAAAAAAAACATCGAGGTACCACCATTACGATAACTAAATTACGGTTGCTCATATCGTGAATGTAATTGTAACCAGCAGACCAGCAGTAGGTAAAATTACAATAATAAAAAAAATGGGCTTGCCCTAGCTTGAGACCCTAGGCACGCCACTGCCCCGATATACCCCTTACGGCCTCCCCCGAGGTACCGAACAGGGGAGCTTAAGGCGCTTTCCTCTCGTGAAAAAAAAAAAAAAAAAAGAGGTGTATGCCTGGTTATTGAATCCACGACCGTTGAGATTCTTGACCACGTGTCTATATTCTCTCGATCTCTTTCGATAGTTACCTAGTTATCTAGTTCGATAGTCATTCGACAATTACCGGGTACAGGCGGCGTGATAGGGTACGTGCTCATGTTGTGGTAGAGCTGCAGGAACACGAAGGAGGGCGTGAGTCCGCCGCCCCCGCCCCCCACGGTCCCCGGGGCGGCCGCGACCCCCGCGCCCCCGCCCCCGCCGCCGCTCGCACTGCTCGAGCCGCCAGACATCGTGCTATTTGTCACGCTGTTCGACGGCGGCTGGCTTGGATTCGCTCTGAAAAAAGGACATGAGTTATAATTATTTATGATCAGTTAGTGCGTAGCAGTGCAGTGATGGCCTCGAGGTTTCACTCGAGGTAGAGATTCACAGTGAATTATCACTTGCTTTCATGATAAAGGAAAAAATCGTGATGAAATGCGCACACCTACAACGTTGTCAGGAATTTCTTAGCTGTGCAGTCCACCAACGCGCACTAGGCCAGCGTGGTGGACTAAGGCCTATACTCTCTCAATGGTAGAAGTGGCCCGGGCTGATGAATTGCGTGGATGTAGGTGTCGTGTCGTAAAGGGTAAGTACCGATGCCTCCTGGTGGGGCTCATGACGGAGATGGTGTTGGAGCGCTTGGAGCGCGCCAGGGGGGGCAGCTCGTCGCGGGCGCGGGGGGCGGCGGGGGGGCGGCCGCGGGACCCGCTCACACTGCCGTCGCTCGCCGTCTGTACACGGAATAACATATCATCAGTATCGTCAGTAAAATTATTTATATTCCTATTGCAAGATTGTAACTAAGAAGTTGTGAACTTGTTGTTTATAAGAAAAATAATTTTTCATCGACTGATTTATAGCAGGATACCATTGAATTTCTAAATTGAGCCTAAGACTTACCTTCTGCAGCTGGTTGTGTGCGGCGTGCGCCGAGTCCGCGGCCGTGTCCCCGCCCCGCGCGCCCGACACGCCCCCCGGCACACCGTCCACTGCCCGCGCGCCGTCGCACTCCGTACCTGACCCTGGGGACGACACACTCATGCAACGTTAAACTTCTTTGAACGAACTTATCGAGCGTTTAAACATCAGTAGCATGTATCGGCTGTGGTCGGTTTGGACTGTGGTACAAGTGTCACCTGGGTCGGCTTACTACTAATATCTATTGAGTGAGTAAGAGCGTGTGTGTCGATAGTGTATTGTTCGTACCGGGGTCGGACTTGTAGGTGACGAGGTGGGGGTGCGTGGCGAGCGGCGAGGTGCCGCACATCTCCTCGGGGATGGCCTCGCACGACACGCGCATGTCGCTCTTCTTGCTCGCCTTCTTGGTCGCGTGCATCGACACGGAGGCACTCCTGCACACATACCAACGGTACACTTATTTATGTATTTTAAAAAAATATTTACTAAATAAATACGAATGGTTTTGTTCTACTTCGTCCGAGATAAATTATACAGTTAGCTGAAATTCACTGCCAGCCTCTTCCCCTCCCCCCAGGGATTGGTTTGAAGTAGACATATAATCAGCATTCCCCGCGAAAAAAAGAGTGATCGGCTACGTACTGCGGTTCGACGCTGGGCAGCAGGATCATCTCGAGCGGGTCGAGCGCGAGGTCGTCGTCGTGGTCGCGGCCCTCCCGCCCCTCTCTCCCCTCGCGCACCTCCCGCGCGCTCACCTTCCACGACGACGACATCTCCGGCGACGAGTTGGAGCGACGCACCGGGTGCCGAGACTTGCCCTGCAATGCACGTCGATTTCCAAGACTATTTATTTTAACTTTAAAAAAAAAATACCTATATGATCTTTATCTCACTAAAGGTCTGGTCGTAATTAAGTCATCCGCTAGAGAACCAGAGTCACTGACATTGCCCGCAAGATAAGCACGCTAAAGTGGAAGTGGGCCGGCGATGTCTGCCGACGGTCGGACGGCCGGTGGAGCAGACAAGTGTTGGAGTGGGACCGCGCTCAGGCAAACGAGGTGTGGGAGTTGGGACGTCCTGCAGCACGATGGTCCGACCACTTGAGAAAGGTGGCAGGAAACGGATGGATCGGGATGGTTGGCGCTTTCTTGGGGAGGTCTTTGTTTAGCAGTAGACGGCTAAGGCTGAGTATGTACAGCGATCTTTACAGGAGCACCTGAGCCGTCCTCGACCGCCTTCACCAGCCGCTCAGTAAAACTCTATCGTAATTCTGCATTCATTCACCCTTTCCATACCTCTTGTCCTTTTCTTTTTAAACCAATTTCAAATCACATCTTGTCCAACTGTTATTGAAAACAGCCTTTTATAAACTGTAAATGTTCCATCGCACATAATCGCTAGGTGTAGTGTATAAGTGTATAGACGTGGTGTACAATACCTGGCGCGGTCGCGTTACCTCTGGCACGATGAGCAGCATGTCGTCGTCGTCCGTGGTGCTGGAGGAGCTCTGCCGCTGCGGGGAGCCCGGGATGTTGATCGGCTGCGTGCTCATCCTGGGAACAGGCATCGAGACATCATCATCACATCATCAGCCAAAGGACTCCACTGCTGGACTGCTGCTGTCCTGGGGGAGGCCTACATTATCATCAGCACATAATTTTATCGATATATATGTTCATATAAATACCGATTGCACAGTTTAGAAGCATAAATTACGTCACACCTTAAGGGGGAGGTAGGGCGTCGACTGAGTAAGACGGAGGAGGGGTAAAAATAATATCGGGAATCTTGTGACGTAATTTATGGATGGCCCCTAATGGAGCATAATTCGTTATGATATTTATACTTATAAAACGGGTTTCAAAAATACAAAATTTCAGTCATAAAATAGAATTAGTAACAGCATGGTTAAAATAAATCATCTATTGACCTTTGTGCAGGGCCGTGTCTCGAGTTCCGGTCTCCGGCCACCACCGAGTCCGAGTTGGACTTGTGCAGTTCGGCGGCGGGTCCGGGGGGTACCATATTTGTGCCCCCCGCGGGCCCCGCGCTGCTGCGGCTCTGCGACGACACCGACCCACTGCGCTCGCGGACTTCTAGCGACTCCATCTCCTGGCTCTAGTTTATTGTAAATATTTTTCATGATATACTTTGCTATTATTTTACTGACTTCCAATAATCCGAAGAATTATCTGATCAGACCGTACCTTTTATGCGTCTATATTCTATTAATGTGGTTTTATAGCTACTGTCTGTTTTGGACAGAAACATTGTTTATAGATCGAAGAGATAAGGAAAAACGAAGAAGCATATTTATTTTATTTAGTAGATGTTCATATACTATTTGTATTAGAATACTCACGACATCTGGTTTGGTATCTCCGAGTGGTGGTGCGACTGCCGTCGGCGCGGGCGCGGGGGAGAGTGGGGCGGCAGTGGTAGCGGGCGTGGTGGTGGCGGTGGTGGGCGCGGAGGCGGCCACACAGGTGGGCGGGGCCGGGGCAGGCGCGGGCGCGGGGGCGGGGGGCGGCGCGCCGTTCATGTTGCCCGTTGGGTTCAGAATCGCTGCTATGTCTTGTAGCGGTGTCTCTAGCATGTAGTCCCAGTTCATCTGAAAATCGTTTTGTCATATTGTTAAATATGTTTTATTTGGAGGCCTCATGGTTATTTTGATTAAATAGTTCAATACTAGTGGTATTCATGCATGCGATCGATACCAAGTGCGGAAGTTTGACGTATTTAAGGGAAGATAATTTTTTCATTATCCCGTAACAAAGTTTATCCGAATAAATATATAAAGGGGAAGATCGAACTATGAGGGTTCACCACCACATTAAAGTTTCGAATGAAAAATTAATAAGCAAATGGAACCTAAAGTGCGAGCTGTTATGTCACCTTCCATAAATAGGCATGGCAAAACCGCTAAATAGCACGGACATTGTGTTAATATAGTGTACAACGTACAAGCCGGGATGCGCAGTGGCGTACCTGGTTCTGCACGCGCGTGACGAAGCACACGTCGCCGGTGGGCGAGCGCACGTGCACCTCGGCCCAGCGCGCGCACCAGCACGGGCACGCCGCCGCGCACACCGCCTCGCCCACGCGCGACCAGCCGCCCTCCTCGCAGTCCTGCACACGCCAGCGACGAGTTTATGCAAGTTACACGTGGAAGGGATGGAGCATAGACCTCGTGTAGTTATGTAGACACACACATAAAATCATCACGTCACATCACTATAATAAGGAGTTGTGATTCAAGTTACACGTGAAACATGAGGATTGTTTCTTTACAGACCAAAAATCCAATTCCAATCCATTAGCTATTGGAAATCTACTGCTAGACATAGGCCTCTCCCAATGGCTTCCACAGGGATCTGTTGGAAGCAGCCTGCACCCAGCAACATCCCGCGACCTTTACTAGATCGTCCGATCACTTTATCGGAGGACATCCTACACTGCGCTTTTCGGTACATGGCCTCCATTCGAAAACTTTTTTGGCCGTATCGAATCAATCCGCAATAATGAAATAACCATATTTTGAAAATTGGTCTAACCCGGGTTACTTTTCCATACAAAAAAATACAAGTAAAATCAATATTAACAGTAGACAGTTTTTTAAAGGTATATTAATATTTTTACTCACCACCTCTTTCGAGATCTTTTCAAACCTTTGCGAGAACTGGTTGAGCACTTCCACCAGAGGATCGTTTGACTTGTTGTTCTCGGAAGAGTTTTGCCTGAAAATATTATTTATTTGTAGTGAAATCAAAGACGGATAGCAGCAGTAGGCAAATTATAGATTTCAAGATCCCATCAGAAGATAGCAATACAATATCACTCTTCATCAACGGTATAGTTATCATAAGGTTAATTAATCACAAATAGCCAAAAAAATTACAAAATCGTAATTTAAAATCTAATCTTATAAAATACTTTATTTCTAAATTGGAGATTAGCCCATCTATTTATCAAACACTACCTAAGTGGGACAAAACTAAAAGTGAATTATAAGTAGTGTTGTAATATATAAAAAAAAAACATTTAAAATATAATTTGAGACTAATATTATACATAGCACGAATGTAAATACAACGCAATGATAATTATTATGATAACGGTAACAAATACTTAAAGCATAAAAATAAGACAAGTGTTGCGTTAAACATTAACCACAGATCATGCAAGCAGATACAATACACTGTTTCTTAAAAAAGTATATAGCAATTGCAACATATTAGTGGCTGGGTGCGTTGGAGGGCATTTTCTTAGATAAGCAGCAGCACTAATAGCGCAGGGGCTCGGTAGGTGGGAGGCAGGGGACATATAGGGGAAGGGCAGGGGACCAATATGGAAAGGACAGGGGAAGGATAGGGAAAATGCAGGGGAAGGATACGGGAGGAGTATAGAAAGAATAGAGAAGGACAGGGGATGGATAGGGGAAAGGCCAGGGGACGGATAGGGAAAAGGCAGGGAAAGGGCCTTCATGCACCTGGAGGTGCGTGCGGCGTGCAGCGCGTCGAGCGGCGCTCCCCCCGCGCCCCCCGCGCCGGCCACGCCCCCTGCGCCCTCCGCCGAGCCGCTGTGCTGCAGCGACGGCCGGCTGTAGCTGCACACACCGGCACGACCTTATGCAACCCACACACCACACAGCCGACCACACTATACCCTCCACTAATATGGCCTTTTATACCATAGAGCAGACTGTATGTAATGCCGTGTCTTGTACGCATCAAAAGGTACTTATAAGATTTTTTTGAAAGGACATCGGAGACATTCGAATGGAAGTCAGTTGAAGCGAGGTGTTCCAAATCCGAAGCGACACGATTAGTAGAGCAAAGCGAGTTAGTAATCAGTTCAGTAACGAACACCCACACATACACGCACACACACAGGATATTTACATAAATATATTATAATTTATAAATAAATTACTTTTACATGGGTTAACAATCAATTTTAAAGATCATTAAATTTACTCAGAGCAGTTACATATTTTCCGATTATATTTGAAGGAAATTAATCAGGCAGATAATGTTTTATCAAGAATAAGAATCCTTAGGTTCCTATGGATGATTCCCAATTTGTGTTATAAGTACTGCCAAGATTTATTAGAAGTGTAAAAGTGTGTTACCGTTTAACTTCCGGCGGGTTGATGTGCGGCGCCGACTGCACTTGCAGGTGGTTGCTTGTGTTGTTGGTGTTGTTGTTGGTGTTGTTGGTCGCGTTATTCGTGCTGGTGTTGGTTGAGTTTACAACGGTATTAGTGCTGGTGGCGTTAGTGGCGTTGCTGATGTTGTTGGTCGTGGCACTGATGGCGTTGTTGGTACTGCTACTGTTGTTGGATTGCGCTTCGCTTGTATTTTCATTCGCTTGTGCCTGAAAGTTATAATAAGGGTTTCATTTATAAAGTTTTGAATTGATTTTTTTATTTATAAAGTTTAATAGATTTTTATGAAATCAAGATAGATGGCTTCTTAGAATGTTTGGAAAAAGCTTTTACTTAAAAAAAAGTAATTTCTGAAAATTAAAAACTTTACTTTGAAAGCTACCAAGTCAATATTATTGCATATAATTGAAATGATAATTTGTCGACATGGAATAATGTGATGATGTATAACAGTCGGTATGTCGGTGCCTACCGGCGCGGGTGGCGGCGCGGCGAGCGGCGGCAGCGGAGTGGCCACGCTGTCCGAGTGCAACTTGCACAGCACGGCGCACCTGCAACCCACACGTACTTCTTAGTATATACAACCTTCATCTACATGTTTCTATAAAATATTGGAAATGTTATAAAAATAAAAAATGCCTATCAAATTGAAATCCTGACAAAGCTCCATGCTTCCGTAGCAATGAATGTTAATATTACTTACGTCAAGTGGAAATTGACATGAGGATAACATACCTGTCACAGAGTCCTTGCTTGATGGAATTCTGCAAGCAGCCCGAGGTGGTGATGGTGATGAGTTTGTGCCCCACCAGCCACGTCATCGACTGCCCACCGTTGAACAGGAACTCGGCTGTGTCGCTCCTGTGTCAAACACATTCATTAAATTACGTCATCATCAATAGAATTTATGGAATAACTTTTTCTGTTGATCTTTTGTTTGGTATTGCGCAATGTCGGAAGTGCTGAAAGCGACCGTCTGTGTAATATAGAGTAGATGGTCGCCATAGAAACCACTCAACCAACATGGTATTGTGATGTCTTCTAGTCTAAAGGTATCTAGTGTAGTGTAGTGCGCAATGTGGTGTGTAGAGTGTTGTGTAGTGTAGTGTAGTGTGTGTTGTGTAGTGCATACCGGTGCGGCTTGACGCTGCACGGCGTGGAGGTGTATCGTGCGAGCAGGTCGACGCAGGTCTCGGTGAGTTCCACGTGGAAGGCGGCGGATGCACTGGCGCCCCCCGCGCCGCCCCCGCCGCCGGCCCCGCCCCCGCCCCCGCCGCCACGCCCCAGCGGCGCGCGGGACACGGCGCGGGAGCCCTGGGGAACAACACCGCATATGCAACATATTCTGCAAGCAGTTCCTTCCTCTCTGATTAGTGATCAAAAGTTAGTATTGTGAATATGTCCAACTGCTGGGCACAGATCTACTCCACCATTGAGAGGATTTTAGGCCTTAGTCCATTAGTAATTTAGATTTACATCATCATCAACCCATATACGCCCACTGCTGAGCTCGGGTCTCCTCTACCATTGAGAGGGTCGGTAACGGTGAAGGAAAACATCGTGATGAAACCTGCACACGTAAGAGTTCTTAGGAATTTCTTAGGTGTGTAGTCCGCCAACCCGCACTAGGCCAGCGTGGTGGACTATGGCCTAGACCCTCTCATTTAGATTTACACACCTAGGAAATTCCTAAGACCTTTTTAAGTGAACAGGTTTCATCACGATGTTTTCCTTCACCGTTAATGCCAGTGCTAGTTCATTATAAATACACAGAAAACTTTGAAAAGTGTGCGACTTCTTACAACAAAAACAAAATTATTACACTAAGTTCATGGAGATGTACTCACGAGACTGGAGCTCCGTTGCCTGTTGGAGGAGTCCTCGTTGGCGTTGGCGTGTTGGAAGTTGTTGGTGTGGTACTGCAGCTGCTCCTCGAACGGCATTATTATGTAGTTGTGCAGACCCTGATCAACATTATTAATTACCACACTCGAATTGAATACACAATAATGTTTTGTCGATATGAAAACTATGAAATCGTCCCACAATAAGGACTTTTGTTGTGTCAGAAATTTTTAGGCCCTCAGCTACACTAGTATGAGGGAATTAATAATTTAGGTAAGCCGATTTAAGTACCCGGGACATCGAGCATTGAGTCACGATGTAATTTTTATCGATATCGATACGTACGTGGATGATGAACCGCACGAAGTTCCGTCGGTAGGAGAGGCGGCACTTGAGGAACCAGGCGGCGATGACGTGGTGCGCCAGCGAGACCACGTAGTGGTTGTACCGCGAGGGGTTGGTGTACGGCAGCAGGATCGCGAACACCGACATGTACTGGTCCTCCACGAACGACGCGAACACCTTCGGCAGCCGCGTCAGCGCTGCAGATGATACCATACTTGATAAGTGATAGCTTCATATTATTTGATTATTAGTTAGAAGGTTCGATACTTGGTTCAAGATATTTGGATCCTTTATCATATTTCTTATATACTCACTGGAGAGGAACTCGAGCATCGGGCTGGCGATGGCTTGCGTGTCGGAAATCTTGGACAGGTCGAGAACTACTTCCGGCAACATCTTCACCATCGTCTCTCGCGTCTCCAGTGTGAATATCGTCAGGGCGTTGATATACGGCTGGGGGGTTCTTAGCACTGCAAACAAATGTAAATCGATTCAATGGATGAAATGTAATCTTGTAGATTCTTTGTCGTCGTATTTTCAATGGTATCGCGTTCGTATAATTGTGTGGTTGTAGTGCGTGACTCACCCATGCCGTACTTGAGCAGACAGCGCACGATGCGCTGCTGCGTCTGCGGCTCGAGGTAGGAGTGGTAGGGCGCCAGCGCGGCCAGCGCGGGCAGCGCCGCCGCGTGGAACTCGGAGCCCAGCAGCTTCTGGCCGTTGGGCACGCGCAGGCACTCGGGGAAGTACAGGCTGCGGTCCGACACCATGGAGCACAGCGTGGACGCCAGCAGGTCGATGTCGGCGGCGCGGCGGCCCAGCGCCAGCGCGCGCGTCTGCAGCAGCAGCGGCAGCGCCCGCAGCACGCGCGACAGCACGGCCCAGTCCTGCTCGCGCGTCAGCGCCGCCGACACGGCCCGCGCCGCGCGCCCGCCCGCCGCCACGCAGGCGCCGCCCGCCGCGCCCGCGCCCCCCGCCGCGCCCGCGCCGCCCGCGTGCCCGCGCACGCCCAGCGGCTCGGCCACCAGGAAGGGCGAGCACACGGGCCGCAGCCGCACGCCCCCGCCGCCGCCCACCGGCGCGCCGCTCGCGTCGTAGCAGAACCCCACGCAGTTCAGCGAGTTCACGCGCAGACCGAACACCATGTCGAATATCTGACACACACACACACTCGTTAACCCGTCGCTCAGTCGGCCGTACTGCAATAGACCGAGATATTGTTTAAACCTTTATCCGTATGTCGGGGTGGTGCATGAAGAGCGTGGGCCGCTTGTAGTGGTTGTCGAGGTGGTCGAGCAGCACGAGGAAGCAGCGCGTGGCGTGCGTGCCGGGCGACGCCAGCAGCTTCTCGTGGAAGATCTCGAGCAGCCCGCTCACCGCCAGCTTCAGGTCGCTCGTGTCCATGTCCGCCGGGATCGTCACGTCCGACACGTACATCTCGAACGGACGGTTCAGGATCTGGCAACATGCATTCGAACGTTGCCTTGCACTCCGTGAAACAAATTGAATAGTTTAAGTTAACTTTATAATTGTGACAGTAGTGGAGAGATAGACGAGTGTAAGGGCTGCACCTTCTCGAGCAGGTCGACGAGGTCGGTGCAGGCGTCGGGCGCGACGCGCGCGAGCGGCGGCAGCGCGCGGGCGGCGGCGGCGCGCACGGCGGTGTCGGTGTCGAGCGCGCACGCGTGCAGCACGGGCACGCCCACGCTCTCCGCCAGCTCCTCGCCGTACGCCCACCTGCACGCACGCACTTGTTACACTTTACAAGCAAAGCTGTTCGCTAGCGCAGTGAGACCATCGCTGCTTCGTGTACGAACTAAAACGATCATCTTTCAATGTTCGATAAAATTTAACGGAAATTTCTAAACGTTAAATTGATACATTGGATTTTAACAGAAGCCCTTGTATTTTTGGTTAAAAATAACAAATCATAAGCGACCATCTTTCGTCACTGAACACAATCATGACAGCCCACTGTTAAGTATTTTGACGTTATCTGTTAAACATTTTTTTTAATGTGAATTACTAACAGCAGAGTTTATTTTAATAGAATCTGCCTCAGTTCACCCGTGGTAACTGACCTGTACTTGTGTATGAAGTCGAGTATGAGCGTGAGCGTGTGCAGCCGCACGGCGAGGCGCTTCTCGTGGCGCAGGTACTTGTCGGCCAGCGCCAGCGCGCCGCTCGCCCACTCGGCGCCCGTGGGGGACAGCGCGCCCACGCGCAGCCGCACCAGCCGCATCGCCGACGACTCCTGCAACATACAACATTACTTCATCATCGGAAAACATTACTAAAATCAATATTATGAAGTTAGCACTAAAATATGGTGTTACAATTAGTGCAGAAGCTAACGTTGTGAAGGTAGCGCTTTATTTACTAAGTTGTTGATCGCGTAGACTTCAGGATGGATAAAGAAAAAACTACGTAAATCTATAAATCAAAATTACTGTTATTCTTGTAGTAAGTAACTATTAGAGGTCAATTCTGTTTTTGAAAGTCGTCTGAAGTATAGAAAGTGGTGCTGACCGGTCGGTCGTGCCCGCAGTAGTCGACGAGGTCGAGCAGCGCGTCCACGTCGCCGTAGTACTGGCCCGCGTCGTGCAGCGCCTCGATCGACGTGATCACGCCGTGCAGCCGCGTGTGGATCAGCTCGTTGGGCGGCTCGAACGACTCTGTAAGTGACACGGCACAGTGAGACAGGGCTCGTCCACACGAGTAGTATGGACACGGAGCGGTACTGACTGTCGTGGTCGACGACGGTGCGCAGGATACGCAGCAGCACGTCCCAGGCGGGCTCGTGCAGGTCTGCGGGCGCGCGCGTGACGACGCTCTGCACGGCCACCAGCACCTCGTACGTGAGCACGGGCCGGCGCCGCTCCAGCGACTTGAGGAAGGCGGGCAGCACGGCCAGCAGCGACACGCGCAGCGACGGCACGCGCCGCGAGCCCCACAGCGCCATGTTCATGTAGAACACGGCGCCGCGAGCCACGCCCGCCTCCGCCTCCGCCTCCTCCTCGCCGCCCGCGCCCGCGCCCACCAGCAGCGACACCATCTCCTGCAGCGCCGCGTGCCCGATGTCGCCGCCCACCACGCACCGCATCAGCTGCGTGTAGACAGCGCATGAGTGTGTGCGACAGCGTGTCGGGCGGGCTACAGGGCGCGCTAGGTACCTTCCAGCTGGACTGGCAGTGGTGCTCGACGTTGACGGTGCGGCACAGCGCGGCCACGAAGGCGGCGAGCGCGGCGCGCGGCAGCAGCGAGTACGACACCACGGCCTCCAGCAGCGACAGCGCCTGCGACACCACCGCGCCCTCCGCGCTGTACGAGCACAGCTGGCACGCGTTGCTGGGACATCACGTGCAACACTTACATTACTCACACTCCTATTTATTAGCACAACTTCTCAGTAAATATCTCATAGTTTTCGATATCCACGACACAAGACAAGACAATAGTATTTCTAAAGCCAAGATGACTAACGACAACTACCGCGTACTATGTTGTTCAAACTCATTAAAAAGACAACAAAGTAAACGAGTAAACAATTTGTAATTATGTTTGAGCAGGTCAAGCGAGCTCCTGTAAATATTTGATTGAACTGCACTTACTTGACAATTCCGTGCACAATGTGTTCGTCGAGATAGGTGGCGTTGAACTTCACCACGTTGATGATGAGCTGCAGGAACTCCACGGTGTAACTGGGCGACTGGATCATCGGCAGCCACTCCAACAAGAATGGACCAATCTGTAAACAATGAAGTCAAACATTACATTTATTTCAGGCAACTGTTTTGGAGTTAATATCTAATATGCAAGTTGATATCCATTGGTTTATCTATACTATTATAATAAAGAGGAAAGATTTGTATTTTTGGATTTTTGGATGTTTGTTACGAATAAACGTAAAAAGTACTGAACCGATTTGGATGATTTTTGGTATGGACATAGATGGGGCTCACCGAAGTAACATAGGATACTTTTTATCCCGGAAAATGTGGTATTCCCGTGGGATTAGGGATAAAACGCTATTTTTATTTTACGCTTCCACGTCTAAACCATTTGACTGATTTTTATGATTTTTGGTATGATCATAAATGAAGTCCTATGAAATAAGATGAACAACATTTTATCCCGGGAATATGTAAGGTTCCTGTGGGATGAGCATATATTGTAACACGAAAGTAACACTACCTGTGTTATGCTTTCACGCCTAAACCATTTGACCGATTTGAATGATTTTTGGCATGAAGGTAGCTGGGACCTACCAAAGTAACATAGGATACTTTTTATCCCGGAAAATGTAGTATTCCTGTGGGATTCGGTACAAAACTCTATATTTTTTTTTACGTTTTCACGCCTAAACCATTTGGTTGAATTATATGACTTTTGGTACGATCATAAATGAGATCCTATTATGTAACATGAACATCATTTTATCCCGGCACTATGTAGGGTTCTTGTGGGATAAGCATATATTGTAACTCAAAAATGACACTGCCTGTGTAATGCTTTCACGCCTAAACCATTCGACCGATTTGAATGATTTTTGGAATGGAGATACCTAGGGCCTAGCGAAGTAACATAGGATAAAGTTTATCCCGGAAAATGAAGTATTCCCGTGGGAATAGGTATTTCTGGATCTACTGAACCGATCTAAATGATTTTTGGTATGGAGATAGGTAGGACCCACCGAAGTAACATAGGACACTTTTTATCCCGGAAAATGTAGGATTCCCGTGGGAACAGCTATTTCTGGATCTACTGAACCGATTTGAATGATTTTTGGTATGGGGATAGGTAGTGCCCACCAAGGTAACATATAATACTTTTATCCCGGAAAATGTAGTGTTCCCGTGGGAATGGTTATTTTCTAGATCTACTGAACCGATTTAAATGATTTTCGGTATGGAGGTATGGAGATACATAGGTAGAACCCACCGAAGTAACATAGGACACTTTTTATCCCGGAAAATGTAGGATTCCCGTGGGAACAGCTATTTCTGGATCTACTGAACCGATTTGAATGATTTTTGGTATGGGGATAGGTAGTGCCCACCAAGGTAACATAGAATACTTTTATCCCGGAAAATGTAGTGTTCCCGTGGGAATGGGTATTTCTAGATCCACTGAACCGATTTGAATGATTTTTGGTATGGGGATATGTTGGACCCACCGAAGTAACGTAGAATTACTTTCATCCCTGAAAATGTAGTATTCCCGCGGGAATGGTTATTCTCTAGATCAACTGAACCGATTTGAATGATTTTTAGTATGGGGATAGGTAGGCCCCACTAAGGTAACATAGGATACTTTTATCCCGGAAAATGTAGTGTTCCCGTGGGAATGGGTATTTCTAGATCTACTAAACCAATTTGAATGATTTTTGGTATGGGAATAGGTAGGACCCACTGAAGTAACGTAGAATTACTTTTATCCCTGAAAATGTAGTATTCCCGCGGGAATGGTTATTCTCTGGTTCTACTGAACCATTGAAGTTACATCTTATAATTGCAAGAGTAACTTTGTATGTCTTTTACGCTTTCACGCCTAAACCATTCGACTAAGTTATATTATTTTTGGTATGAACATAAATAGGACTCCGTGAAGTAACAATAAAAATAGTCCTAAAAATAGAAATAAACATATTATAAATTCGAAAATAGCTCTTTCAAAGTAAAACTGTTTTTGGACGACACTTAAGAGACGAATTAAAGATTCACTTATTATCTTTCTGCACTCAACCCTAAAGTCCACGCAGACGGAGTCGCGGGCAAAAGCTAGTTTGTTATAATTTGATATCCTACTCTAATTATTCAAGTCCAAAATTATTTTATATGCATTATAGTACAACACACGCCAACCCGCACTAGGCCAGCGTAGTGGACTAAGGCCTGAACCATCTCAGTTGTAGAAGAAGCCTGTGCCTAGCAGTGGGACGTACGTACGGACTGATCACCAGTCCAAAATAGCATAATTAGTTTCCGTTGTTCACTATCTTGTTTTTAGAAAAACCATTAAAGCAATATGGACACAACTAGTGAGCGCTAACCTCCTCCTCAAAGCAATTGATGTTCTTCCCGCTGTTGGTGAGTGTGTGCAGCAGTTTGAACCGCAGCAGCGAGTCTTCGGCAGGGTGTCCGGCGTGCGTCTCCCGCAGGTAGCGGAAGAATATCGTGCGCATGATCTGCAGGTAGTCGGCCTGCCCGTTGGCGATGCAGCGCAGGAACGACAGCGCCGCCTGCCGCGCCTCCCCGTTGCTGTCCTCCAGCAGGTCGCGGGTGCACGACCATAGCTTCTCCACACCACCCTGGTAGACAACACACGATGGCTACAAATAATTCCTTAAAGGCCGGTAAAATGATTCCTCTGGCAGTGTGGGTGTCCATGGGCGGTGTTGACCACTTAACATCAGGTGGCTCACTTCCTCGTTTACCTCCTTTCCCATAAAAAAACGATGAGTAGGTGCCACGGGTTGTGTACAGTATGCGATCAGAAGTAAAACCTCCATTTCCGCAAGGCATGTACTTGAGCCGCGAAAACATGAGGCAGGCATAATTTTTTATACCAGAATAAAAATGTGCTTGTTTTATTACTGTAGGGTCACCATCTCTAACCAACATCAAAATAGACCTGTCCTTTTGTGGGTTTAAGCTATAAAAATATATGTAAAATAGCTACAAACTAACATTCAGTCGGAGAAATGGCAGGATCCAGCATCAATCATACGTATCTGACTCTAAGGTGAGAAGCTAAATTTATAAAGTTTAATTTCACATAATTAATGTCTTCCTTATATTATATATGGGTCAATCAACTTTTAAATGTACCATCAATGATAGATTTTATATATCAATTTTTTTTTCTTAAATTTGTATATTTTATACGTATTTGTTGTTGATAATTATTTATATTTAAGGAATTCAAATAGAGCAGTACAATTTATGGTAAATTTTACTCAAAAATTCACATGACTGTAGTTAAGATAGTCCCTTGGACATTTAAAAATTCAGTCAAATTGTTAATTTACTTTTAAATATTAGAACCATATTTGAAAAACCTTACTGTTCTTTTAAAGTAAAAATGACGATAATGTGTCTTTAGGAGACAAGAAAAAAGTGGTTGTCCAGTGGACATAGACGTTTGTCCATAGGAAATACTCGGGTGTCCAAAGGGGACTCTATGATGAAAATCGCCTGTATTTCTTCTTTTATGTAATAAAAAAACAACTATTTGAAAATAATTATCAGTATTAGAAGAGAAAATATTGAATAATTCAGACAACGATCTTGGATGTCCAAGGGACTGGTGGTGATATTTATTAGTCTTTCCGCTCCCTGGTAATAAATAATAATATTTTGAATTAGGTCTTACGCACAGTAAAAAATATACATTAAATTGAATATATTCCACTTTAATTTACTACAATATATAAAATACAAAAGTTTTTTTGCTGGTTGTCCAGTGGACACACAATAAAGCCACGCTCTTTTTCAAAATACACTCGGTCGACTGGCGCCGCGGAAAAGATGAAATCAAAATCGGGGCTGGATGAATGTTGTCACGAAATAAATCGACTTGAGTTCCAAGCAGTAGTCACGCCATAAATGTTTGGATTTTGGAACTTTTTTACCGTTGTCCGGTGGAAGTCAGAATAATAAAATATAATAGGGACTAAAATAAACATGCAAAAAGGTCGTTAAGGTTTTAAAGCAAACAAAATCTATTTACTAGCATCATAGTAGATATTGTAATTAATAATTATGTTTCATTGTAATGGATTGCCATATATAATTTTTTTGGAAAAATTAATGTTTCATTGTACTAACCTACTGAGGGACAAATTTACATAGTACTGATAGGACAGATAAAAGTTGATTGACCCATATATTTAAATTTGTTCTCTATAGCATTACCTAATTTCGCAATGCATTTCAACTGTACAGGAAAATCATACCAAGCTATGCATAATATTTTGTTCGATAAAGTGCAGCAAAAATTTTATCAATACTCATTTATTGAGGAGCAAAACCTTGAAGGCACAGATAAGTGCCAATGTAAAAATAGACATAAAACTATTTTTAACTTTTTAAAAATGTTGTAATACTAAGTGATGCATAAATAAAACAATAACTGCAAAACTTCAAACATAAGGCAGAATTTTTAAAATCTTTTGGGAGGAAGCTTATCTAATAGAAGCCATAATTAATCAGCTTTAAATACTCTTACTACTTTTGTGGAGAGCAAGTAGGAAAACATGTTACACTTTGTACTTTCATCATTCAAATGAGATGTTACTAGAACACACAATTTCTAACACCTTGGAGGACCCAGGGTTAAAGTTGTGATTACTATTTTTACAGATAAGTATAGAACATAAACTATTCAAAATTGTTTATTAAAAAAATATTTTCTGTCTTAAATGTTGCCAAATTCCTATTTTTAATAACCATGCAAACAATCTAACATATTATATTCGACTAAACATCTACATGTAAAATTTGTCACATGAGAAATTGAACAGACATGTTTTTCTCTGTGTTTCTAATGCTTTGTGCGCTTAGTAACAACTCATGTGTCAATAACTTGATACATTATTCATGCTGAGTTAAGAAAAAAACGCATAAAAAGCAAATGTATATGTATTGAGGATCACTGACATGGGACATTATTTGAATTATAAATTCATATCCATTGAAACCCAGATACATGTTATGCTGATGAAATGCACCATTGACAAGGCATACAAAGAAGAAATCTATAGTTAACTCAGGCAGATATATTCCGTTGTACATTTTCTTAAAGGGCAAGCTTTTAAAGAAAGAGATACACCTATAATTATGAAATTTATAAATATTTTTGGTCTGTTTTTGTGAGATCAAAAACTTTTTTATTTTGAAATAACTAATAACAGCACTGAACCATTTGTACCCTAGATCAAAGTTACAACAATATGAATGGATGTTCAAGCATATGTGGCAAATTAAACTATCTAAAATTATGTTTGATGAGTTCAGACATCTTCTAACACATAATTTTGTAGTAGTCATCCTATTACTAACAAATATTTTTTGCAAATAGTTGCAATTCTGATACTAATATTTCTACAGAAGCTATGTTTGTTGTTTTAACATCTTTTAAGGAGAATGTTCAAAATTATTTCAGCAATCAAAAAAGTCAAAACGGAGACACATAAGGCAAGTGATAATAAGCAAGGATGTTTAAATCAAATATTAAGTTGACATCCCATAATTGTCAACTTTTATCTATTGTTGAACATTTGTTATTTTTTAAAATATATTAGTCTTTAAGTATATTTTGTAGTATGGTATTTGATTGTGTTCTACTAACAACCAGAAAGATGTCTTCCTAAGGAAATAGATATCTTATCACAAAGACAAAAATATAATATATTTCAGGTATTTGTTTCATGTTACACATACTTATTAATGTATTTATACACCCTGTTGATATTTCAGTTTGAATTTTCAGAGATATAATGGTTCATTACCCAAATCATTATAATTCTCATATTAACATTTTTTCATTACATTAGTCTCATTTTCTATGAGAGCACAAATAAAGCACATATTTTATATGGTAAACATGATCTGTGTTTAGTCATCCCAATAGATGATGCAAGTAGTAATAAATGTTGATTGAATTGTAGGGCATATCACATAAGGATAAAGATAATAGATATATAAAGAAAAAAAAAAAAAAAAAAAAAAAAAAGAAATTTTATATTGATCTTTCTTGAAGAGTGGTACTTGGATGCACTTATCGGTTACAACTAGGTTTATATCAGCTTATTAAGATATTTTTAGGATGATTCAAGAAACCAAGAAAAGTGTAGTATAATTATTTCATGAAACTATGTTTAAAAATAACAAAGCTTGATTTTTCTGCAAAATATATACTTCAAAAATGGTTGTGCCTGAGCTACATAGAGTTGTTGACAAAGACATATAAAAATGGTAATGTTGATACTATAACGTAAAAAAGATGTCATAGCATAGATTATAGTAACAACTGACATTTATGCATCCAATAATGTAACATAGTCATTAATTCTTTGTATGGTAGATTCTATTACATATTAACGGCCATATTTGGTTCGATATCTTATTCCTTAGTACTCTAGGATTTTTTATATTGTTCACAAGCAAAATTATAATTATTCAATAGAAAATTATATGTTATTTTCTATCACTCACATTTAACTATCAAAAGACACAATATGAGATATAGGACATTTAAATGAGAGTATTAAAATCAAACTTTTTCTAACAATTTATCTTCCAACACAATAAGAGTATTAAATGTTATTAAAAACTACATTGTCCATTTACAGGCAATTTAATATACTTGTAAATACAATAATTATATGTGGCTTCTACTTTTATTAATGATTACATGTAAGTGATAATGTTACTAAGCTTACAAGATCCATTAAAACATTGTTATGGTACACATACAGTGCTAGCATCTGGTTTACTCCCAGTAATGTATGAACATATTGTTTCAAGAATGAGTCAGCAGGGAATTGGTGTCAACATACTGGCTAAATATATACACAAACAAAGTAAAAATCTTTAAGGTATTGTATGCAAACACAAACAGTTTCACATCAGACATGTAATCTGATAATATAATGATAAAGATATGTCTTCAGACATTATTCTTTTGATGAATTGGGTACATGCTTATGAACGAATATGGATGGCAAAACGCTAACTAGATCGTGTGGAGTCTAGGAGAGTATAGTTCCTGTAGTAGGAAGCTGATTAAGATGTAAAAAATAGTTGAAGGTAGGTGTAAGTTACCTCCTGCACGCGCACGTTGATGACTTTTTCGCCGACTTCCTTGAGTGCGCGCAGCCGGCGGTGCAGCGGCGCGTCGGGGCCGAGCTCCCGCTCCAGCTCCACCGTCACCACCAGCTCGTTGCGGGCGGGCAGCGGCGCTGCACATACCACACGCGTCACTCGACAATATAGCTCTGCGCAAACTTCCCTCACAATACTAATTCTCGCACAGACACTGGGAACTCACCCGATCCACCCTTTTTGAAGAATACTTTCAATTTGTCTTGTAGCGATTTTGAGTCCCTGTCCCTGGACCCCATGTTGCGTCGAAACCGGCGTTAAATGTTATCTCTAAATACGCTAAAGGTTACGGTTTGCCGCGGCGATTACCTAAGTGTTTGATAATGCGAATAAAAAGACATATTTATTAGAAAATATTCTCACTACCGCTCCTGCTTTGCTATTCACCATTTGACAGCTACCTAGCCGAACTAGGGATGCTCGATGAACATCGATGTTCGATGATCATCGATATTGAAAGCAAAAACATCGATGTTTTAATATCGATGTTACCATACGAAAAATATCGCAACATCGATGTTAACGGAATCGATCATCGATGTCAACTTACGGCCTCACCACACGCACAACCAAACCAATGCAACTTAGGAAACAAATTATGTCTTCTATGAACGCATCCACAAATCAAGTTTTTTAATTCTGAACGCTTGATTGATCCAAGATTTAAAAATATTCACTTTCAAGATCCCATAGCATGTTCGAAAGCAATTAAATATGTCAAAGAATTACTAAATACTACGAAGGAAACAGAAGTAATTGAAGAAGTTATTAGTCGTTCGCCAGATCCAACAGAAGAATTTAATTAATTTGTGGAGTGAACATTATAAACTTGTAAATGACAAAACTCTACGCCTTTTTCTAGTGATCACGAAATGTTTTCAGAGTTGATTTACTTTTTGAAAAATCCAGTGTCTGATCTTAAACAAGATCCTCTCCAAGTTTGGAATAATGTCATCGGTTCCACTTACCCGATATTTAAAAAAATAGCGGTGAAATATTTGAGTACTATCGTGACATCAACGCCATCCGAAAGACTGTTTTCAAAAGCTGGCTCTACTCATTATCAACAAAGAAACCGATTAAAAGGTTCTTCTTTATCAAAATTACTTTTCCTTCAGTTTGATCCAATATCGATGTTCGGTTTTCGATTAATATCGAACATCGATGTTGAGCTTTCGATTATGACATCGATGTCAACATCGATGTTTTTTGAATATCGATCATCCCTAAGCCGAACTACTTGTACAGCTGACAGTCGAACGTACAGTGCGATTTCGAACGAAATTTCCAACAGACTCACGAGCTGCCGCTTTTAATGGATTCATTTATTTTCAATTATATAAATATACAGAATGTATGAAATGTTTTCAAATTTTATGCAAATATTGCGTAATATACGTATAAAGGTGTGATATCATGTAACACCATGACCTTGACTTGAACAGTTTCCAAACGAAACAAGGGAAAATCTTGCTTTATGTTGCAGGCTTTTGTCTTTTTGCCAGAGTTTCATTACGAAATTTATTAGGTAACATTAATTGATTTAATCAGGCAATAATATTCAAATAATATTTTCTTGTAGATTACTCATAAAATTATACGGTCATCACACGACAAAAGTCAACTTGTTTGTAGAACTATTTTCTATGGTACTTGATAGATGTCGCTATTTCATTATTTTAATTGTTTATGTCTAAAGATGATTATATTATGAATGTCTGTGCTTGTAACGTGTATAAATGGAAGTGAACTAATGAGCATAATTCATTAGCAAAATTCACTTCAAACGGTTCTTATTTTTTTTTGTTACACGAATTCCTGTTTTAAGAGTTTGTTTTTTGGTATTAGATCCTATTATACTTCGCAGTATCATAATGCGAATTTGAAAAGCCAACAAACAACTGAGTTGGAAGGCTATTATGAGTTGTTTCTAAAAGGCAAAAGAATCTGTATTAAAATAGGCTTATATGAATAGGGTAAAATCACCTATTAACCGTGAAATATAGCATTAGCTGCCTAAATAAAATTATATTTTACTGTTTCGGAACAATTCGTTGCTGTTCAGAATTAGCAGCGCAGGAAACTTCTTTACAAACTCGAAATATCTTAATTTTTTATATGAAAAATAAAATATTCTTGAATTTCATGTAGGCAAGTTCCATTAACATAATATATTAATGTCAAAATAATGCAAATTAGAGCAACAAAAGCTAAACTAAAGTTACAATTACCGATGTTTAGATTAGTAGTGTCTATAAGAGTAAACTGCTATTGTGGAGAATATATAGCGTACTTATTCGTGTGGTTCGCGTAGACTATCTAGTACGTATATTATAGTACGGTGGTGGCTTAAACCACGCACCAAGTAATATAGAAGGGCACAGGTGTGAACTCAGGGAAACTACTGGAAGAATCGCTTTTTTAAAGTAGTCAATTTTTTAAAGTAGCAATTAAGATTATGGTGAACAAAATCAATAAATAGCAGGTTTTTCTCTAGTTTTCCTGCCAGTGTCATTGTAAAGAGAATTTTATATTGCTATAAAGCTCAAAATCTGATGACTTTCGTTGTAAGTTTGGTAATTTTTGAAATCAAATGCTTCGGTTTACTTGCGTTTTATAATTACTCATTTTTTTTTTTTAAGGAAACCACGTGTTTGAATCTGGGGTAACGACCAGCGTGTGATACAGACGTGGAAGAATACTTAATTTTTATGTAAAAGGGAGAGTTTAAACATAGCTTCGCCTTAAAATTTGGATGTTTATTTTTGTTTATTTACGTAGTGTTACTAACATATAAGTAACAATCATGATTGTCTTATCTATGAGCGGATAAAACACACATCCCAGGCTAATCATACAAAATTAGTAAAGTTAATCCATTGTTGATAATTGTGTTCTGTATTATGTAGGTATCCTCATTAATTGAAATCATCATCACCAGGCGTATACATATATCCCATTACTGGGCACGGGCCTCCTCAACAATAAAGAGGACTCAGACCTTAGTCGACCTTGCTGGCCCCGTGCGGGTTGGCAGACTACACACTTAAACAAATCCTAAGAACCTTTTGCTTAGGTGTGTAGGTTTTCTCACGATGATTTCTTTCACCACCTTCCTGCGACCGCCGAGATTCTTAACCAAACCTAAGCCACGAGGCCATAACTACTTTTCAATTTAAATATTATCAATATCAATATAGGTACTTGCCATGAGTAATATCTTCACATTTATTTAATTTTCATGGTATTGTCTGGGGTACTAAGAATGCGTTCTTTGTTAACACACGTACCTACTACATACAAGAGCGACACGAGGAGCGTCTGAATGCGCGCCAGCAGTTTGTAATCTGCTGGGGGTGTGACGAGGGTCGACAATTTGCTCTCACCTGCGTGACACCGACAGACGGTCACAATCAACCTTCCCAACCTAAATGCCTGCTTGACGGCAATTTATTGTCAAAGTATTTATACGTGCGCCAAGGATCGCATTTGGATGTTTTTATTTGTCATTTCACCGACTCCGGGAATATACAATTTGAATGATAAGGTAAAATGTTTACGTTTATCACGCTTTTACAAATAAACTCTGCTGTTAGTTTAAACGACCCTTTATACCGCGTTGATATATTACATCATCAAAAGGATTTTGTATTATAATTTATTGTTAATAATCCAACGGGTATGCACAATCTATGGTTTTCATCTTCTATCGCTTATGATTTTAAAGGATTATAAAGCACTTATGTTCTCAAGTTATACACACAGTATTGGTCGCGATGATCATTTAACAACAAGTTAGCTATGTCATGATAGTTTCCTTTTAAACGGGAAAGACAAAAAATAAATTGTTTTTACAATTCCGTCTAAGCCATCTGCATATACCAAGATTTTTACGATACTCATTAACTTCCAAAAATGTTCGACCTTGCTTTCTTTGTTTTCCATTATCTAAATGATGTTTTTATCCAGTGTACCGAGATGTGCGCAATCTAGTTCAATGAAATATAGTGTAAGCAACGAAATTGGTGGATAAGAGTTTCGAGAATTTTTCCACGAAACTTTTTCATAAAAAGAATCTTGAGTGCTCGCCAAGTGGCGGAAAATTTACATAAATTGCTTCACAAAACGGTCTAGTTAGGTATTTTGCTGTTAGATAAAATAAGTGGCAAAGACAACTTATGAAAGGTAAGTGTGAGAAAATTCTTACTTTTACAATCTTTTTACCTCGAATACGAAATTGGCTGTGTTGAATGTATGTATACGCAATATTTTTTCACGCTGTTTAGTAATAAGTTACAGAAAAAGTTATTGGGCCTCGCGTTAGCAATTTGTTTTGAATCTTCGTTTATAAACTACGTGAATCAGTCTCATGCCTGTATTATTCGTAAAGGTAAGCAGAAGTGATTCGGAGATGGCTGAACGCAACTTGGAAACAACACATAGTCAGTGTAAGTGAGTTCCTGAGTTCGCATCTGCGGGCCTGACCGCACATATTGCTGTTGAGATCGGCACTCCGCGCCGCTCGAATATTGCAGGTTCTGTAACCCTATTTTTCGTCTATCGTAACACGTGATGATATTGCTATCAATTAAAAAAAAATAGATAAATGAATACACATTCACGCTTGCGTCGCTGACGGAGTAGGAATGGTACTATTTTGTAACCAGGTTTCGCTAATTGAGTATTTTGTGTCAGAGAGAGCGAGTTTTGCGGTCCAGTCTATTGTTGCTGATGAGACTTTTACGAAGGAAAAACTCAATACTGCTTTGTTATGCCGGGAATCGCGCACATTTTTGCCGTGTCACCAATAGGCAATATTTCACTCATACGAATTAACAGTAAATAATTACGCTCCTCAAGGGTAAAGGCACATATTGTGTGACACTTGGGACGTACACGGTAGAGAGGCTAAAGAGATGTTCACTTTTTCTTAGCTAGTGTGCCTTTGCTTCATAATTTGTAGATTCTCTAGAGTCGAAGGTACAAAGTTTATTATTTTTTAAATATGCGTTCATATTTTCAGCGATCAACTTTTCAACAATAATTTCATGTTCGTCATAATGTTTTGCTTTCCATAAGGAGTCACAGTAGGTAGTTTTAATTAATACAATGAACACTCGCTTATTTAAGATAACTAATTTATAAACATGAATCCTTTGTTTTAGGTTTCGCTACACATTGCTAAATAACTATCTACTAATTAGTGTCTATGATTTTTGATATTCAATACGATGGGGTGCGTTCAACATTTTTCCAATAACCGTTTATTGTAAAATATTTTCATAGCTGTAAAATGAGTAACCTGTTGTGATGAATTATCGTTAAATCCCTTGTAAATTTGAAAGCCCATGATTTAATTAAAATTTTTGATTATGAAGTATTGGGTTGTTAGCATAGATTATCATAGATTGTAATCTAATTTTTAGATAAGAATTGTAATTTATTAAAAAAAAATGACATTTCGTGTTGCGGAGGGAGTTTCTTGCCGTTTCTTCTCCACAGCGATAACACGTTTCGAAGCGGCACTAGTTTTAAAAAAACAGTATAAAAATGTGTTAAAAAATGACGATTCAAAAGAACTTGTAAAAGTCTATTTGAATAAAGGAGATTTGACTTTGACTTTATCTTTAAAGGTTAAATACTACTCTATGGTTTATTACACATACCTTCTGAATAATTTATCTGTCTAAAAAGAAGGTGATACAAGTGCTGGTTATATTCATTGTTTAGCAAATTTAATACCAGTGTTACTTTGTTGATATCGCTCGAAATTATAGGAAAAATGCATGCGACTTTTTAAGATATGACAAAATAAATATAAAGGACCAGGCCGAGGTATTTCGCATACGTTAAACAAAGAGTGGTGCAATTTGACAATTGAACCCTAACGTTTCCTTTTTCCCAATAACTGTGAAAAGGAACAGCACCAAAAGGAATGTGTATAAACGTTTGTAGGTAGAAGTGTCGCGGGGGCGGGCGCGCGACGCATTATTTGGACTTGGCACTCGCCAACTTTCTTCCAATCTGTAATTTAAGAGGAAATCCAATAAAAACAACAATGAACGAGGCCTTTTTGAAGTCCGGATTGGGGGATTGCGGGCACTTGTTTAATTTACGAGTGTTGTGCGCCGGGCCCTCCGCCGCACTCGCGCTCTTTACAACCAATGTCAATATAAATTCTATTATCCTGCCGAATATTATTTATCCCGCGGATGAGCGGGCGCCGCCGCCGTTGTCGAATCTTCTTAAAACTTTGCTTAAGGTCGTAAAGAATAAGAGGAAATCGTAAGCCCATAATGCAAATGTACTTAAGCGACATACTTAGTCAAATTGAATTTTTTCCTACTCGCGAAAAATTAAAACCGCGACGTCGTCCCGCCGGCTCGCCGCAAAGTTTTAAGCTCTCGCCGCTCACTTTGTATTCGGGCAACATTATTTTTCCATTAAACGAGATTCCTTAGAAGTACTAATGTCCCGAGAGTGCGTTTTGATTTGCCCCCAACAGAACATTTAAAGCAAAACTTCACAAGCCGAAGTTAACTTTTCATCTGAAATCGCGCGTTGCTGTCTCATTGCTTATATCGGGACATATAATATATACTCGTATTATTCTACATTTAATGAAACGAATTACCAGTGACGTTTTGCTGCATAACTAGTTTAAATATCACAGGTGATAGGATACATGAAGTGTGCAGGATTACATTTATGTAATACATTTTTACATTAACTTGAAAACAGTTTTACAAAGTTTTACCGCCGCTCGCGCTGCTGGTAACTATAGTATGTGTAGGAAAAACTTCCGCGCGAGTGGAACCTCCGCGCTGCACCGACGCGCGACGCCGCCGCTCGTTTCGACGATTAAATAGGATGCCATTTTAATAGTCAAAATGAATTTAAAGCGGATGCTGCGTAAAGCGAGATCAAATAATATTCCGTTTTACATTCTCGTTTTATTTCTGTTTTATGTCGCCGTGAAACATTTCAATTGGCGGCCATGGGCGGGTCGCGTGCCGGAGCCAATGCGCAAATATTTGAGGTATGATGAAAAGTACACAGTCGACTCGGAGTTGACCGAGTCGGAGGTCACGAGACTTAAAGTGCAGTTGGAGATACTGAACTCGGAGCGGCGCATGTACAACAAAAAAGATTTCGCGCGGATGTCGCGAGACGCGCCCACCATAGTGGTGCAAGTGCACCGCGACGTGGAGCGCCTCCAGTATTTGATAGTGTCTCTCGGACAAGTGAAGCACATCGAAGATGCTATGTTGATATTCTCGCACAGCTACTTCCACCCAGAGATCAACAGCCTGGTGCGCAACATAACTTTTTGCAAGGTTCTGCAAGTATTTTTCCCGTACTCGCTGCAGCTGCACCCGCGCCGCTTCCCCGGCGTGGAGAGCACGGAGTGCGACGGCGGGAACGACACGTCGCAGGAGTGCGGCGAGCGGGACGCGCGCGGCTCTGAGCACAAGCAGCACTGGTGGTGGACCGCCAACCTGGTGTTCGAGCACACAGAGTGGGCGCATTCATACTCGGGAATAGTTATATTTTTGGAGGAAGATAACTACGTCGTGCCAGATTTGCTGCACATGCTGAAATATGCGCAGCGCTCTATGACGTTTATCTCTCAAGTGGACGTGATATCTTTTGGCAGACCTTATGCTAAAGACTTGGATTACAATTTGTTGACAATCGAGGCGTGGCGGCCGCCCTTCCACAAGGGCTTGGCATTCAATAAGACCACGTGGAAGAAGATTTTGTCAAAATCGTCATTCTTCTGCATGCATAACGACATAAACTGGAGCTACTCCTTGCAACATTTGTTCAGCCAGTTCCGTCGGGGGCGCGCGGAGATGGCAGCTTGTGTGTCGCCCAGGGTCATATCCACGGGTATGTTTCCTAGTGGTAAGAAGGCTATGGAGGTAATCTTAAAGCGTTTGGAGAGCGCGAAGCTGTACCCCGAGAGCGTGCAGGCGGTGCTGGTGTTCAGTCCGCACGGGCGGGTGGTGCGCGACCTGAAAATGCCGCCGGCCAGCGGCGGGTGGAACGACCTGCGGGACCACCTGCTATGCCTCGACCCACTCATGTCCACTGTCTCCGAGGAGACGGAAGATGATGCCACCACCACTAGTCCTATATTCACTTGATATTTCGATCCGAATCAGCTGATCAAGTGTACTACAAGCGTAGTGTATTATAATAATTTTCGTGAGTGTAACTCTCGATATTAATGTAATGTGTTTGTATCCACAATGTGTAGCTGAATAAAAATCAACAACTATTGAGGGTATTGTTCAAGCTGAAATCTTCAACGTCAAGTCACTTGCGACCAAAAATATATCGAGAATATTTTATAAAAAATACATTTAGAAAGAAAACTTTGTTTAAAACCCATTTTAATTTCTAAGTCTTTATTCCTTCATTACACCAATAATGAATAACACTTTAAAATCGTGCAAATTCTGTGATTAAAAGTTTATAATCTGTACCGAGATGCAGGTCTGTGCGGTATGAGAGGGAAAAATCACTGCTCATGACGATCCATTATTTGTATTTAATTTACACTCGATCACGAAAACAGTTATAGATATTATAACGCCCACAATAAGAATGAAAAATGCCTCTTTAATATGCCATATGGTAATCGGGTGGCGTGTCGAGATAGTCTGTTTGCAGACATATTTCTTATGCAATATGAGATCAACAAACACTTTTTTCATGATACCAGATGACACTAACCGAAAAAAAAATGCACTGAACGGTTTAATTAAGATAGAACCTGGGCGAAAGTACATTGTACGATACAAAGCCATGTAGGGCTCTTTTAGTGCGTACACCTTTCTGTTGCAATGGCTGTCAAAAAGGTTTTCTTCGTAAAATAGAAGCTCAGACAGCGACACGAACGTATAGAATCGTTCGTGGTTGTCGTGTATCAATTCATTTAGACAGTTTGTAAAATGACCACAATGTCGCTCGGACGCGTTCCCTAAAAGCCAATCGTTCCTCATTAGCTGCTTATACTTATGGAGTACTTCGTCAGTATCTGTTTGTGTATGTACCGTAGGAAGACCGGTGGCCACGCTGTACATTACCGCCTGATTTATATACGGCATCACAAAAACCAACATCAACAAGCTGGCGAACACTAAACGTTGCGCGATTCCCGGCCGGGTGTTTCTAATTGAAACCGTATTCAAAAAGTAACCGAATACAATGAGAACGTCTCGCGTATTGTCTTTTTGTCGCTTCGGAAATAACGACAGACGTATAGCCATGATGCTATAAAAAATAAACGCAACACACGCGAACATTAAAGATATCCGGATTTTAAAAAACGTTGTTTCCAACGGACTTTGATATTCATCTCGGCGCAGCACCACCAGCATGTGGTCGAGCAGCAGCGGATACAAGAACGAGGATCTGGATGCGTCTCGTAACGACAGCTTGTATCCTCCCACCGCGAACTCTATTGGAATAGATTCTATATCTTCTGGTACGTTTGGAAAAGACATTTCTTTTAAATCATACATGATCAGGTGGAATTTTAAGCCACGGAATTTTTCAAACGATTCGAAGACGAAGTTTTCTGCCCCTATTGGTGTTTGGAAACTGATTTCAGGCCAAGTGTTTCGTACGAGCACTTTAAATTGGCAGCCGCGCAGTGTGGTGTTGCCGACAACAGGAAACAAGTATTTGTCGCCGATGGTGGAGCACTGTTGCGTCGCCACCAGCTGTTCGGAGTTGTTGCAAACATTGTATCCCCGCCGGTGTGTGTAGATATCGTAGTCATTCGCATTCTTTGTGACGACAATCACGTTGAAGATATTGTGTTTTCTTAACAATCGGGTCGTGTTGTGCAAATACTTGTTTAGATATTCTACGTATATAATAAAGTGCGCCATTGGATTCCAGAAGTAACCATTTTTCGCCATATTGAGTCCATCTTTGAGTTCTTTATAAGTTCTTGAAGCGATCACGTACGTGTCAGTGTATAATGAACATTCGTTCCAGAGGAATTTTCTAGAAATGAACCGCAGTCCTTTGATTTGGTGTATGGGAGCGTGGTCGATGATTCCATATGTGTCTATAACACTGACATATCCATTGCCTTCTAATTGTTCCAATAGTTTTACTATGCAATCTGTGAGGTGTTGTCTATGTGCTGACTGTTGTTGTATTGAGCTGACTTGAAGCACAGCACATGATAGTATTAATGTAACTACTTGGATGTATTTGTGCATTATAAAGGTAAAAATGGTATTTCACGTTGTATACGCTCGTCGATCAACAGTGAACTGTGTAGTAAACGAGACTAAGGAATGTGTTTAGAAATCCATTATTCGTTACTTTTATTGACCTAAATGTTTATTGAATTATAATGATAAAATGCTTTTTACTTTTACAATTATAATGTTTATTCAATTTACAATGTTTGTTTACATGTCTTTGGAAAGTATCCATAGTTTGCTCCCTGCAGTATAACGAAGGCGTCAAACTTCGTACTAACCAACTATTACTTTTTTCGTTATTTGGTAGTCTTATTACCATAATGAGTTCTGCAACCTTGCTTGCGTTTATATGTTATAACGCATTAATTATCTTAAAAGTATAAATCGAATATGTCAATCAGATCTGGGAGACTGTGTGATTTACATGATAAACCTTAAAGAATTACGCCACTAGCGAGGTAAGCTTTCATCGTCACGCACGTTTAAAATGTAACTCAGGCCGAAAAGTACGCCGATGTAGACATCACTAAAGGCTCTTATTCAAAAATTTAGAGACAAGCAACTATCTCACTAAAGTCCACTTGACGCTGCACTAATAGGTATTGTCCAACATTTTGCCGGCTATATCTCAGGAAAAGTCCGGCGTGTTTTCCGTGAGCTCGGAGCGGATAGGACAGTAATCCGAACAGCGGCGGGGTAAAGCTTGCGAGTTAAGTGCATTTGTAAGTGTCTGCGGGACAGCTCTGCCGAGACTCGTTTCAAATTTGCATCGCACATAGCAGCCGAGCACGCCAGCCGCGCCGACGTCGGTGCCGCGCTACCCCGCTCTACTGGCGCACAGCCAGCGCACTTTAACCCAACAATTGGGAATTATAGCTTATTTTCTTTTAATTTCACCGTTCAACCGATCTATGGGTCGCTTAGCTTAGAACGAGCCATCGAGCCGAGACACTGTATTCAATTTGAAATTCAGTTAACTTTGCTTGGTTTTTAGTATACTTAGGTTTTATTGATGTGCATTTGTAGATTAACAGTCAATATTTAGGGAGAGTGTTATCCAATTGCCACGTGGAGAGTTGTTTTATCGCCTCAAATGTTTCGGTTTCTTGACTAAGACATTATGTTGTTTAGTGACGTATGTTTAATGGAAAATATGGATAAATAAATTATCCGTATTCAGGGCGTGTCCAGTAACCAAACAAATGTTTGAGATATTGCTCGAAACAAAATACCACCAATTTAAAATCATGGGACTTTTTGTATCGATTCATACCGGATTGTACGATACCGGCCAGTGTTATCGAATTTTGTAGAGAAGCCTTGAAGTAAGCCGATATTGAGGGTTTTCGTCGAATTACTTGAAGTGCCGTTTATCCGATCCACTCAGAAAATATCGTCAGAAAACTTTAGTAGCGAGTGGCTTCCTAATGAAATTGAGGCATTGTAATATCGTACATCCCATAGTATTTGTGTCTCATTGCATGGAGACAGACGTTTTCAGTCTTAATTTATTATTCCCTTCACTTATTTTAAGTACTTTAATTTTTTTACGTAAAAACATTACTATGCTTTTGAAATTATCAGTGGGTATGACTGGATGGACGTATGTGTCTTAATCATTTCTAGGGCAGCCCTAACAAAATATGTTTTTCTGATGTATTAAAATACGTAAATGTTTTTCTTAAAAACGTTGAGCTATTTCGATAATATTTTCCGGGGAGGAAATTTGATCGTTCAATCACCTTTCGTAGGTCGTCGCTACAAGAGACGCGACCCATTTCTTTCTTCTTTAAAAAAATAATAATCTCAATTTTCCATTTGATGTACTGACGTTTGTATACATATGTATGGTAGCGGCAGTGATTGAAAAAATAATTTAAAGGATTCCTAAAATATTTCCAAAAATATTTTAATATTTCCAACAATATTCTAATATTTCCAACAATATTTTAGGACTGATTGAATATTTAATTTGTATCGATCCGTTGTTATAAAACTATGAATTACGATAATTTAATCTACTACCGTATAAAGTAGAAAAAAACAATATTTTTTTGATTTTTAGATTACTTAATCGCTTAGTCTTCGGGTAGATATCAATAAACACTAAACAGTCTCTTAAAGTTATAAATTGTAACGCTTAAATTTCACTTAATGACCTTATGTGAAAGTGTTTCATTAATTTATTTCCAAACAAAAATTGCATATTTTCTAAATCATTTTAAAGGTAATGTGAAACTTTTCTTTTCAATTACGGGCAAGGATCGGATTCAGATGCAGCGTGTAGTGTGCCGCGCTAATGAACGTCTAATGGCGTTTTGTCTGTATTGCGAACTGTTCTGCATTTGCGTTTAGTGTTAGTGCACCTATTGTTGCTAATAGAACGGCCAACCATTACCCAGGTATAATCTACTTCATTGTTTTACTTACCTTATTATCGGATTTTCAATGGGCCGTGGATTATGTAAAGTTCTTGTGGTCACTGTGGTCAGCTGTTAAAGTAAATCGGCAAAGGTTTTCTAGGCGGAATAAGCATTAGTGTTATCGATATTGATTTTCTATGACAGTGGTTCTGTATTGGTTGGCTGTGCAAGGTTCTTTCAATTTTTTATATTGTTAGATTTGGAAGGTCTGTTTACCAAATAATGGTTCAATGTTACTGCAATATTTCTTTGCACTTTAATAACGAATATACTTTATGCTACTGGATCAAGCAGAAGAATTTTGTATCGAGAAAACCAATCTAATACACTTCATACCCAATCTAGTCTAAAGTAACTGATATCAGGTGTACTTTTCTCAAGACAGGACAAAGAAAAACATGTTCTTAGATTCCGTTACTGGGATTGAATGACAAAGCTAGACAAAGCTCCGTAATTCCGCCTCTCTAGAAAGTCAATTAAGAATTAGCGCGTTCCCTTGCTGAGTTTTAATTCTCGGGCCGGGTTTTTTGGGCACTAATAAAAATTCGATAGGTCTAATCACAGCGGGCGGCCCGACGGCGCCCCAATTACAAATACGAACGAGCGGGGTTCACTCCCGACATTTTTCAAATAGCGAGTCTTAGAGGATTTTTATGGTTCCGAGCGGGTTGATGGTGCAAGATCCGTAATGGCATTATGAAAACAGTCCTCTGTATTCGCTAATGTTTCTTGGAATAGTTTAAAGATAAAACGGACCGTAAGTATTGGGTCGATTAACAGATTTTTGCCGGAAAATATTTATGATTCGGTGTAAAGTGGACCTAGCTCTTTCCGATAACTTTGAGGTGAAAAAAAGATAATCAAATTTCAGTGCTTATGAAGTCTTATACTGTAATATAAATAAGTTACAAACATAATACATACAACAATTTGGCAATATAGTCAAAATTATAATTAATAATTAACTCAATAAGCTGTAATGTGCATTTATCGAGGAAGAGATAAATAATGTGTTTTTTTATCTTCAAGTAGTGCGCAGGCCACTTGAAAACGAGCTAGGCCTTACTATATACATCTAGCCAGGGATTTTGGGGTATATCTTGACGAAATTATTAGCAGCAACCTGGAGTCTCAGTATGTGTCCGGTATATGGCAATATGCTGTCGACAAAGTCGAAATTACCTTTTCAGGCGTAAGTATGTATGTGTCTACCTAATATTAAGGAACAATAAATTCTTCTTCTTCTTCTTCATCAACCCATATACGCCCACTGCTGAGCACGGGTCTCCTCTACCATTGAGAGGGTTTAAGCCATAATCCACCACGCTGGCCTAGTGCGGGTTGGCGGACTACACACCTAAAAACTTTTAGGTGTGCAGGTTTCATCACGATGTTTTCCTTCACCGTTAAAGCAAGTGATAATTCAATTTGAATACGCACATAACTTTCGAAAAGTCAGAGGTGTGTGCCTGTTCGAACCCGCGACCGTCGAGATTCTCGACCGCGCGCCCAAAGCTCGAGGCCATCACTGCTTTTACATCTTCAACAATAAATTAATGGTGTGATTTGAAATAATAAAATGCACGAGTTTGTGTGAGTGATTTCGGTTCGATTACGTATTCAGGCGGGGCGCCGATAGCCTGGTTATGAATTCCTCTGAGGATCTCCATCCACTCGGCTTCACTGCCGCCGGTGTAGGGGACTAGGGGATAAGCGCTAGCGAGTTTCACTTTTATTTGAAATATCTTATTGTAAAATGTAAATTAACTCCACAAAATATATATATTACAAAGGACATCACACACACATAAATGACAGTATTTTTCGCGCTTTACCTAATTACTTTAATAATGCCAACGTACAAATACTCCTAAATATACTTTTGAAGGGCAAAGGCACACTTATTTTAATGTCCACTGCTGTTCCTCAAGCATATTTTCAAACTCTGACCTACATTTTTCTCTACTTTAGAAGTGATGTTAATTTAGGGTGGTCCTGTCTGATCATAAAGATTTATTAATGCTATTTAGATTTATGACGATATTTACCTGTAGAAATGTGGGTACAGGAATACATTTCTGCGCATTCCTTCCTAATATATGCGTGAGGTTATATATCTCTATCTATGTATGTTAAATTTACGAGCTTCTAATCCGCCATAACTTGTAACTTGCGTAGCTTCCCATTATCTGAAGTAGTAAAATATTAAAGTCCTTTCTGGTGCTAATTTTCATGAAATTAATTTTGATTTACGACTCCTGATTGAATGCTAAGTTTTAAACTGTGAATAATTATTTGAATTATTAATATTAGGGATTTAATGAAGGGGGGCGGGGGGAATCAAGATCTTACAGAAAGATAAGAATTACTCATTTAATGAACTTTTCAAACAGATCATGTTTAAATGAAAAACAGTTATAAACGGGATATGTGTAATAATACATTTCTCAAAGCTAATTATGAATGTGCGCTTAACACAGTAATGGTGTTGATTTAAAAATGGATGAATTATTATGTATGAAACGTTTGAGATGCCGATGAAAATATATTACAGTTAAGTACCTAGCAAGTTAAACATTGAAATTCCTTCTGTTATTTCAGCTATATCATTAACTGGAGTTTCTATTCTTTCTGAGAGTCATAGTCATCTTAGGGCAAAATGATACACTAAAATTTACATTCAGACTTATATTTTATCTAAGGGCTTGTTTATGAGTAACAAAGACTAATGAGCATAAAAGAATCTTAATGTGGAAAAAACATGAGAAAGTAAAATGATTGTTTATTATTTATTGTGTTTTAGTGCCAGCCGCTGTAAGGCGCGTGTAGCTCTTGTCAGAAATAGTATTGTATATCGAAGCCCGTTTTCAGCTGGATTTGAGCCGCGGGCGATGACATGTAAGCCCCTTGTCCTACTTCGTACATGAAGGCTTTCCCACCACACAATATTTATTCGCTGACATCAATACTTCACTCGTTCCCTGTAGATTGAAGCGTAAATTCGATAGGTAATATATTCGTACAGTAAGTTTCACTCTTGTAAAATTGGCGGCGTCCCCATAGTGTTATGAAACGGGAAAGGTTTGGAAATTTTTACGACACGTGAGCGGAGAGTGCGCGAGGGATTGTGGCGAGGTACTTAACATCTTTTTGGGTCACGCAACGTTATCGGCCTGTGCGCCCTCTGGCCTACCTACTTATTTTTATGAAGTTACGATCTCACGCCTGTATTTTTGATGGGGTGGACAAAGGTGAGTTAATGCCTCTTTCTCCAGCTATATTTTTAGTTCCTCGTAATAAGGGGTTACTTTATTGCCATTGTCATATATGAAAGAATTGTTTAGCGACGAAGTCATGCTATGCCAGTGAAAATTTCCTCATGAAAAAACTAAATAACACTTTGTTCGATTGGAGAATTGAAGGCAGAACCTTTAGAAAGCATGACAGACCATGAGGCAGATTTCACTCTTGGTGTTTGTGAAATCCTAATGTGACTTATAGTTGTTCATACCAACAACAAATAAATGTGTTATCTAAATGTAAATTTTAGACGAATTTATGTATTTTAATCTGGAACCCGTGTAATAAATTCACTAAAAGGTCTGCTAGTGCTAAATATCAACAGCTCGTCCTTTAAGCAGCCACGTGGCGCGTCGATCGGCCGCTCCGCGCTTCGACTTTGCGATTCAAATCTCACAACACTGACGCCGCCGACGTCGCGACGGAAACCAATCTACACCGCCCAGGCAGCGGCACTAATTTCTATATTTTTAACACCACGGTAAAATAAACTCTAAAGCTATGCTCGTAAAGTATAAAAATAAGCACAAGCAACAATCCAGTGGAGTTCGTCAGGTGGACGGGGAAATCTATCGGTCAGTCCATTTCTATTTGGAGTTTGTGTTTTGTCAGCGTCGCGGTGCAAAGCGATGTAATTCTATTTCGATTGAAAATTTGAATTTATATACTTTGTTATTCCTGGGCCGAATCCAAGTCGGAGATTTTATTTTGTAATGTCTTGATAGTAGAAACTGCAGTGTTGTCAGAACAGCTTTTCAATTTGGTCTATTGTGCTTGAGAGTTAACTTTTGTGCAGCTATTTGTTTGTTGTAGTTGTCATTTAAAAGCATGTAAGAGAATGTTCATAAAATGATTATTTTTTAAAGTAATTTTTCATTATTTATAAAATAAATAAATATTTAGCTTATAATTGGATCAAAAACAAAAACAGCTGTAAATTAAATTTGAGTGAAAATCTCACGCATTTACTTTAAATACGAAAGTAGAATCGGCAGCTCCATGGATTTTGCATCAACCACGTTAGTTAGCGAGTTGCAAAGATTTTAGCAAGTTTCCACCGCGCAGAGTTGTCGAGAAGAACTCTTGTAAAATTGAGTTAACTCTTCCAAATGCACGCCAGGTGTTGCTCGCGAGACGCGCGGTTTCAATGTATCTCCCTCACGTATGCGGTGTCGGCAAGTTTCACAGTTTGCTGTAAAATGTTCTATGTAAGTGTCAGATTGTAAACAAGTGGCCTGGCTTTCATATGACGGAAAGTGGAGTGGATTTCAAGTCTATTGTAAATGGCATAACTTACTAATCTTGAAATGCAGTATACTTATGTCTATCACGAACTTAATAATTTACTTAGGTATGTAGTCATTTTATGGGTGTATAAGAAAACCTTAGAAATCTTCGGCAATCTGTTATAATATGCAAGGTAGTTAAGACACCTGGCTTGACCAGTTAATGTTCTAACAAACTACTGGCCCGTTAACATATGAAAGTATGGAGCGACCTGCCATCACTCGTCACGACCATTTCGCCCACCACACTTCCCAGATAGATAGCCTACATCCATATTCGGAAACTCCAGTTGGGAATAGATTTCCGTCGGTGAATTATAAAAGGAAAAAATGATGTCTGCGCCGGAGGGAGCTGAATATTCATGCGGTGTCTGTCTGTCTGCAGAGGCGCCGTCGCACTGAAAAAAGTGGACGCCGGTGAGCCGACCGTGGCGAGGAAACAAATATTTTGTCGTCGAAACAAGTTGATATATTGTTATGCAGTCCGGAGAGGTTAGTGCAGACTTGAGAGTTTTGTTCTAGAGCCGTTTGAATTTTTAAAGTTCTTTGTGCTTTCGTTATTATTCAATTTTTATCAGTCATTTAAATTAAGAGAATAATAGCGCGAAAATTGTAGTTAAGTTAAGGGAAACATAATACTCATAGATACAAAACCTGTACATGCCCCAAAGAGAGGTGCGTTTTTGCACCCACATTTCTTTAATATAATATTTTACTATTTTTCCGGCCTCCGTGCTTCTGAGAATTTCTTAATGTTAAAACCCAATAACACTTTGCCGGGCCCGTGAATCCTAGACCCTTAGCCTCTAGATTGCACGGCACATACTTGAGTTGCAAGAGTATTAACATCGAATCCGTTTCAACTGTAGAGGATGGCCTTGACACTAATGTGGGCTAATTTAGAAACTTAAATCTTTTGTTTCCGAAGTACTGTTACTATTTTGAATGTAAGAACATTTTATAATTAAATCTGCGTAAGGAGCGAGGCAACTCAACGAGTGTCGGCTGATTCTATTAAATTATACGTTCGCGTAACGAATACGTTTGAGCAAACACTGCCGCGTGAAATTCATTAGCGCAGTAACAACGCGACGGATTATGTACTCACTACATATTATCTCCGGATTCATTTTCATGTACGAGTGCATTAATAAAAATCTTTTTTCTGGTAACTTTCCTTTTTATGAATAAATAGCGGCAGGGTGTGTCCTTTTCTGAGATTTATATTACGGCTCTCGGCTTATTAATTAATGAATAAATGTTAGATTAGGATTGAGCTACACAGCGATAGCCCTGTGGCGGCTTTGACTTAACAATAGCTATAGAAACGAGAGGCTATGAGTTCGATACCCGCAGATTCAGATCTGGGTGTTTGTAAGGTCGAAAAATCTCTTGTAGCTTTTTATTTCTAAAATTTATTTAGTTTAAAAAGAAATTACTTCTAACTTTCTCTGAAAAGGCTATTATTGAGTGTAATGAAAATGCGATAGTGTCGTGAGTGGCGCCCGCGTATAATCCGCGACTTTCAATCCTTTATTAATGGGTGCATGTTCCCCAGGGTGTCGCAGGGGGTGAGGGCGCAGGATGCTAGCGGTGCGGGGTTGGGGGGGGGGAGTACGTCGTGACTGAAATGTGTACGAGCACAATCACGGATGCTAATCCTTGGACGAAATTACGTTGGCGGCACAGAGCCGTACTTGAGCACTTTAGATTGGGATGTTTCACTTTAAAATTCGTTATTTTTTAAGCCAGTTATACGTGGTAGCTTAGTTGATAATCGTGTCGTAAGTCTTCTTTAGAAATCAAACTGAATGCTTTAGCTGTTCCGTTAATTAATTTAAAATTTACAGATTTTTTAGCTGCAAAGTCTTCTAGTACAATTAAAGTTAAGCTAGTTACCATTAACAATTTGTTTGCCAGCAGTCCTTTCGTATTAACAGACGACATTATTAAGCTTACAATTTTATCGTAATAAAATTAATAGAAAAAATACCTCATAATTTAATACGTTGTTTAATCTGAGCATCAGAATTATATTTATGGCCTCTTTACAACCGTCCCAATTCTCTGTTGTGTTAATTGTGTATTAATAAAGTGGTCATCTTCATATATATGTCGTTCTGGCTCCATCTCTGTATATCGTCGTCGTGACATCAGTATTCGCGGCGCGCGTCGATGATCGTCGGCCGGCGCACGCACGCCTAATGTGCACGCATCTCGCTGGATATCAATTACATATTACCATCACTCACACACCATGCGGGAGAGACAACCTCATTGATATCCCACTATGATGTAGTGTAGGCGATTAACGCTTCATATTAAGACTAGGTGTAAGCCGAAATAAAAGATCAACAAAATTGATTTTGATGCATCATATAAGTTGTGGGACTTTGAGACATTGCACTTTTTAACCTGGAGAAATGATAAATTCCTAAAGAATTTTGTGATAACAATAGTTGACAAAATCTGTTTTGCTAATCTCGAACAAAGCCGCGAGCAAATGCTAGTAATATATAATTAGTCTTAACTGACGGAATATTCCGAAGATGGCGTAGTAATGCGATTTTATCAATAAGGAAAAATGTTATAAAACAAACGCTGGCAACATCTATATAGCCTTAGCAAATACCTGGTTGCTACGGCGTAGCATATAGCGCTACGACGTAGTAACCACACGCGTAGACTCAGTCATGTCAACATTGTTATGGTTTCAAATTTATTATTAAAAACATTGCTCTTTAGGTAGCAAAGAGATAAATTATTGCTTTAAATTGTAATATTTTTCATTTTTATACAGGGTGTATTTAGACCGTGCTCGAAAACTGAGGCAGGTAATAGCGATAGTGATTACAAACCCCCTGGCATTAAAGAAAATCCCGACAAACAATAAAATTTTTGAGGTTTTCCATACAAACCACATACTTTTAACACCAATGGTTGTATGGAAAACGTGAAAAAATTTATTTTTTGTCGGGATTTTTAATATCGCCACTGGGTTTGTGATCACCCTCGCTATTACTTGCATCAGTTTTCGATCACGGTTTAAATACACCCTGTATAATATTAATATTCAAATACATAAAGCAAACATTTTAATGATATTAATGACATGTTTATGTTTTCTCATTTCTTCTCTTCTATTCCATACATAATATGCAAATGGAAATTGCCAAAAAAAATTGCGCGATCCGGAAATTGAATCTGAGACCTCTAGACGTCACAGTCACTCGTGTCCGAAGACCTATGAGTTTTCTTATTACGTTTTACGCTGAACATAAGTGGTAATTTACAAGGCTTCCGTTTCATTAATAATATTTTGCCCGGGTAATACAGAACGTTAGACAATATACTATAAAAAATACCGTTGGAATAAATTTTCAATGCTGCAGTGGGCCATGTTATAACAAACCTATCGAAGCGTTAACGCAGTTAAAATATCAATTTTACAATACAAATCACTTTGTAAGCAAACAGCGCGAAGTGATGCGTTCACCGTATCGGCCGTGTCTACACATTTGTGTAACTACACACGCTCTATTGTTCTTGATGAATATGTTTGTATATTTTATGAGGAAAAATACAAAAAAACATAAAAGCAAGTCGTACATCACGGCGCTGACAGCTTTCGAAATGAATAAATAACGATGAGTTATCGTTGGCTTGACAAATGATGTAAATATGAATATTTTGTCGCCGCTGTCGACGGCGGGCGACTACACACCGGTTCATTGTTCTCACGTGTACCCTGTTCATACACGGTTAGTGAGGGACAGAATTCAAAAGTCGAGGTGTGGCGGATACGTACGTCAAACTGTTAGGTACTTTATAGTGATGGGTTTGGCCTTGCTTAAGTCCTGGCTGGATTTGTATGTCCAAAAAGATATCTTGCACAAATATAACAGGTGTGCAAGATTTCTTGATTTTTCTTCAGCCTTACGGTGATTAATTCTAACTCTTAAATGTAATGTCTAAAATGTAAACATAACTTTGAGTTGTCATAGTTTCGAGCCAGCGACCATTGGCATGGAGATACAGTAGATTACGTATGTATTTCTTAATTTCGTTTTAGTCCACTGATATTGAAATATTTTAATACTTTCTTGAGGGAATAAACTCGCATTTGTTCATTTCATAGCAGCTTTTTTAATTAAGTGTAAACAAGATCTGGAAACACTAAAAATTGACTTCAAATTTTTACAGTACTGTGTACATTACATAATCATGTTACCCACAGTCAGTGTTGGGCATCAATCAATTAAGTTTTAATTGAACTAATCAATTGACTAAAAAATTAATTGCAATTAAATTAATTGAATTTGAATCAATTGCAATTAACCATTAATCGCGCGATACAATTGAATTATTTAAACTAATGCACATCAATTGCAGCTCGCGATTAAATTATTGCAATTATTTTTTTCAATCGATTGATGAAAAAATTAAAACTAACAATTAAATTTTGCTATTTTGTACGGAAGGGGGGTCCGCAAACCTTGTAGATGTTTAACGTTAATTATTTCATATACTCTTTATGACTAGGTAGGGACACTAAACTTAACAAATCCGCACACGCATGTACCCAATACTTAAACTAATACTTGGTAAAAAAATTAATTGTTAATTATTAATTGTCAATTTTTTTTTGCAAAATAACTAAAAATTGATCAATTGTTAATTGTATAAAACCTTGATTAACAATTAATCAGTTGTTAGTTGCTGTCACTGCAAATACAATTAATTAATTGTTAATTTTTAATTGTTAGTTCAATTAACATTTGCCCAACACTGCCCACAGTCCACACAATGTGCTCTAATTGATCTTTGATCACGATATCCCTTGCGTCATTCATACAAGGACAGATTTTACACCATGTACTAGACGATATAAAAGCTTATTGTTAGAACCGTCTCAAGACGCTACTGAGACAATAACTTCTTGAGTGTATACTTTAACAGGAGTAGGAGGCATGAGCGACTCACAGACAGAATGTATCACGTGTAATAACACCGTACACGTCCCCGCACAAAGGTACATTTAAACCGACTGTATTTTAGAATATTTCATAAATTACACTCGCTAAGAGCTTTATGAGATTAAAACTGGTTGTGTGCGTGTGTGTGTGTCTTTGTGTGTGTGTGCGCGTGTGTGGCGCCGCGACGTAGCGCGCAGTTTTAATTAAAAATGTCTTAGACCGAGTGTGTCTCTAGAGATTATAGACGTTGCTGTTAAATAAATTATGTTAGGATATTTGCCGAATGTTGGCTCGATGTACAAACAGACACACGTTGGGCTGAAAACATGAAATGTTTACTTTGCTCAAAGCTTGTGTATGTTAATACTTTATTGACGACGAGCTTTTACGAGATATCGTCTGTAAATAAAGAAACAGTGTGTAGGAGGAACGAACTCATATTATTGATAGTACTTCATTTAAGACTAGCGGCCGCTGATACAATTTTTTTCCGAAAAATGTTAGTACTTAAGAAGACGTTGTTGACAGTTGTTAGAAGAAAGAAGTAGTGGTGAGAAGAAAAACGATATTTACGATCTATTAATTATTATCCTAATTAAAACATGTGTATTTCTACTGGCAAAGGTCAATTTTCAAAGTTTGTCTTTCTTTATTTTTGAAAATTATACCGCAATGGATTGAGTTGCCACCTCGGTAATTTACTGAGTCTATGAACAATTAAATAACAATAGCAGAGCTTCGGGCATAAGAAAATCTGTATTCCGCTGAAATATATATAAGTAATTTAATAAACAAAGTATAGATAAAACAGACGCAGTAAATAAACACAGGCATGGTACGGTTGGCAGACTTCTAGCAGGCATGTGGTTTGCCGCAAAAATATGTTTCGAAATAATCGCACAGAATGTAGTGTAGTGCGCCGCGCCGCCTGTCTCGCCGTTTCTCTGCAAATAGTATTAAAACTTTTCATTATATTTCGTAGTTCTCTTGAAAATAAAATAACATTTTTCACGTAAACATTATAAAGGTCACGCGAGATTTCAGCCCCGGCCGAGGGTTTCATTTCGAATTATTACTTGCCTCGTATTTGTTTTTTGTTCAGTCTGGTGGATTAAGTTTCACAAGTCATGTTGTGGCCGCTTTCTCAATACTGTCTGGCGGTTGGAAATATTCGCAGCGCCAGCCACACCGGGTATTACAGTTACATCATTTAGCATTATATTCAACCAATGAATGTAACCTTGTTAACTTCAAACAAATAATCTTCATAGGTTATGGAGTAGAGAGAGAATAGGTTACCATCATAATATATAGATAAACAAACAGGAATATTCATGAGCAAAAGATAATACACATAGATATCACAATAATATCAAAAAAATTCTTAATTTTATAACGCGTGCTGCTCCATCATTGACAGTATTAATGTCAGACTCTTCGATGTGATTCGTCCTGATGACTTCAGCATTAATGTATCCATTAGGGTTTGACACAAAATATACAAATAAAATAAAATACCCAAGTAAATAAAAATGGTGAAGGTAAAAGAATTGAAATTTTAGCAACATTTAGAAAACAAAATGCTTCATATTAAATATAAGCTCCTTAGAACATGTGAGTATATTCTTACATGTACGTTTGTTTTTACTGTTATTAGCTTCTTTTCTTGTAAAATATTATATATTTTTGTGATGTGTTTCGATTTAAATATCTTTTTAATGTTGGCTATAAAGTTACCGCACTAATGCATTATGGTAAGTGTAGCATGACCCATATCGTAACATTAAGAACTAGAAAAACAGACCTTAGTTACCCAAAATAATATTAGAAATGCCTTCAACATAAATGCCATTTCGAAACGGGTCTTTGAATGGCAATCATAAAAATGCTTATTACGAACTATGAAAAGACAGCGAGTTTCGTTTTTAAAGTACATTTCAGATTTACTATGCGTCAACTCATCTACTGAATAAATTGTAACATCTGTTATTGAATTAAAAGCGAATATAAAATTGTGAAGTAAATGTAATCTTGGAGCAGCTCAGTGAGCGCTGAAGGCGTCGGGGGAAGTGTGTCTAAAACGGTCACAAATGGAAATGCACCAACAGATCTGGCGCAACAGCCGCGCCACCGCAACAATTAAAAGTGTTGCTTGTGGCCACGACGACGGTGTAGGGAGGGGGGAGGACACGGGGGGGGGGGGTCGTGTCGTGAGATTGCACGGAACCACTTGCAGCTTACTTAATTAGCCGAGGAGCGAGCGGAGATGGCCGTTTTTAACTTCATTGCTGGCGATGTCGTGCAAGGTGCGCACCGCAGCGGAATACACCCATCAATCTACATCATTTAATGGAATTACGTGTAACAACGAGCTCGTGACTCGGCGCCGCTGACAGCCTTTAATAAGTGATCTCTTGTAATGAGAAATGTTGTGAGCAGTCGATGTTCAAAAAGCTCAATTCAGATTGGTTTTTGTATTTTTGACTAGCTTATTTTCAACTTTGCTTTTAAATTTTATTTATAATACAAGGTATAAGGTGTTTGAATTCCACTTATGAGTCATTATAGAGTTTCAACAACCATTATGTAATATTTGTGATAGGGGCTTTGTCTTGGGTACTCCCTTGGCTTAGGTGTGTGGCGACCGACCGAGAAGTCACATGTTAGATTTTTCTTTTAATTTTTACGGTCACTGTTGAAATGATGATGATACGTACTAATGCTCAAAATTTTCACTGACCCTCACAATAAAGAATGTATGAATCAGAACGTAACCTTGTTGTATCCTGAATGCGACACACTGGTGATACAATAAAGCATATTGACACCAAGTAAGTGTTAATTGTAATCCGTACTGATATAAATATTCCACCGATTTGCTTTGAGTATGAACAAGCATTCAAGTAGTGTTTATATGTAATCGCACTGATAACCGCCTGCGTATTGACTCAAATCAACTTGTGTAATCACCGGTGTAATTTATGCACACTGCAACAACACAATGCGATTACAGTGCCAAGTGGGTGTTATGATAATACTCCAATTACATAATCCACTTATCCACAATTCTTAGCACAAGCTCAAAGGATTTGTCAATATCTACGTCATTAAATATGTATTTACCCAAAGTATTAATAGATATTATACCAAGGTATATTTTAAATTGTTACATATTACTGGAGAAATAGTGGTCGCAAATATTTTCGGGCACAGAATTTCGATTTCATACTAAAGAAATGAGAAAGAAAATAATCTCTCTGAGTATCTCCTCTGGGTATTTCTTTTACATTACGAAATTATAAGCAATTAACACTCGCAAAAAGAAATTTAATTAAGCGTAAGTTTTACTAAATGTTATTCTTCTTCATCAACCCATATACGCCCACTGCTGAGCACGGGTCTCCTCTACCATTGAGAGGGTTTAGGCCATAGTCCACCACGCTGGCCTACTGCGGGTTGGCGGACTACACACCTAACAAATTTCTAAGAACTCTTAGGTGTGCAGGTTTTATCACGATGTTTTCCTTCACCGTTAAAGCAAGTGATAATTCAATGTGAATACACACATAACTTCGAAAAGTCATAGGTGTGTGCCTGGGGTTCGAACCCGCGACCGTCGAGATTCTCGACCGTGCGCCCAAACCTCAAGGCCATCACTGCTTAGAAGTTATTCTTAGAAGATGAAATTCTGGTGGGCCGGTCTGGGCTCGATGTGTTTAATTAAAAACAATTAGTGTGGGCGGTAAGTGCGAAAGTTTGAGTATCCGCCGCGTCGCTCCGTGTCGCACCTCGCTATGTCTCACAGCGGCAGGGTTTTTATCTCAGAAAACGAAGAAGGCGGCTATGTAAATGATTACTAGTTCTAAATATGTGTGTATTATGATGCCATGATAATCACTTGTTCTTTTATTACGCTAAAATTATAAATAAAGAGTGTCGGCGGTAGTGGTCTGCGTTCGTTGACTAGATCAGCCCTTTTGAATTAAGAGATCAGGAAAATAGATATAAAGGAATATGAAAGTTTGTATAAACCCTAATATGAAGTTGTATTCTTTAGTAAGAAGATATTAGACACTTTTTGAATTTTTAAAACGAAAATAGGATTTATTAATAGCAACACTAGACTACGTAACCCATTGCATTGAATCTTCCCAACTCGGCTGTAAATTTAAAAATGACAGTCTAAATGACGTATAATATTTTATGGATGCAATAAATTGTTAATGTTTTGCCATTTAACGGCAACTACGGGCATAATTTATGTTTCGTGACACATACAGGTCGCTTCCTCAACATAATACGACGTACATTATCGCCATACTGTCGCGTCGTCCTGCTCCGAGCAATTAATCAATCTTAATACCGGCAGAGGCCCGGCAAAAACCCCATTATTATAACATGTATTTGTCACTTGTTCGCGACACGGTACACATTGCCATTCGCAGGCAATTAATCTGCGTGTAATGATCCACACAGAATTATGGCATTATAGAGCTGGCCGCTGAGAATCAATCATGTGGTTAGGTCATTTGTAAGAAGGGAAGGTGCGTTTACTCACGTTTCCTACTGTTTCCTTATTTTAAGTCCCACGTAATGACAGATGAATTTGTGCACTTGCTGTCTCCATTTTACTGAGAACTTACGTAAGAGTAATAAATGTAAAACGCAATAAGCCCATGTCTGACTGCAATCTTGGTTCCAGTACCTGTACAGATATATTCAGACCGTGATCGGCAAGGCAGGTAATAGCCATGGCGATCAAAAACCCATCCGCGTTAAAAAATCCCGATAAACAAATAAAAATTTAGACGTAAAAGTAAAAGCGTATATATTTTACACGCCCAATATTTCGACCTATGCGCAGAATAAAGTTATATGTGCTTTTGCACAACTCTTCTTTCTCAGCGATTTAAACTTAATTGGGCACAAAATTTTCAGTATTTTTTTTTGTCCTTCAAACAACAACAAAATTTATGATTATTATTACTTCACTAGTGGAATATATAAACAAGTTTAACTTTATTATAGACATAAAAGTACTTTGGTGTTTTAGTCATAAGTAACCTTATTCTATGCATAGGTCGATTTATGCCGTGGGATCAACGAAACGTACAACACTGAATATGAGCCGTAGTTTATTTTGTATCAATTGCCAATGGAGAGTCGATTTTTCTGTTTGGTATTAAATAAGTTTTTAATATTGTGTTCCAAATCCAATCTCTTGTTCATTTTATTGCAATATGTTCTTTAGCGAGCACTATAATAAGTTTCGAGCAAGATGTAATAAAGACGTTAGTTACAAAGTGGTGTACATTAAGCCCGTGAATGGCTATGGCGTGTACTGACACAGTACATAGTAAGTACAGTGTAGCACTCGCAGCATCCAATCTTGCTGAGTGATGTTGTTTTGTGACGGCTTTACTGCGGGAAGATGCAGACCAGACGATGGTTTAGGTAGAGGCGCATTGAGAAATTAAAATTTAGTTATTCATCTGTAGTCTACTACAAAGTGTTCTAGCTACATAGTATCTACCTAAGATTAGGGTGCTCACCAATACCCTAATTGCGTATTATTGAAATATACGTATGTATATATATATATACAGGGTGTATTAAGACCGTGATCGAAAACTGAGGCAAGTAATAGCGATAGTGATTACAAACACCCTGGCATTAAAGAAAATCCCGACAAAAAAAAGAAATTGAGGTTTTCCATACAAACCACATACTTTTAACACCAATGGTTGTATGGAAAACGTGAAAATTTTTATTTTTTGTCGGGATTTTTAATATCGCTACTGGGTTTGTGATCGCCCTCGCTATAACCTGCCTCAGTTTTCGATCACGGTCTAAATACACCCTGTATAGGTATGTACATGCTTTGTAAATTCCTTTCCTCATGCATGTGTTAATTTGGACACCAAGTTTGCTAATTATTTCAAGGTACTGTATTATTTATTTAAATTATCTATTTAAAATTCTGTCGTGAAAAATCAGAATATGCCTTTTTGCTATTATATTTTCCCATTCCATAAATTAAAGCATTAATGCATGCAAAACATAAATATCGATCAACGTGGTATCAAGTACATTAAAAGTTAAGTGAATACTTGTTGCCACAATGGCGTGCAGTACAGGCTAGGGCACGTATTTCATTTTCAAGTGTTGGATATACGGCACAAATATGCATTGAACGTGGTCTTGCCGAAATCAACGAAATTAAAAAGGAACGAGCAAACTCATTTATTTGTAAAATGCAGAGCTAAAACCAAGTAAGTATTTCTACTTTGTTTTTTAATTTACATTCACCAAAAAATACAATAAATTAAATTTGATTACTGGATTTTTCTTGAAATTAAATCTTTTTCAGTAAATATTTTTCTATTCCAGCGAGATATTTTTGGATGTACTGTCGCCAGTGTATGAGTGTAGGGTCGCAGGGGAACGCCTCTCGATCTTGAGGAGTGAGTGAGGAGTGCAGAGCGCGCGCGCCCTCCCCGCACATCTGCCACGAACGTGCCGTGAAGAAGTGGAAGGACTCGCGAACTTTACACACTCTCGATTGTTGCTTTACGTACCTGAAACCGACGGAATGTTTAAGAAAATCAGACTAAGTTCTAGTCTCTATAATTTATTTGGGCTGATATTGACGGACGGAAGTATAAAAACTCAGTTCTTTCATCTTGCAACGTTTTGAGGTTCATGTGATACCAAGTCGTTTAATTTATTCCGTACCCACGTAAGGGATCTTCTGTTTTATGTTATTACATAACTAGCTAACCTAACAATATCTTATAGTGACAATCTTATTGAATACTAGCTTTTGCCCGCGACTCCGTCCGCGTAGACTCTAGGGTTAAGTGCAGAGAGATTTTTGCATTTATAACATGTTTATCCCACGGGATTATATTTTCCAGGATAAAATTATCCCATGTTAATTCTGTGAGCCCTACCTACGTCTATACCAAAAATCATTCAAATCGGTTTGGTAGATCTAGAAATACTCATTCCCACAGGAATACTCAATTTTCCAGGCTAAAAACTATTCCATTTTAATTCTGTGAGCTCTACCTCTCTCTATACCAAATTTTATTCAAATCGCTTTGAAAGATCACGAAATACCCATTCCCACGGGAATATTCCATTTGCAGGATAAAAAGTGTCCTATGTTCTATCCTGATGTATAAGCTGTATTATTGTAAAGTTTCATTAAAATCCATTCAGTAGTTTTTACGTGAAATCGTAACAGACAGACAGAGTTACTTTCGCATCACTACATAGTATAAAACAAAGTCGCTTTCTCTGTCCCTATGTCCGTTTGTATGCTTAAATCTTTGAAACTACGCAACGGTTTTTGATGCGGTTTTTTAATAGATAGAGTGATTAAAGAGGAAGGTTTATATGTGTAAGCTTTGACATTGTCATTGTCAGTAAAAACGATAGTGAAAAAACGTGTGCATTTTCTTTTAGCTAGGTATTCGGCGAAATGGCCTAGTTAGCTGTAAGTCCGCCTCCCGCGCGGACACTCAAGGTTCGAATCCTGCATATTATGGTTCTTTTTCTGCCCTGTGGCAAGGGGGCGTAAGAATCCCACCACGGTCTTCCCTGCCTGTCGTAAGAGGCGACTAATAGGGACCCTTGGGGTCGCTTAATGGAAGTGACCCTAAGAAGGGCGGCAGCACGGTGGCCTCTCTCTGTCGCGGGCGCCCAGTCGTAAACAAGGCGCCCATACAAAGCTTGTGGGGGTGCAACTGCGCCCCCTATCTCACTGAGACGGCCGGGACGCTTTTCGTCTCGGAAGCGCACTGGGTGGCTGCGGTTTAATGATGGGGAATTTCTCGCCCACAGACCGTGGTCACCCTCCTTGGCGCGAAGGAGGCCACGGGGGGTTTTAGTCGGTATGCCGGTGATGGTTAGGGAAAGGTTAGGGACACAGCCCGGCAATAACATCTGCGCGGGCCTCACCGCGCGCCGGGCTGGACCGGTGACCCCGACATACGCTTCCTGCTTCTCTCTCCAGAGGAGGGCGGGAGGTAGAGCCATAAGGAGGCTTTCCCCTCGAAAAAAAAAAAAAAAAAAAAAAAAAAAAAAAAAGGTATTTTATTTGTATAATATATTGTAATAGTTACGCATGAACACTTTATTGTCGATTCTTTGTGTAGATGAATCTAAATTGTGTTGTGCTAAATAAAAAAATTCAAAAACATTGGTCTTATAAATCGACAATAAAGTGTTCATGCGTAACTATTACAATATATTATACAAATAAAATAGGTCTTATATATGTATGACAAATATATGTATGTATAACATCCATTAAATATCAGCATTGCACCCGTGCGAAGCCGGGGCGGGTCGCTAGTTTATAATAATAGTATGGATTATATGTACACAAGAGGGCACAACAATTTATTAGTCCTAAGGTTAATTTGAACTACTGCAAGCTTACTTGGGCTGTTCCCCCTTACTCCTGAGCCACACATCTGCCAGAAACGCCGGCGTGGTCTGCATGAGGCACGACACTAGGGAGACCACAGATCGGTGTTCTGATATTACCAGGGATACGTTGAATGGACTGTCACCTGGAAATAATAGTCTATTTGATCTCCCTATTTTATAAATAACGGTAGAAAATTAAAAAAGCATTTTGAAAAATAATAATAGGTTTCTGAAGAGTATTTAGAATATTTCAAGACTAAAACCAAATACATGAATGTGAAAAAAAAACGGTGGTAAAGATGAACAATTTAATAATTTAAAATGCTACTTAGTACTTACTAATATTATGCTTCGTGTTATATTCCTTGATGGCGTCGTATAGATCCTGCAGGGTGACCGGGTTTATGGCGCTCGTGCAACTGTGGTACACTGACAACCCTGGCTTCCTAAAAATTAAACACATAGACAAGTTGACTTCGCAAATGTGTACACCTGTACTGAGTTATGACTTCCCGCATAAGAAACACTTCTTAAGGATCATAATACAGGTGTAATGAAGTGTAAAGGCAGCGACAGGTGTTCAAAATCCTGCTTATATGTACATCGTTGACGTCTCTCATAGCAGGCTTTCTCTGAGATAGCTAGAGAAAGTATGCAAAATATGTTATCATCATCAGCCCATACACGTCTCAGTGCTGGACTTAGTCCCCTCAACTCTTTACAACTGACTGGATTAAAGCTTTAGTCCACCACGAAAAGCCAGTGCTGGCTGCGACAAATATTATCCCAGTATCAAAAATTCCCTCAATGGTTACTTGGGTATCCTAGCAGCAGCTACTATGGTGAGGTTGACTGCATAGTCGAGCGGTATGATGTCGAGGACGCCGTGTCTCCTGGCGAGCAGCGCGTGGATCCAGCCCTTCGCCGTGAACGTCACGATGCTGGTCGCGCCACACCAGTTGTCGATCCAACCCGCCACCGGCTCGCTTTCCGACGCTGATACTGGATATTTTAAAACGTACCTAAATGTTGCCAACTTGACCAGCATTGTCATATACAAGGTGCACCAAAGCTACAGATGCAATAAACAATAACTGATTTTTATTCTGAGCATTATAAATGGTGTTTCATATTTATTTATTCACATATTTTGTTGATAGTACAATGTTACGTTATTTCGTTTACAGTTTTTTCCGAAGCTTTCAGGTAACCTGTTGGAATAGGTCGGATTCTTTAAGTATGGAAAAAGTTATAGAAAGTCACGTCGTAACACTGTCTCAACTTTTCACACAAGTATGTTGTGAGTTACCATCACATATTTATCTTAATATACTCACTAATGGATGGCCTAACGATGACGACTGCTAAATGATCCCGATCGTCAGCAACTACGTGCTCCGCCAGAGCTTTGGAGAACGTGTATGTGTTCGGGTATCCCTCTAGATAAATAAAATTGTTGGCTTGTATCTACGAAGATATTTTTTTAGTAATATATATAATGAGTTATCATCTTTGCGTAAATACTTTAAGAAGGCTGTGTCGAGATTAATTGAAGCATTGCCGGTATCAAAATCCACTGGATGTTAATATCAGCCGTAGGGACTAAATTGTTATGCTGGCATGAATATAACTTATTATATTCTATTCTTATAGAATAGAGTGGTGCTAAAACTAAATTACGATTTATCTAGTTAAAGTTTCATGAGTAAAAATTATTTGAAGCATATACTTAGAAACTTGGCCATTTCTTTGTCATCATCCCCTAAGATGTAGTGTTTCGTGGCAAATTTCTTGGCTTCTTCCAAGGTAGCAGGCGGAGGGTACATCTTCTCTTCTATTACTTTTTCATTAGTATTCGAATATGCTGTCGATACGTACACGAACACCTGCAAGGAGAGTCTGTGTCACAGATGTTTCATACGAAATTATTGTTTTAATTTGCTATATAAACATGACTTTAAATCAACTAGGAAACAGTGGTAGTGTCACTAAGAAATGTTAATTCAAATAAGAATTAAAGAAATTCAAAGAGAATAAGAGTACTTATAATAACCTTTTGTATATTCTTGCATTTATACCCTTCTTTTGTATTTAACAGTAACTACGTCTATCACGCATTTATTTACGACGAAACTTTCTATAAGTGTTAGGGATATTTTTAGTCATATAAAAGAGTGGTTATCAGACTCTAAATAATTTACAATGGCGAAAAAAATACGTATGACGCTTGTTGCGCATAACAGATTGAATTGCTAATATGCAGGACACTAACTAAATGCCTATACATTATAGATAGGATATAATTAAGGATACTAACGCAAATATTATTCATACGTTTGGCTAGATGCAGTGCTTTCTTGGTTCCCTCTACGTTCACTTGTATTGCGTCCATCAGCGTTTGGTTGAACTTTATAGACGCAGCTGAATGTATCACCACGGACACCTGCAGGTGATCAACAACGAGTACATAATAAACTCCCTGCACATTACACACAAACTTCCTACATTGTTTATATATTAATACAACCACACCTGTATTCCCGAATGGGTAGGCAGTAGTGTTTAACACTCACGTTTATATTGTTTTATTGCTTTCTTTTATAGTTTGAGGGATTTTTTAATAATTGGATACAAATAACCTAACGACAGACCCAAGAAAAAATAATTTCTTAATTTTAAAAATACCTTTTCTATTAAAATACTTTCATCTTCAGCTTTAAGTCCTAAATTAGGTGATGTAATGTCTCCAAGAATGGGAACAATTTTGGACATCGCTTCTGGTCTTTCCTGTTTCAGTCTCGCAAAAAACTGCAACAAAGATTATTTATTAATTATGGCACAGTTTAAACAATTTAAAAAACTACAGTTTAATAAACTTACTGGCTGTTCGAAATATTGTCGCATCCTCTGTTCAAGGTTCAGTCCCTTCTTATTCCTTATCAGAATGTATATTTTATTGATCCCGGTACATTGGTAAGCTAGTTTTTCTACATATGCCTGGAAAGTCGTCTTTTAGTTATAACAAAATATTATAAATAATTATAATTTGAAAGTATATTGTTACTATTATCCAAGGTTCTAATATTACAGAGTCAGTATAACATTTGTGACTGTTGGGTGTATTATATTTATTTTCGCGTACCTTACCCAGAAACCCCGTAGCTCCAGTTATGAACACTGATCTCCCAGCGTAGAAATCGCCTATGGATTGGCAGGTTCCTTGTGATTTTTGTGCCATTTTGGATATGGGGAGATTACTTGACGACGATTTTTGCATGAAGAAAAATATTATACGTAGATTGTTGGTTCAAATATATTTTCTTCCGAGTTTCTGTTTTTTGACACTGAAAAATCTCATGGTATCTTATACCTGTAACCCGACATTCATATATCTTAGTAAGTGCTCACACACTTAATCGGATGTAATACTATTTCCTTTATTAAACAACATTTTTGCAGGTGTATAATAAAGTGATTTTTCATACAGCATTAATACATTTTACGAGGCTCCATAAAATTTATGTTCGCCACTTAATCTCTGACATTACTTGTTGAGGTTAATGTTTACCGTCTTACCGTTGTCCCGCGTGAGGCTCGTAATGTTACATCATTTTGTTAGAATTCATGTCAATTTTTCTCACTTGATTCTGTTTTTGGAATATACATTATTAATTATGGCATAATAAAGTCAATAGTAGCTGTATTATAAGGTTTTATTACTAGTTGGACATTATTTTGGAAATCGCTTTCAGAATTCTCACTCTAAAAATCTTGTTTTTTTTTTAAGTTTTATTGTTTAATAATTATAGACAACAATAAATTGGAAACGTTTATTACGTAAATTTTAAATTTGAAGTTGCCTCATATTGTAACATTTTGTAAGCATGCTCTCGGTTGAAGTGAAGTTTGGTGAAGCTAGAAGTAACATTGAAACTCACCTGCAGAGTAAATCACTTGACTTTTCAGCGCGCGCCGTCGTGTTCACACTGAGTGCGGGTTTCTTATCATTATGTGTACGAGCCGTTGTAAATCATGTTTTTATAGCTTTGTAATACTTTGTATTCTTGTGAGCTTTGGTGGCACTGCGGCAAGTTTGCGGCTTGCGATCTCGGGGTCCCGGTTACGATTCCTTGAGGCAAAATGTCACGTTATTTATATTTACAAATATCAATGTTAAAAGCCCCCGAAATGAGGTGTTTTTCCATAGAAAAGCGTTAGTTAGCTTTCCATACAACTTCAATATCCAAAAATAGTTACATTTAATCTCAACTATAAAAGCGCCGTGCCGAGCTGTGCGATATAAATGGATTACAGTACATTTGAGTACGGTATTAAGGAGCTTAGTAAGTAGTCAATAAATTGTGAATGGTTATCTAGTAGATGGTGCGATGTGCTCGCGGCATTAGTGCATGGGCAGCGCGGCGCTCCCGGTAATGTGGAGAGGGCACGCCACATTCCACCGCTTCATTATAATTGGCCCGACACGTGCTCCCGCGAGACTGCACAGTAATTGGAGCAACTTGTAACATTAGCACAACACGCCATGTGGTATTATAGTGGTTATGCGACGATACCCCTATGGCGACGGAATTTCATAATTGTATGTAGTTTCAAAACGTTTTCCACGTAATTGCTTGTTTTTATCGTCGTATTGTAATTTTGTGGGTATTAAAATAACATATACACGGTTCCATGTGGCTGCCATATGTTGTATGGAAAAAATTGTAACATCTACATTTTAACTCATAAAAAGGCATCATCTAATTCTGACAAAATACATTCAAAGAGTACTAAAAAAATTATGGCACAATAGTACAATGAGTGTAAAGCGTCTATTTTTATTTGTAAAGTTATTCATCCATGGCAAACTCTATGTAAACTTTTACAGCGTATAAGCATTTGAATTCATTCAGTGAGTTGCCACTGTAACATGTATAGTTGGATCTGAGGTAGCAAGGCATATGGGAGCTAAAGGTACCGACCACAATGTAATATCATAATCTGTTGCGCGGCGCTCTCGGCACGCCCACAAAGCATAGTATCTGTAATTCTACACCAAGCGCCTGGCTTGTTGCAGTGTTACGAGATACATATGGCTTTTTTGATGATGCTATATATTTTTATTGTTTACTGACAAATATGTTCCCTTAATATAGTTTTATCGACTTGTTGAATGGTCATTCGAGTTACGGTTAAGAATTTTAAACTATTGATAACTAAAGATCTTGAGACAAATCTAGAGATATGATTTATATATCAGACGTTTTATGAAAGACAACTTTACAAGATTTCCTTCATAAAAACTAAAAAAAAAATACCGCCTTAAATTAATATCATTAAATGAAAAAAGTTTACTGAATCCATTATTTGAAAAGTTCGTTATTTAGTTTCAGTAATTATTCCTATTCATTATACCACACATTTTAGAAGGCTCAAACACTTTAGTAATGTTGACGTGTCTTGTTAATAAATAGTACTTGTAAACTCCCAGTCTCAAAAAACAATAATTTAATAATTAGAGAAACAGTCCAAAAAATAAGAAAAGGTGTGGTTATGTAGATGCCGCGTTAAAGGGAGGTGTAATGAGTACATATTCCAATACGGGGAGTGTAATATTCCCACCTCACACATTACTGGTGTATTATTATTGTAATGTTTACATTATTTGGGGGCCGAGGTACGCGGCTGTGTGTTGTTTAATAAAACGTGTGGTGCTGTAGAGTGTTATCTTATAATGTTGTGGCAAAATAACTGTAGTTATTGCCGTGTAAAGTGAACGAAAAAGTAATCATCGAGAATTTTGGAGATCATGGGTGTTCACCCCTGGTACGCCTGTAACTATTCGAAGTCATGTTTAAAGGAGTATTCACCATGAATTATCACGTAATTTAAAGGAGAAGAAAAACATCGTGAGGAAACCTGCATATTTAAAAAGTTATTAGGTATTTCGAGGCATGTAAGGTCGTTGACAACCCCCGTGGCGCAATTGGCTAGACACCAGCTTGCGAAACGAGAGGCCGCAGGTTCGATCCCCGCACCGAGACAAATGTTTGTGGAACCACAAATATTTGTTTCGGGTCTGGGTGTTTGTGAGACCGAAAAAGTCTCTCGTTGTGTCTGATACCCACGACACAGGTCTTGTAACCTAGTGTGGGGTCAGAGCTATGTATGTGACTGTTGGGTGTATTTATTATTATTTATTATTTATTCTCAGTTGTAGGGCATGCCCTTGCCCAGCAGTGGGACGCATATAGACTGATAATGATGCAAATCTTACTCATCGGCGGTGACTCACCAACAGGTGAGCATAAAAACAATAGCCTTCATAATGCCGGCCTAAGGGGAACGATAATAGTAATCATACAGGCCGTTCTTGGTACGCCTTACATTTGAATAAAGTAAATATTTGACAGGTTTGTCGTTTATGTAAAGGGTTTGCTATCCGGACGAATATTTTGTCATACAAGTATTCGATGATATTCTGTGGGAAAATGTCGAAGACCTAGGTTGATCGTAATTATTTTTAAAGAAACCTTAATATAAATATGGTGAATAAGTTTGAAAGCCGGGATGGGACCTTAGGAAAACGATCGCGCAAGCCAAATACATGTTAATACAAAATGCAAAACCCGCGTTCATAAAACGAGTTCGTAATGGGATACAGAATAAATAGTGTTCCAGCGCAAGGATTTGGCCACACGGAACCAACGCTAATTCTCTACACTTTTGGTTTTTTATATTTTTATTTTAAATAATTATTATTATCAATTAAAATTGAAATTCAGTAGAAGGGGTACCTGAGTATATCAACTTACAATATAACTTATATACTCTTTTAAAAAATATAAATCATCATAATTCCATTGTACGTCCCATTGACATGGGGTTTCTTCTACAACTGAGAAGTTTTAGGCTTTAATCCACCATGCCAGCTCAGTGCGGATAGGTAAATAACACATCTAAGAAAACCTAAGAGCTCTTTTAGGTATGCAAGTTTACATACTATGTTTGCCCTCACAGTTGAAGTGCATGGTAATTATGAATACACACATAACTAGGAAAAATCAAGGGTGTATGCATAAACAAATTTTGCGATGTAAGAATTTTTTTCAGCTAATTGCCGCATCAACACAACAGGCACTTGGTATGCGAGGCAGCGTAGTGTCGTTTCTCAGATAAGTTTGTAGAGCTTAATTAAAACTTAGTAACGAGTAAATTGTCCCAAACTGCCAAGTAAATGTTTGCGAGCTATCTGATGGCGCGTGACTTTGCCCGCGTGGCTCCCACTGTTTGTGTTGCGCTGCCTTCGCTATAATTACACCAGGCGTCGCTCGGGATGGCAAATATTAACTCGATACAAAAATTGCAAAGCTCGTGTGCTCAGCGCCTTAGTCGCGTCCTTGGCGGATATAACCGCGCGGGATATTGGCACTTCCGGCGCGGATTATGAACCGCCGACGGCGGAAATGCCGCGCACCCCTCCCCCCCCTGTCTCTCACTCCACCGCCCCGTCCGCCCCGCACCGAGAGTTTATAACTGTACCATTACTATCAGTTATCTGTTGATAAGTTATAGTTTTTGTGTAGTATAATTTTGTTGGAAATTAGGAGAAAATTGCTAAATAAAATGATTGCTAAACATTATGTCGTTCTGCTCTGGATCTCTGAAATATGTAAATAAGGCACTGAATATGTTTTTTTATTATCTTGGTGTGAATATTCGAAGTCAGGTTCTGATCTTGATGATTATAACTACAACGATTAATGATTGAACGTTGACCTGCGACACAGAAATATACATACATACATACATAGAATAGATAAGTAGATCTTAAACACTTTAGTTTATTTTTCTTTTTTCACCTACTGATATTTTAAAATTATATAATAGGCATTCCAAGCGAGTTTGTCGTTTTGTGCGTGTACCTATTAGAATTCTAATGCAGTAAATGTTGTTTCTTAACAAAAAGCTACATATAAACTGCCTCAAAATCTGACAAATATCAGAGATAGAGAGTACGGCTGTAGACTATTAGTTCTTAATATCTCGCTCCGTTACGGCAGCAGGCTTTCACCGACAAATAATTAGAGAGGAAAGAGCTCTTTGCTTCAACATGATTTTAAAGATAGCCAACCTTGATGCGCTACCTCGGTTCAAATATTATGCGAAATACTCATTACATTCGCTATCTGCAAGTAAATGCTGGGTAATGTAGGCCGTCAGAAAGAGAAGCACAATAATCTTCCTTCTCTATAGTACGTCGAGTTGTTGAAATTGAAATAAACCGATTTTGTTATGAAGATAGAACTGTTTGTTGTTTAATCCCACTTAAGCTTTAAAAGAGGTTCACTGCATTAGTGTTTTCATGGAATAACTCATTAAATGATTGTTCCGTTTGGGTACACAGAGATATAAAAATGCTTGCACTGGAACTTTGTGGTGAGAACAATAGGATATAAATAGTGTGTATTGGAGATAACAGTTGTGGTTGTTACTCACCAATTGACACATTTATGCCGGAATATGCCCATATTTTAAAGTTCCATATAAGCCAATTTTAACTAGTGTAGAGTAGAGCTATGATCGAAAATTATAGGCAATAATTTTCTGCGCGCCAAACAAATTAATAAGTTAAAAATATGATCTATAAATAAATATTCGAGGTCAGTGATGGCCTCGAGGTTTAGGCGCGCGGCCGAGAATCTCGGCGGTCGCGGGTTCGAACCCCAGGCACACACCTCTGACTTTTCGAAGTTATGTGTGTATTCAAACTGAATTATCACTTGCTTTAACGGTGAAGGAAAAACATCGTGATGAAACCTGCACACCTAAAAGTTCTTAGGAATTTCTTAGGTGTGTAGTCCGCCAACCCGCACTAGGCCAGCGTGGCGGACTATGGCCTAAAACCCTCTCAATGGTAGAGGAGACCCGTGCTCAGCAGTGGGCGTATATGGGTTGATGAAGAAGAAGAAGACACTATAATATTTCCTATGTGGGTGTTATTAAGCATTCTTTATTTGTTCTGAGAAATACACATATGAATAGCCTCGTATAAGTTCTAAAAGCGGCCTCCGATTCCGCGAATACACGGTGAAACTGATGTAATACGGCTCGGTTATAGAGTAATGTTCTCTCCTTTGATATTAATAGAGTTGGGACCTCGAGCGCGCCTGCCTAATATTGCCTGTAATCTACACAATATAGATTCCCTGATTTATATACGTTGGGAAAAAAGGAAGTTTGTTTTTACTGAGTCCTTTGTAGAGTATTACATTACAGGGGCATTGAACTTGTGGCATATAAAACATTGGGAGTTAAATGTGAAAGAGTTACTATATCGCTGTGATTTTATTCGTTAGTATACATTTTGGCGACAAAAACTACATGAACTTTATACTTTAGGAATTCAACGAACAAATATATTTGTTCTGCTTAAATTTGGGAGTTACAAATTTGCGTTAAAAATTCTTAGGATTTTAGTTGTGTGGACTATAACCAGCACTAGGCCAGCGTGGTGGATTGAGATCTAAAAACCCTATTTATTTATTTAGTTGTGTCCAGTGGTCGGTGGTATTGACATGTTGCTGTAACAAAAAAATAATGCAAGTTTTATTCGTTCAGGTATGAGTTGTTGCATTAATTGGTATATACGGTTAGGCTTAGTATTTACTACATTTTGTGAACACAGTCTGAGCGCAGATTGCATCCGCACTGAAGGTCAAGCGGACACATTTTCTCTTGTGAAATATGAATATGTTGCCGAGAGATTTATGAGGTGGGATAAAAACCGGGAGAGGTTTCCGATGTCCCACTCGCGCGTCCGGTGCCAAGTATTCACTCGATGTAAACCCACAGATTTATCAATGGGAAGTCTCGTGATAAAAAGTCTTTACTTATCATACCTTTGTATAAAAGATTTTCTGAAAAAAAATCAATAATAAAATCACGCAGATTAAAACTCTGGAGATTGGATTTCAGTTATTACATAGGTATATAATACCTACCTTTAATCTCTGCATTACCCTAAGATTGACTGTAAGAGAATATCTCCGGCATTATGTCCGCCGATACGATATGTGTAAAAAGCATAAATAAATAATATAAGTGACCTAATACATTTTGGTTGTGCAGATTAATTATATAATTTCTCTTTATCATTACATTTTCGGACTTACTGCAGTTAGTATGCCACTGAGATTATTAAGCCGCATAACGTTACGTCACGCGAGTAAGCAACTGTACAGTATGGCACGATGAAGTTAGTGTGAAAAGATCGTGTTGCTAATGCAAGTGACTGAACTCCTCGGTCACGCACACGACAATATCATTAGCGGCACAATGTCCGCGTTTAACTGCAGCTAGACGTGACCGCCACCTAACTGAATCACTAAATATAATTAACTCCCCCCCCCCGAAACCTTACCGCACCCCCGCGATAATCTTGAGGAAATCTCGAGCGCTCATTACAATGATAATTGGCAATTTGTCCACTAACAACCGCGATTATTGTCCAATTAGCGGCACGCGTGTTATCGCATACGATATAATGCTTCTCACGGACCACTGGCTTCGTTTATAGACCTTGTAATTGTGAGTTGCTAATCCGTTTATCATTCTGCCAACAGGTCGCTCTGGTCAGGTTGGTGTTATAATCATCGGATCGTAATGAATCTGTTGGTCAAGTTGAAATATCAGTATGCTTGCTTTTTTATGTTGCACTTCAATGTAAATAACCTTGTAAGTCTTAAAATGCCGCCTAAGTTAAGATGACGAATAAATAAAATATCTAAATACACCACGACATAATATGTATGTTACAAAAAAACCTCCATCGTAAAAACAGCCTTGTAGCAAACTTCATATTTTTTCATAATACAACTTTATTAAGTAAAAGATAAACTGCTTGTGTAACACACAGTGCAAGTATTAGTAAGAGTATCGTGTAGTTGAACAGTGGCGTGCGCGCGGCAGTTAAAAGTTGTCTAATGTGTGGAGGCCTCGTTAGTAAGTTTGTCGCGCGGCATTGTGTGGGCGCACCACGCGCGACTCGATGCCGCACTGCTCCACTTCTCTTGTGTCACCAGAACATCTTGAGATACTCGCCAGCTTTTTCAATTAACGTTTAAACAATGCTGTTCACATGTATTGTCGAAGAGATGGTTACATTTGTGTGTGTTTCATCAAGTGTAGTAGGCTTGTTTGGGTCTTAAAAAATAACTGAGTTAGAATTTTTGATGGGCCTATATTATAAACATTCTCATGCCTGTATTTCCGAAGGATAGGCAGAGACAAATTCTTGTACTTACGTTAAGCCCCACTTAATAAAAATTCTATAACAATGTTCCCAAATTGGAAACCGAATCCGGGACCATAGATTGCACGGTGATTAACCACGTAGCAAAATGGTGACCCGGTATACTGTTTAACTAATTAAAATAATCTGTACACATAATAAAGATGCTGGTATTTAAAACACCCCAAGTTACCAGTAATTAACATCATATAATAGTCATTGAAGATTAATGTCGTGGTAAGGGAGCACGCGGTCTCAGGAGTGTGTGGAGCACGTCTGCTAACGAAGCCGCCGCAATATCGGTGATACTGGAAAAATGTGTCGCGCCGCGGTTGGCGGCCGGCCAGCGCTGCTTATTCAATAAGTTTAATGAACGCCCGACGCCGCCAGCGCTGCAGCGGCTGCGCGGTGCACCACACACTACACACACAAATCTACGGCCACATTTATTCCTCAGAAAATTCTTGTAATTGTAATTAAGTTACAGTCGTTGAATAACTCAATTTGCGGATAGTTGCGCAGGGCATTTTTCTTCAGTATAAAAATGACTTTCATGTTTTATGGAATACACACGAACCTAACTTAAGGTTACAGCCAGTTTAGTGGATAAGGGCTATGTCATAATATCAATCCTGCTGTAGTTCAGCTGAGCGGGGTTGTTAACAAAAGTCTTTACACCAAAATCACTCGGCGACTGTCACGACTAATAAATGATTTTATCATCACGACTCACACTAAAGGCGTTTGGACTTTAAATATTTCAAAAATTAACTGTTTCTATAGCAGTGTTGATAGGGCAGAAAAAATTGCGAGTTTCAGTCACCTGGCCACAAGATGGATGATAAAAGTCGCAGGATGGTCCTGACTTCTGTCCGCTTCCGTAATTTATATAAAGCGTATTTAAACGTGGAATGGTCCACGTACGTAAACATAAATTGCTAATGCATTGCGTGTTTCGCCCACATATGCTAAGTAAACCAACAACGTGACTAACACATACACATCTATTATGTTTTAATTGTCATTCGAGGCTAATAATATAGTAGAGATGTCTGCAGTTTCACTCATTAGAATTTCAATTTTAAACACCTACGGGTTCGAATCCGCACTCAGATTCTCAACATTTGTGTCGGATATTTAAATATTTGTTTTGAATCTGAGTTGTCTTGAGGCAGTAAATATATCGTATTTCATATGCATACGCAAGACTTGTAAGTTAGTGAATAACAGTGCCTGGGAGAGATCGCCCTCAGGTGATAAGGCCGCCAATTGTACTTTTGCGTCTTGTTTGCTGTATGTTATTTTTAATTGTTTTTGTGTGTACAATAAAGTATTAAATAAATAAATAATAAATAAACAGTGTGATTGTTTTGTGTATTTTATTTTAGTCTTTAAGAAGTTGGGTCGCTATTCATGCCCTACGTAAGATTATCAGTGAGTTCATTTCCAAACATTTCTTAGGCAACATCTCTCACCTAATAAGCACGGCGCTTTCTGACCTCTGGACATTTCATACAATCATACGAAAACACTACAAGCTTACACAGTCCAGGAAGTAGTACACTTGTGGGCCGGTAAACTATGTCACTTATATTCCTAGTTTGAACGCAGCAAGGTGTCCGTTCTTGTATTCCTCTCGGCCGCCGTCCGTTCCGATACCAAGTTTTATCTCGCGCCGTCCTGTGCAATTTCAGCGGATTTAAAATGAATTCCGAGTGGATCGGGCGGGTGACGCAGCTGCCTTCTCTAATGCATGTCCAGTGCGTCTCAGGTGGACGAGTTGCACAACGCTCTGTTACTTCTTACTGCACTGCACTAAAGGATTTTTTTACTGTCGGGACATTTATGAGCGTTGTGTGGAAGTTCTGAACATGGTGAAAAAAAACTTGTGTTGTTGTTGACTGAAAAATTCGTTTGTACAATGGACGATGCTTCCTTCAATATTAATAGTGGGTTTGTCTGTTAAAGATTCACGCGCAAAGAGGTGGTAGTTTATGATATTTTATTTATGGTAAAGAAAATTTGTCACCTGAGTGAATTGCCGCGAGCGGGCTTCGGGCCAAAAACCAGCTGTAAATAAATTGTCCTTTTATCCGCTTGCACTGTCCGTAGCAACATTCAGCTGAGGGTGCAACGGCCTTAGCTTTGTGCGCCGTAGTTAAATATTAAGAGCACGACAGCGCGGGCGGCGGACAACACTCGAGCGACAAGAGGCGCAACAACGAAGATGAATGGAACATTTGTCGCGCGACACAGGACGCTCCGCCGCGCTGGCACCCCGACCTCATTGGGGGCAAGTCAACACGCTGCCGAACCAACACTATACTTCAGTATGCTCCAGCGGGCTAGTTCGATTTTGGTCCCCTTAAAGTCTCGCCTTTAGTCAATATTTTTAAAGAATTTGTACAAGACAATACTTTATAGAAAAATGTGTGGTAGAGTCAATATGTATACAAAATGATGCAGTAGGTTTCCACTTATATATTAGTAACAGAATAAATACAAGCAAAATCCAAACAAAGTCAGAAAAGGCATATAAAATAAACAAACTGCTAAAGTTATTAAACTGACTAAAAGCATTGCATGTTTAAAATTTTATCATTTTCACAGTTAAAAGAGCTACGGAATTATATATGAAAGCCATAACATGCTAATCAAATGATTAAATCAACATGCGATCTGCGCACTGCGGGCCCAACCTGCGCCAGAGAAACGTCATTCTCTCTATCTACAACTTGACACAAGCCATTAAAAGATCAGCTTCGGATAGTGAAATAAAATATTCCCTTTTTGAATATTTGGCGAGTGCTAATTAATTTTCCCATCAGATAGTAGTTTTTAGCAGTAAATTGTGTGAATGTTGGCGAAGCGGGCACCGTGCCAGAGCAGCTGTAAAGCGAGCCGAGTTAGCAAAAGTTTGCTTTCATTAATAACCGAATTAATCAAATGGCGCCGGCTAAACCCTGCTTCAACTAATGTCTGCGCCGGATGAGAGGTCGGAGGACATCTGATGTCTTAGATTTAGATTTTTCATCCCTTTACAACTCTTTCACAATGACGTACCATTAAGAAATTACAAAAAGACAACCTAATAGTTCTGTGGTTAACTTGAGGCCACAAGAAATCTCAATCGCACGTAACAGAATATCAGATTATAGAATAAATTGCGATTTAATAGGTAAAGGAATTTGAGTGTGTGCATGTTTAGCCGGCGCAAGCAATTTACTCGCCATTTGGCTACATTCAAATTATGCTTCCGCGAATATTATGGCTCGATATAAAAATATAATGGCGGGTGTTTACGAGCCGGGCTGCGATAACCGCCGCCTTTGAGCTTCAATAATAATCATTTCAGAATAAAGTATGATGACGGAATAAGTAGTTGGTAGACAGACTGCCTACGAACTAGTCAAATTTATAGGATACTTATGATAAATAAAAAAATAAATAAATGCACCCAAAAATCACATAGATAGACCCTACTTTTAGATTTATGTTCTGTGTTTTAGGAATTAACCACGAGAAACCACGAGAGAATTTTTTAGGCTTACACCCAGACCTGAAACTAATTATGGATCACATAAACATTTGTCTCGGTTCGGAATTGAACCTGCGGCCTCATGTTTCACAAGCCAACTGCGCCACGGGTTATCAAGCGCTGTGATAGCAATACAAGCGCACACACGCATACACGGTCTCTGTTACATTAGCATTTTCATTGCACAAAGCTATTGCTAGAACTAATTTTGTTCTAAATGGATAAAAAATATTTTATTTAAAAAAAAAATTATGAACGTATGTACTAAGTTCACATTCAGCGTTTTAATAGAATAATATGAAAGGATTAAAAGGCAAAACACACACGCACTCAAGAGAAAACTCTTCCCCAAACTGTAGAAGTTGTTATCATTGAAGTGAACGAGCGGCGCCCGGCCGGCGTATGATACACCATCGCGCTGTACAACTTTTATCCACTTTGTATGTTAAGCGACGGCAACTAGTGATAACGGTATCAGTCGCCATCGCGCCGGCAAAGTTGCGCCACGCGCGCCCTTATCGCAATACCAACTTTTAGTCCGCAGTAATGTGCGCTGAATATGAATTTTAATGTTTAATATTATTGTTATACTCTTTCTTCTATGCGTGAAATGGAATGTTTGACCGCAGAGTCACATTCAGACTAAGCGCTTTGCTCGGAGCATTAGCGTAAGATCTGTCCAAGTCATAGGAGATAGCGGATTGTGGCCTATACACTATAGACTTTATTGTTTTTGGATATGAACTGAAGTAAAATTAACTGGATGTTTCAATGACTCTGTAACAAAACTAATTTTATTTGGACAAACTGCCGCACGATACATCTGATTGTAAAATCTATTCAGCTTTATTGCAGCAACAATTACTGCGGCGACGACAACCCGCACCACTACACTAAACGACTTTGGTCACTTTGCGGTTCCATTGCTGCTCTTACTACACACTGCATTTCAGTACCATAGACAAACAAGCAATGTACGAGGCATTTAGTGGTTTAATTGCATGTGTATTTCAATCGCTTGATGAATTTTATTAGCATTTGATTGGCGCGTGTTGCATGGACGTATTATTACAGCCTTTGTGCATTTGCTGTTACGACTCTGGTTAATTGTTTGTGTTGTTTATTGCGGGTTTATTCATGAGGACGATGGACATTAATTGCTCTTTTATGACACGATTGACCTTTATTCATGTGACCTTTTGAATTGTAACTTGGTGCCATGTAAAGAAGCAGTCATATGATATGGTAAGTTTGACTTACTGCTTTAGAAATTCCCACAAAGGCCTTAGTCCAGCTCAGTGATTGCGAGTGCATGTAATTAAAAATATAGATCGTAGTTGCCGCCTTGGTTCTTTGAATTCCAGATTTGGTAATGTGCTATTGTAATACCCTTTGATAAAATTCTCTGTAGTAACATGAATTACGATTTTTTCTTGCTATGCGACAGTCTAGTGTGGCGAAATGTGAATGTGAAAATTTCAAGGAAATTGAAAATCGATGCATGTGTTCGTCATAGTCGCGGCTACAAACCCTAGGCACACACCTTTGATATTTGGAAGCCATGTGTGCATTCATAATGAATTATCACGTACTTCAAGGGTAAAGGAAAATATCTTGAAGAAATCAGCACACTAAAAAAACTCATAGGTTTTTTTTATGTGTGTGTAACGAGACCAGCGCGGAAGACTAAGGCCTACACCCTCTCCATTATAGAGGAGGCCTGAGTCCCGCAGGGGGACTTGTATGATGATTTGTCATAAGCGTGACCATTTTAACTCTCCCAGTTTAAAACTAGTTTTTAGCTGTATACTGGAAATTCAAATTTCTCGTCTAAATTCGAAAAGTTTATCGCGAATACAAATACAACGCGAATAAAACTCAGCAGACCCCGGAATGAAATACATTACGGTGCACAAGAGCGCCGCAGCGTTGCACCGCGCGCGTTGTAATACCATCGTATTTATTCGGGAATAGCAACGTTCGACGTTCACGGGCGCCCTAGAGCAAGGAGACGAGGGCGCGGGTACAACAACTTATTGCATTTTAACTTTACATAAACATCACTTGTTAAATACAATGACCGCCGATCGAATTTACGATGTTGCCAACTACATAAAGCGAGTTCATTTGAAGGCAGCGCGGGGGTGCGGTGCGGGCGGCGGCGGTGCGCGGGGGCGGGGGAGAGGTCGAGCGGCTCCGGCTGACTTTACAAGTTAAATTATGCCGGCCGAGTTGAACGGAGTGCGCGAATTGTGCGCGGACTCCAGTCTACGAATGGGGGTCAAAATTTCGAAAGCAAGAGGTTGATAGAAACGACAACCTTGCAAGAGGCTATAGCGGCTGATAGACTTGAAAGACACAGAACAAAAAAATATATATATATATGCAAATTTATACATATGAAAGCAATTTCTTCTTTAAATTTATAATAAACATTTTTTAGTAGGTTTTATAATTCTGTAAATACAAAACATTTCAAATCATACCACATGACAACGCAAAATATTTGGTCAACTTAATTCAAAGAAGGATTTTCACATGGGCTGTAGAGTTGAGGTTCAGCCCACAGTGTCTACTCCGAGTCCCCACCAAGCGTCTAGCTTCGAAAGCAATTACAAGTAAGTAGGGCGACAAACAGCGCAGCGGCACGTCGGAGCGCGCGTCCCACTCCGTTTATTATTGTTTATACGGCCCAGTGTAACGGCATCATAACTAAACGCCCAGCGCGGGCCTGCCGCTGTTTATGGTCCCTCTGCAGCGCGGACACACCGACCGCCACTACTCCTCATCACAATAAATACGGGTAATGTGCACCCCACTCGTAAACACAATCCGGCCCTGCGCTCTTTGATCAAATACAGGCTGTTTCATTAACTGTTATTATTACAGTTTTAGTTGATAATTGGATGTTTAATGTGCGTGAAAAATTAGCGCAGCCGCAGCCAGCTGTGGGATATTTGTTTTCGTGTTACACAATTATTTTATATGTTTGGAATTGCACAGGAGGTTCACTAAATTCGTATAATCTGGAGTAATATAACAAGTCCAGTACACGTATTTTGTTTGTACAATTTAATGTCTATAAGATATAAGTATCTTCTTGCTTGGTTAAGTTCTATAGTGACATCTCACGGGCCGACCTCATTACTGTTAATAGTAACTTATTTTAATTTTAGATTTTCCGCCGCAACTGAGTTTTGCCTTATAGAAAACTAGCTTTTGCCCGCAACTCCGTCTGCGTGGACTACAGGGTTGGGTTCAGAAAGAAAATAAGTTGTAGTATTTTACTCCGCAAAGCCCCATTTACTTAAATATACAAAAATCATAGTAACAATCTGTCAAATTGTTTCAACGTGAAACCGTAACGCGCCGGTCGACGCCCTGAGTATCATTATTGCGCGCTTGATCATTATTTTGAAACTGCGATATCTTCTAAGATACTCAGTGAAATCAAATGATGTAAAAGGCAATTTTATTTAAAATTAAATACTTGTAATGAATAACGTATTTATTTGGATAAGGATTAATATCATATTTATAAAAACACCTTCACAAATAAAACTTTATTTTAAAATAAATTTGGTTAGGATAAAAAACGTTATAGTGAGCCAACCTTAAAGAATATACATATGCTGTCGCGGGCTTTTTTTTAGAACTTTTAAAGAGAAACATTTCTCTCATACATTATTTTAGCGAAACTTTAACCATTTCCGCAGCGCACGCAGCGGAAGCTCACAAAAAGAAAAAAATGTCCCCGATTTTGAAACATAATTTATTGCTGCTCCGCTCCTATTCGTCGTAGCGTGATGTTATATAGCCTATAGCCTTCCTCGATAAATGTGCTATCTAACAGTGAAAGAATTTTTCAAATCTGATCAGTAGTTCCTGAGATCCTAGCGTTCAAACAAACAAACAAACAAACAAACAAACAAACAAACTCTTCAGCTTTATAATATTAGTATAGATTAGAGTAACTGTATGTTTAGCCCAGGAACCCTATTCAGGACCAATTGATAGCATGCAAAATCCTTATAAATATATATTCCTGCTCTCAATGGTAGGTGGTAGCAGTGACGTTACTTCCACAGAATCCCCAAAATACAGCGTGCCACACAAAATTCCCAATATATAAAACTTAATTAACAAATCCAAAATATATGATTGAGAAAATTCCACACTGAATAATTATTAACTTCGTTACGATTTTGGGCTTCTATAGAAGTAGTACCACTGGATGGTAGTCTGCTAAATAGATGGGAACCTCAACCGTGCCAATATTTTCCTCGCCAATATTTTTACTACATTACGGCGAAGTTTCTAATATCGCGCGCTCTCGGAACTTATTTAAATTCCACTCCGTCTTTGAACTCGTACTTTTTTTACATCAATCTATGCATTCTCATGAATCGCGAGACTTTCATATTTACTTCACATTTTCTTTGCAGAATCACAGCGAGTTTGTGAAGCGATGCAAAATGTTGGAAGCCTCCCCGCTCGCTGCGAGCCTAGTTATAGGTAATTGTATAAATTTTAAACTTTCTTCAGAGAACTTTTGTAAAGCTGCATTTTGTTTTCAGTTTTTTCTACTTTTATTTTTGCTTTATAAAGTCACATGCAGGGTTTTAAACGAGGGTACTTTTTAACGGTATTTAATTAAACCTATACGACATATTTGGCGCATAACATTAAACTACATACTATGTACATACTTCTTTAAAAATATTTTATTTACTGCAAACATTTCACTAACACTTTCCACTCCACGAAAAAATGTCTGACTAAAAGATAATTAAAATGCCTTTCAATGGACAATAGTTTCGTCTCTAGGTGCTCTTGCATCTATAAGACTTAATCACAGCGAAGATCGGACTTACAACATTGACGTCACGGAATTATTTTGGGTCACATCTTCATATCTTATTAAGGGCATGTTAAAATTGCTTGATCGCGTAAGAGCTAAATTGCATTGGGAAACGAATAGGAGAATAAAAGGCATAAAAAAATGCGTATTTGTTACAATATCGTGGCGTCCCACAATATTCATCAACATCAGCCCATGTATATATGTCCGTCCCAGTGCGGTGCGTGAGCCTCTTCTATAACTGATAGGAGTGAGTTTTTAGTCAATGCCGCTGGCCTAGTGCGTGACGGTGGACTACAAACCTAACAAATCCCTAAGAACTTTAAATTGAAGGTTTAATAATTAACCTTAAGCTTGGTTACAGAGCATACAACAAAATATAATACTTATAAATGGCACGAAATGAAGGACAATTTTCTGAAAACTGTGGATTCATTTATGAATTCTCCATTATGTCATTTCGAATCCTTCATTAACAGCTATTTTACTCATGTATAACTATTGATCCGCGGACAGCCATCAGGGGTGAGGCAGGGCGGAGAGGGGGGGGGGAAGGAAGGGGTGGGGGTGCAATTTGTGCGTGTGTAAAAATAAAACCAAACAACTCTCTATATGTTAGATGTAGTAGGAACCGCTTACTCTGTAGTCATAAACTACTATCATGAAGCAAAGAGCTTCGGGGGTAACTGTTGCTATTTGGGTTAATTTCCCCTAAAGTGAGACAGTCAAAGTATTGGATTTTTACATCATCATCATCATCATCAGCCTATTTTGATCCACTGCTGGACATAGGCCTCCCCCAATGACTTCTACCGGGAACGGTCGGAAGCCTCCTGCAGCCAGCGACGTCCCGCGACCTTGACAATGTCGTCGGACCACCTTGTCGGGGGACGTTCCACGCTGCGCCTTCCAGTACGTGGCCTCCACTGGAGAACTTTCTGATTTTTAAATGCAAAAACTTAAAAAGATTTGCAAGAAAACGGCATTAGACTTCTCATTTATTCCGGAGGATAAACTTTTCTTACTTTTAATACAATATTGTTACCCTTAGTGAGTTACCCTGTGGTATCCTTAGTTTCCAATATTTTAATTACCTTTACAACAAAATATTAAGCCCGCATGACATTACCGAATAGAACTTAACACGTAGTCATATATCTTCAATTTACGTTTATGATTTCTATTGGCGAGTGGAAATGTATCCGGCATTACGAGTGCCCAGACCGCACCATGTTTAATTGAGGTGGGGTGTGATAGGGGGTGAGGGGTGTGGAGAAGGCTGGGGGGGGGGCAACGAGAGCTGATCAAAAGCGCGTCCCAGCGGAGTGATCGACGAGTCTCTTTGTCGGCGCGCCGGCCGCTGAGGCGCCGCCTGTAAACGAGATGTTAACATTAACCGAGGATTCATTAGGCGGCCGCCGCTTACATGCACTGCCACTGCACAGGTCAGAGTTTTGGAGCGGCGGTGTGATGTGAGTCTGTGACGTCATCGTTGTTGCAGTCCTGTAGTCAAATAGGTTATGCTGATTTGTTAATAGATCATATTGGCGACATTTGTACGTGAAATTATGTTTAAAATAGTGTCAACTTAAAACATGACATTTGATGCAAAACGTTTGAATGACAATAGAATGTTTGAAGAATGTACGTTTTCTTAGTTTATTGCTCCGTCATGCTCTCCTATAAAATTATCAGTCAAAACCTTCTTATATCTTTCTGTTTGGAAGTTAATTTTGTTTTAATGATAACATTTGTATTGCTCAAATGATAAATGGAAATCAGCGTAAAAGGGCCATTTCTCGCAGTCAAAATTGATTGAAGCTACATATGTCTCGAAGGTTTACTGTAAGTAGGCGCTAGCACATAGTAAATTCATAATTCACGGTGGTGCGTACTTCCGCACTGTGTGTATGACCCTCGTTAATTACGGAGGTCGCGCACTCGACCCTCGCATGAATTATTCTATTAACCCTTCCTGCGTCGCCGCAACCCCGTACGCACTTTGTAACTTGGAGATATAGCTGCGGGGGTTTATGTGGCGTGCTCGTGTCTTTACTTTGTTTAGCAATGTATTGATGTGTTGGGTATTGGGTGTTGTAGTGCACACATCTGTGTGTCATAGTTGTAATCAGGAAATAAAAGATGGTGTTATGTTTATGGCTAAAATAAAACTGATTTGGTGATAAAACATTATTTAGGGTTCGATGCAAAGACAATTGATTTCCCCCGATAGCAGCAAAATAAAAGTGGACAACTCTTTGTTTTCCAACTCCTCCTTTTAATAGCTTTTCTGATTAACTTCGTTGCGGGATTGTGACAATTTAGGTCCCCTTAGATTCGCTGAGCTTCATTGCTCGGCGCCAATACTGTGCGTGCCGCTGTTGATCCTGTAGTACAAGAGTTGCAGTGGCGGGTGTGTGGTGGGATAGGGCCAATAAAGCAGCAAAATAATATATTGACGTTAAATAAGCACAGATAAATCTAATAAAACTGAAACATGTATCTACGCAAACAGGGTGCCGACATTCAACCATAAGCTCTCAAGAACACGTACGATCCGAAATAAAACTTTGAACGAATAATGCGAAACTTGTAAAAGTGAAATTCCTCCATGCTGCATGAATAAATAGTTTATTAACGAAGCCGTCAAACAAACTTTGCCTGTAGATTAGTGAAGGCGCATGTCGACAGTGGACACTGGCGCCGTATGAATATTTAAACCGAGTAATGGCGTTGTCTGGTGGACGCTGTCCTTTCTGCTCACAATTAGCGCGAGTCTCTAGCGAACTGCACGTCTTGCGCTGAAGATGTAGTTAATCTTGGAAGGTGGATTCAGTCAGTTTTATTTAATGTTAAGATAGCATAATGTAATGTTTATTCGAAAATTTTAAAAGTGTAAGTAAGTCTGAGAGCTCCTCGAACAATTCATTAGTAGGTATATGAAGTCCGACAACTTTAATGAGGAAGGGGTTAAGTGTAATTCGCGGAAAATGTAGTTGACTCACCCCCAGACTTGAGGTAATATAGAAACACAAACCTGTTTCATTATACACACACGTTTTTTGCTTTTTGAATTAAAAAGGCATTTTTTTTAGAATATCTAACAATATAATCCAACCTTATGAACATTATTCTCTATAACCTAAAGTGAACGATAATGATCAACAAAATGTGTAAGTACAATTTATTTCACATTAAAAAATACCCCTTAGTTTTAATACCAAGTTATAGCAGATTGGACGCTTCGAATTGATGAGGGTAGGTATAGTTGAATTAAATTATTATCTTCCATGTTGCATATTAGAACTAATCAAATTCATACTTTTTTCTAATTTATATCTTTATCCGAAGTAGGTATCTACTTTACACGACAACAAATGTACAAAATTTTTGAACTCACCGCGGGGAAACCGCGCCATAACCTCGTGAAAAAATGGTTCGTGCAGCAACATCTTAGGGTTTTATACGTTGCGTGATATTTACTTAAGTAGAGAACTGTCAGCGGTGTGCGTAAGGGCTGGTCGTAACCTGCCGCAAGTTATTGTATGGGCGCTGATCCCGCCTGCTCAACGGATACCACAAGCAGATACAAACGAACCTATTGGGAGTGGTTCACTGATATTGCCTTTGTTTCTTCTGAACTGAATGTCTTTGTAGATCTAGACTGCGTAAGGATTTGGAATCTCACTTTTTGGAGGTGCGTCTGGGAATGTAATTTGAGTGTCATGTTTGGAATATTTTAGAAGAAATCTCATTTGTATAGCTTTTGAAAGTAATTTGTATATTTATACCAAAGGATGAAGTTAGAACATAGAATATTGTGAGGATATCTTCATACGTAACAGTTTGTTGAAACATCTCAGGCATGTTTAGTAGACTACTCCCTTTGACCCCAGTGGGTCAGACCTAAGCATAGAAAAAGCAGAGTTGTAATTATTTTAATTATTTGTAAATAAACAGATTACAAATAAAATTATGGGGAACCACAACATTCTAAAACTAATTATTAAACCGTTTCCACATTAACAATTACAAACGTAATTACGTTCCAAGCGGCGGCTCGTGGTATTAACATCAAACCAACTGTTATTACAAACATTACGTGTAATTACAGCCGTTGAATTGTTTATTTTAATTGTAATGTTTTATATCTATTTACCACTGATTGTAATTACCGTTGTATCGTTCATTACTACCTCATCGAGATATGTTTCCGATATTGTTATGGTATTCTCAGCAAAACAACCAGTTCCAATTAGTTTGTTGCAGTCTTGTTACTTGTTCAACGGAGTCCGTATTACAACACTTAGGTTGGCCAAAGTGTTATTGTTTTTTTTCTAATGGTAATTATTTTGTTGCAACTTGGTATTTAGAACGGTGGTTGGTAAATTCCTGAACCCTGAATACGAGTACCAAGATTATGTTTCTAAACAACTTAAATCATTTATACTTAATGCATTGTACTATAGATTGAAGAATTTTCTTTTAATCTATTTGTAGTAACAGAACTTACCTAAAAATACGTCGTTACATGATTAAGGAATAGTGAACATTTTCTTCTTTTCAACTTTGAATAATTAAATGTATTATAACTTGAATTGTATTTAATTGTTTTCAAATCTTCCTAAACTAAATAATCGAAGACACTTAGTATTCCGGGGCTATGACGTCACCCCTCTGTTGAATAATCAAATCCTATACTAATGATGTTACCTGATCGAATAACTCATACAAAGTGGATTGACAAACTTCGCTTGGCTTATGATAATTAGTTTGAAATAGTGTTCGACTAAATGTTGGTAATTAGATCTGGTACGAGGCTGAAGTGCAGTTATCCACGATAATGTGCAAGTAAAGCAATTAACGATTTTAAAAGTCAATTTTATTTATATAGTATTTTGTACCTTTTGGTATTTTATCTGGCAACTAAATTATGCCGTAAACGTCGATCTTGTCGATCAATGTAATAAACAATCTGAGATCGTCACGAAGATCCTATAATTGATGCACTAAAATCTATTTACAGGCGAGAAATCTTAACCAACTTACTACCTCATCCATAGTGTTTATTCATTGGATGTAAATAAGCAGATTGCGGAGTCGCAAGGACATTAACTGTAGAACTATTAGGGTTGCGGTCGGCGCGGTGTCCTGCCCATGAGCATAAAGTGCGCGACATAAACCCAGCTTCTAATAAGAGAATAAAACCAACAGTGGATGCGTTCGATCGCCATCGGAGCCGGCTAAATCCCTGCTGCGGTCAGCTACTATGAGACTGGGTAAGGTGGAGCCTCCCCGCCGCCCGCGCCCCGCACCCACACCCCCTCGCCCGCCCTCCCACAGTCTACACCACTTTCCTGTAATTTCAGCGGGATTTTATACCTGATGTAGCGGTGTGTGCGTTTTAATAGAATTTTTATGTGCACCAGAAACAATAGCGTGTGTGAAATATGTATTGTAGTTTTCTCACGTCCGTTCTGCCCGGTGAACGAAAATATTTCGAATTCAACTATCGTATTTCCTCATTGGGGCATTAGAAACGACTTTTGAGTAAATTTAGTTGAAGATTTGCTGTTGAGTCTAGCTTGAGTTATACTCTTTGGGATTGCTGGGTGGAGTGATAGATGTGAGATATCCGCAGTGCTTTCATGATTTTTATCTTGGTTAAATTAATAATGTTTTAAAATAGTTTCTTTATTAGCTTTAATATTTACTTATTAAACGGGTTGGGTTAAATGTTATTAGAAAATATTATTGGTTCTCAGGTGCATGTAGTGAGAAAACTAGCCCGGAATTATGCCATCCAGTGCGACAAATACTGTATGGTTAGAAAGTACATGTATCATCTTAATTATCATATCCAATATAATTCCGTTGATTTAGAATACTTAAATATTTTTATTGTTTTACCTATATATTTTCTACCTCACGGTAAGTTCCAATTAAAAGTACCTGGGTGAAGCTAGACCGGCGTAAAATCTAGACCATCTAAAAGGATTGTGAAGTCGGTCGGCGGGTCCCGTTATTAATTAAATTTACTTTTATTTGTGTTGAGGCTGCGGCTGCCGGTGACAGCCCACCAACTTCTTAACGACGTACTAATCGACATTTCCAATTTTTCTAGCTTTGAAACGTTTAATGAAATAGTTAAGTATAAAAAACTATTATTTATATATTTTATTTTACGATAATAGTTTTTTAAAATATATTTTATATTTCTTTATTAACGCAAGAATAAATTGTTCAGTGGTTGAATTTACAATATTATGGCTTTGTATATTAATGTGCTTTACTAACGACGACTAAAGTTACAGGTTTGCACGAATATTGTTAAAATATATTAAATCTAGGATGTAGTATTTGATTAAACCTGATGGAAAATAATCGCCTTGACATAAGTCTATTACATAATATTAGGACAGTAGTCACAGCATCAGCTACTGCGGTATTTACATTGTCTATCTGTCTGTAGTTTCGTCATCGTCAGCCCATATACGTCCCACTGGTGGGCACGGGCCTCCTCTAAATTGAAAGGATTTAGGCTTTAGTCCACCACGCTGGCCTAGTGCGGGTTGGCGCATGGCGACATCTGTCTGTAATTTGTTGTTTACGGAACAAATAATAAAAATAGTACATTCTATTATTTAAAAGACCACAAATGTAACGATTTTTTTACAAGGGAGAAAAATGTCAGCGTGCGGTTTCGCCTGCGTCCGACCGTCGCCACTGGACGCCCACTGCGGACTTTTAGATGAATTTAAAATACGCATTCAATTTAACTTGGTCGGCCGCGGGCCTGTAAAGTCTTGTCCACATCCTATTTTTCTTCTGCTGAGTGACAAATTGAGACTTTACAGTAGCTAACAATTTAATTAGCGTCAGACGGCCGTCGAATACTTACAGTTCTGATAGCATAACTGTTTGTCGAGCCTGTGTTTTATATCTTGAATTATTGAAACCTAAGTTATATCAATTTATTACTGATTTCAATATTTTTTATTTCTCGATCGGGGAAATGGCATGGAATTACGGGTTATCGAACATCCAATAGAGAACTTAAGGGTTTGAAACATTTTTATTCATCGATATAAAACATAATTTATATTTACAATGGAAGGTGTCTAAGTTAGTTCTAAATCTACGATTACATTGAATATTTGTCTGATCGCCAACAGAACTTCAATGCGAGCTATGTTCAAACACGCGAAACACAAGCGTCAGTTTGAATCAACGTTACAGTGTACCGGCTACGTTTGTTTTCGTGAACCCAACTACGTCTAAATTGAAACATTGCAGGCAGAGTAATACAGTTTAGCGAGAGATAGAAGTGAAGATGGAAATGAAGTATGCATATAACTAGTATTTTTTATCTTTTTGAATATAGTTAATTGATGGGCACGTATGAGGAATGTCGAGGTGTTATTAAAAAAAATATTCACGATTTAAAAAGTTAAGTTCCGAATTTCAGCGTGCAGCGTACTGAGAAGTACTGAATTCGATTTCTGGATCTGGATTTTTTTCTTAATAAGATCATACTATATTTACACAACTTATCTATGATGTACCTACGTTATAAAAGGATGTAAATTTTGTATCATAAAAAAGACCGTAAGTACTATGTATGTACTATAACTTTAGCATTGTGCTTACAATGGCATACTATTGGGGTCACTTTGCCGTTCTCGCATAGAAAAATATCATTATTCGTTGTACACGAACAGCCCGAGGCAAGCGGCTCTGTAGCCGACTCAATGTTATTTCAAGCCGCTGCAGAGAGGGGCAGACTGTTTGCTATATCGCTATACAAGTAGATTTCTATGACTACAATCACTCACTACTTGATATGTAACTGATATAAATTGGATGACTGCCTTTGTGGCGTAAGTAAACCTCGTAATTTCATGAAAACCCAAGAAGGGCTTGATTCTTGGGACAGGTTTTTTTTTCGCAGTAAATTCTTGGTAAAAGGTAAAAAATTTTATCTTGTGCCCGAAAAGTTGCTGTGTGCCTATTGCATAGATGCGCTGAAATACATCTCTGTCTGCCCTTTGGAGGATACAAGCCTTTTAGTATTTCAGAGTTTCATTGCATGACTCGAAGTAAATTATAATGTCACGTGTAGGTGAGCTGCGGAAAGAAATACCTTACCTGTTGTTAGGAGGTCGCTGTATCGTCGTAGGGTCGACCTCACCCCGTAACACTAGAGAATTTCAATTATACGTGACGAGGGTTGAAAAATGTTAGTCGTTATGTTCAGTTCAGAATACTATATACAGGCTCTGTGACCTCACCGCATGGCACTTAATTATCCGAGTATATGTATTGGTGGTATTATGTACTATGTATGTATTGTATAGCAGTGATGGCCTCGAAGTTTAGGCGCGCGGTCGAGAATCTCGGCGGTCGCGGGTTCGAACCCCAGGCTGACTTTTCGAAGTTATGTGTGTATTCAAAATTGAATTATCACTTGCTTTAACGGAGAAGGAAAACATCGTGATGAAACCTGCACACCTGAAAGTTCTTAGGAATTTCTTAGGTGTGTAGTACGCCAACCCGCACTAGGCCAGCGTGGTGGACTATGGCCTAAACCCTCTCAAAGGTAGAGGAGACCCGTGCTCAGCAGTGGGCGTGTATTGGTTGATGAAGAAGAAGATGTATTGTATGATAGGCTAATCGATGTTATTATCTCCTACAAATCGACATACTATGTTTGCGGGGTCATGTTATCAGCCCGTATATATCCCCTGCTGGGCACTGGAGTCTTCTACAACTGAACAGGTTTAGACCTTAGTTGAGGGTCATGTATTGTTCAGATATTGCGTGACGCTGGGTGGAGAAAAGTTGAAGCAGTGGCCGGTTGAGCAGCCTGCATCGAATCTATGAATTGGTGTCGAAATACTGCATAACTCGCAGTTGTAGCCAGGAGCACTGTGGACATCTTTAGGGCATCTATCAAGGATAGTAGGTATGGTTTTTTAGTATTACCATTTTTGTGCAGGTGATCGCAACCCTAAATAGTCAGGTCGCATGTATGTCGGCAGCGGGGTCAGTGAAGTACAGCGAGTGTTTGCATTTGACTACAGAAATATTTACTTTAAGAGAAATAAACAAATTTGTGACTTCAACAAATACTGATGTTGCTAGTTCTTCACGTTGATTTATAGTAGTAATGTAGAGTGACCACTCTTGTACGTAAGCTTCAAAGGAAGTGTAATTTCTCAGAACGAAATTGTATCACCAACGGACAAGATTACTGCTTTAGCTGGGAGGTGTTCCTAATTGGGGATGCACAAAGACTTGTCATGTACAGTTGACGTCTCCTGCTTGGAACCGAGTGTCGTACCATTGGGTTCATGTAAATTGCAAAAGTTGAACTTCACATTCGTCCAAACCTAGTGTTGTGAGGTGAACAGCGTGACGTACTCCCCCCGCGCCCCGCCGCCCGCCCGTCGCCCCTCGCTCCAATAGTTGCCGAACAAAACGGATTGTTTTGGCGTGGTCTTGCTATTTCGCCTCGTTGACTTTTGTTCGCAGAGTGGTCGAGACAGCGTTCGATGCAGTTTGATCGCGTATTGACGGTGCTCACTCTGCACCGGTGAGTTTACCTCCCCCCTCCCCCCTCACACCTGCCCCTTCCCCCCGGGCTAGGGTTCCCGTGGATGTAATTTAAATCGTATTAGCGGGCGTGAGAGCAGGCAGCTGCGCGCCGCACGCGAGCCCGACATTACACAATAATGTACAGGGCGAGGGAACAACTAGTGTATTTTTACACCGCTCGCTTCCACTCGGGAGACTCGCCCGCCAGTAATTCTAGGCGCAGCGGGACGGAGACAATTGTTTTCTGTTTCTTACCGTTTACCGACACCTATTTTATACTTTTTAGGAGAATTCGCTTCGTACTTGTGTGAAATTTCAGGACAACGAATTTCTTTTCTTAGAAAAGCGTCATTACCAATTTCTACAGAAATTTACAAGATGGTTTAACTGCTTAACTATGTTCGTATACATATGTACTACCCCATGTATTAATGCCTCAAAATAAAAATGGAATTCACTATCCTACCATCATTATTATTTCGAATGTATCGTATAACTTATGCAATACGATCGAGCAAGACCCTTACTAAAGGCACTTACTTCATGTCGTTGTCTCGCAAATTTAATCACAGCCTCTTTGATATGAATTCACGTGCTCTCTAAGATTTGCTCTCTGCTACGATGAAGCTGTAGGTACACTCCGCAGATACATTATCATTCCTCTTCACCCGCCTTGTTTAACTTGGAGTATTGGCTCGACAAATTTCCGAGTGGCGCCGAGTCTCGTAATGGATTACATTTGACTGATATCGTTGAGTGATGTGGGGAATTACATCACAAATACACGCCGCCTTTTCCTCTGGATGTTATTTTTGTTTTGCTGCTAAAATACTTAGTTTATTTTGAGAAACTTTGAGTACAAATTTTTAGGTCACGTTCTGGTAAGAGCAAGTTTTAGGGCAAAGTTTCCGCATATACTGGGTAATGTAAATAAAGAAAAGTACATACAACTGAAAAAAAATACTTTACACCGAGAAAAATATTTGGATGTTTGTGAGATCGAAAAGTCTCTTGTAGTTTCTCATTCCTATGACACAGGATTTGTATAATAGTATGGGGTCAGAACAATTTATGTGACTGTTGGGTGTATTATCATTAAGTTGTAGGTACCAGTCTTTTGTTAGGACCTCACTGAGGTACGGTGGCAAGTAGGTCCTACGTTTTACTATAAACAGTGTATTTATTGGGCTCATCTCCGTGGATGGCTTCATAAACATATGACGAGTTTCTCCTCCGCACTCCACATAAAATGACAACGCCGCGCGCTCATATTAAAATGTTTTATTAAACGTGTTAACCTATTTACTTAATTAAAGTCTCATACGCACGTTGGGCGCATTTTTATCGCATTACATTTCATTTATTTTGTATCGTGAGTTTCACTGAGCTTAAATTACATCGTATTATTTTGAAAGACTGTAAACGTTTTTACGAAGCATAAATATATATTAATAGTTATTTTTATGCTATGTTATAACATTCAAAAAGAACAGTTAGCTACAGACAAGAGAACATTCTCAAAAATGGCCTATACCTATAATCACTTTGGCTTTACAATTCCCTAGATACATGCGCCCATGTGACGTAGTGCCGTGCTGTAATATATCTATTAATAAGACAGTGATTAATTCATTACCCTAAGCTGTATAACATTGCTATACATCATTATAATTTATGTTTTAATTAATGAAGCTTATTGATTTATGTAAGAGTATAGCCACACCTACACATGTACCTACCTACGTACCTATGTCGCCCCACAGCACAGACTTCCTCGCCATATTCTTACTCATTCTATTGCAAAGTTTCTTAGGTCTATATATCTAAGAACAGTACAGATTTGAAAAAGCCTAATATAAAATAAAAAAGACGAGTCATCCATCGACCCGCACCGTGTGGAGTGTTCCGAACTTTGATAACTGCATAGTCGCAGAGCTCACATCGCTCAGACCGCTCACAGCGCTTATAGCGCTCGCAGCGCTCAGGACGCTCGCAGCTTACACACTGGCCATAAATCACTGTCACGACACGTAGCTTTAATTTGGTATGATCGCAGAGATTCATCGCTACCCCCCCCCCCCCCGCGCTATTAGTCCAAGAGCTGGCACGAATTTTCAACAGCAGACTAAATGAACCCCAAAACTTTTAACAATGTTTTTTTTTTAAGTTATTTGATGCAATATGCACTTTTGATATGATGACTTTTGAAATTAAATGTTAAAAGAATAAAAAGAAAATACTTGTGTTTTTTTATTTAGGGGTTGATTTAGCCTCGCTACTCATCAGCCAGGCCTGCAGTTCCGTGGGAGATAATAGGAGAGCTATATGGCAAGTTTTCAGCTTGCCTCAAATACCTTCCCAAAAATTCGTGCCAGCTCTCCTACTACATTCCCCCCCCCCCTATAGAAGTAGATCGTCGAGCGGTGACGGCTGGTGGCGACGGGCCGCGCCGTCATCCTCGCGAATTAAAACTGAACAAACAGTAACTGATATCTGTTGACGCAGGAGCGGAGTTGGATATGGGTTATGGATTAGTGTGTAGGTTTTATACCGTTAGTTTTGGTTGAGAAATATTTTGTGGTTATTCAGTATTATGACTAGACTAGTAATATAATTCAGCTCGGCGAAATCATGTTATGACTTATAATTACTTTTTTGATTATTCAAAATATTTTAGATTTTGATACAAAGGATACATGACTGTTAAGTTATTCAAGAGCAGTAGCAGAGCAAGTTCTCTTCTTTTATCGACAAACCGCCTAAAATGTGTTGCGTCGGTAATACTATTTCATAATTAATCTAAAATAGGGCAATGGCCTCTGTATAATACTTTTAGAAATTTACGAAAAATACATTACAATTCCACTTATTCTATTAACTTCGAAGTCATTAGTCGCCTTAGGCCTTTAACTTGAAAAGTAAATGGATCGAGTAAGCTAAGTCCATTTCCAAGTGGCACTACACAGGGTACCGTAAACACTGACGGACGGACGACAATCTTTTGCACTGAAATATGCTAATTTATATTCGAAGACTTAATGCTGGAAACTTAGTTAATGCTCTCAAGGAGTTCGGACGGCGGAGTGCTACGGAGATTTAAATCGAAATTCCGACACGGACGCAAATATTGTCAGTGCGATGGCTCTTGTTACAGCGAGTTAATCAAATAGATCTCGGCTTAGCGGTCTTAGGTTCAACTTGAGAGGGACTATTAACTCTGTGGTTTTGCGTGCGTCGTGAAGTTTGCTGCATACATGGTTGTGCAATGTCCATACTAGAATATTCAGTGTCAAGGAACAATAAATTTAAATATTTTTATACAGTTGTAAATTTTGCTATATTTATTGTCGAGCTTGGATCTTAGAAACAAACTTCAACCGAATTGAAAAAAAGAGTCTAATGAACTGTTTATTGAGTTTGCATAAAAGCTATTTAATATAATGCCTGAAATCTCTGGAGGTAAGTAGCCGTTACTTAAAGACTGAGTTGGAGTGCTGGGAATTATAATGTTTTTGTTAAAGAGACTTACCACATGGAGTATGAACAGCTAAGAACAATTACCAAGCTTTTTAATTATATTTACTATGACTATTTATAGTATTGAGGAATAGGCGGGTTTTTAGTTTAATTAATAGGACTATTATTTTCTTACATGTTCTGATTATATATAAGTGGCTTGTGATGATGATAAAAATTGTTTCGAATAGATTCAAAGTCGAAAATATTAAATTACATTGGCAATTTTTAACTGAGTCAAATATTATAGGTACTCTTGGCTACTTTCCCTAATTATTGTCGCGTTATGATATACAGGCAAGCAGTTTTCTCTTACTGTACTGGCTACACTATCTCCCCGGTCCGGCTCTGCGCGTCCATTAATAAAGATCTAATTTGCAGCCGTAGTAGGTAATTATGTTGGTGTTGTGTCGTTTAATTAATTTTTCCTGTCTCCGTCGCCGTCCGCTAATTACCGCCCGCCCGGGCCTGCGTCCCACACCGGCCCCACCGTCCCACAGTGTCCCACAGTGTTCCAGTCAGACCGTCTTTTTGCGAGGTCGCCCGCCTTTGACGTCGGATAAATCTCTTTGTGTTTGTTTTTTGATACAAATTAGCTGCTTCCGCGCTCCACTTACAACTAATTAGTTACTTTTACACTCCATCTGGGCACAGTGGCGTCCAGTAAATTTTATATATTGCCGTATAGTCTGTCTAGTTCCCTTATGTGTGGCGCTTTTAAAACTGGGTTTCGAGATACGTATTACATTTTACGATCATAACAGAACGTATTCAAGTGCGACCGCCGTGTCTCGCGTGGCAACAGTAATAACGAGGCAAGTTTCCAAGCAAACACCACTGTGGTCGTCATCCCGCGCTCACCCTCCCCTCCCGCGGCGCCTCTTGCACCCCGCACCCCCGCACACACCAGCGCCAGGCCTGCTACAGCGACAGGCAAAAACGCCAACTTGCGCAGTATTAGCAGCAAACTTCTAAGTCCGTTAATCTGTTTGCATCTTATTCGCGAAGTCTCAGCCGCTCAGCCTAAGGTCAGTGCCCCCTCGAGCCGCGCATATTCGGAGTTATCATCTATTGATACGTAACTTACTGCTGAAATATATAGGATAGTATATAGATAGCATGAGTTTCATACTGATAGTTTAAGATAGTTAAGTAGAAGTGCCTTTCTAAACCCTCATTGCACCTGTAGTACTTACTGGCTCGTTGGATTGTGTTCCAAATGAGATAATAAACCGAATGGCTGCAGTCTACAATAAAAAGCAGGTCTTCACCAACAAACTTCCACGGCTACTTAGCGGGGCTCGTGTGATGAAGTAATAAGCATATGTTGTTCCAAATAGAGCACATCTCGTAACGTGCAATCTCTTAACATCAACTATATGGCGCATCGCATAATGTTTAGGAAGTTTTATGCGAGTCGACAGACGACCATAAATCTCCATTTAGAGTGTTTCCTCGAGGCGGCGCATGCTGAGGAAAATACACACTATTATGACGCTACATGTGCAAGGAAAATAATTGGCTGGTGCGGCGTGGTTGATGTTCATGTGGGCTTTCAGTGGGGGTCAGGACAAATCATTTAGAAAAACGATAGTACATAATAAGCCGTGATAACTTGTGTTATGGGTTAATAGTCACCATTGGATGCAATTCCGGTAATAAAAATATGGGTAACAAATTTTATTTAACGTATCGTAATATCGCTACCATGTGTTGAAACGATCTTTGCAATTCAATAAAAAAAAAAAAAACAAAACCAAGACTTTTCATCATCATCATCACCAGCCTTTCACGTCTCCTCTTTAACATAGGTTTCACTTATGGCACACCACTAAAATCGATCTTTCTCTTCATCTCTACAGCTACCTTGCGAATATCATAGGACTTTTTTTTCCAGGGGGAAAGCATTTACCCAAATACCTTCACTTCACGTCACGCATCTCTCAGCATCCCACTTCTTACACTTATCCCCATCAGACACTACAGACTTCTTTAAGTCTTGTTCCCGCGACTTTACTCCTATCTGTATCCGTGTCCGCTCGCCCACACGCCAACGTCAAGCAACATGCAATCTGTATTTGAGAGTCAAGCGGCGGCTCCCAAAGGGATTATGTAAGTGCACGGCGAGACAAACGCGGCGCGACGTGTGGGCACAAAGAGGTCAGTTATCAGTCCGTGGGGCTCCGAGTCCCGAGTCCCGGCCCGCTGATAAACTTGTCCGGCGAGCACTCCGACACTACTGTACAGTGCACCGGAGTGGTAGACTGTATCGTTTTTAAATAGTTTTGCTATTGGGATTTCTTTTACAGAGTTGTACATAGTAAAAATGCAATGAAACACGAATTTCATGCCATATCTTACGATTGTTTGGGGAATTATTCACTTGAATCGTTCTTTAGTTCCACAGTGTAAATTGGGGTTATGTTACATTATGCTCAGGTTGGTTAGTGTTATTGCGTTTTATGTTCAGAAATACTGAGTTCGCTGATTATGAAAGTATGCATAATAAAAGTTTCACCAATAAGTGCTTATAGTTAAAACATAAATAAAAAAAAACATAACATAAATATAAAAAAATATAGGCCAATAAAACCAAAACTTCCAATACAACTCAAAATCCGAACGCGTCAGACCCAGCATGTATCAGGAACCCCGTGCTCAGCCCGCGCTCGGTTCCGCGATGACGCGCCACATCGCCAACAATAAGCTCGTTAGCGCAGGTGGGCTGAATGGTGCACCCCCCTCCCACCGACCCCCGTACCCCCTCCACCACCCCGCGGCGCCCTGCACTGGCCACACCGGTGCATAATCAGCGCTCGCGTGCTCAGTGCTTACATCGGCCGGCTGCGGTCCACGTTCACACGTATGACGGATTTCAATTGCATGATTGCTGTACACATGGAGCGCTGCGGCTGCTGCCAATAGATGTACTATTGCTTACTAAGGGCATTGGTATATAAAGGTCGTGTTTGGGATGAGGTGCATCGTTTATGTGGGTGGAGGAAAGCATGTACAAAATAGAATAAGATGCCTCTCAGTTGTAGAGGAAGCCCGTGCCCAGCTAGAGACATGTATACAGGCTGATGACGTTGTTTATTTAATTAATTTACCAAAAAATCGTAGTCCTAATAACACCCGCCAAATTAGGGGCTTGAACCAACCAGACAGACGATAGGCACAAACACAAGCGAAATATTAATTTCAACATAAACCTTAAAGTCACGACTGTAGTAATTTTCCACGTGAGTGGAATTGGTATCGGAGCCAGCGTATATTTCAAAATCGGCCGCGGTTTCGATGGATTGTGGATCTCGGTCACAGCTTTTAATCACAGACTTTTATTACTGTTATAGGGTTGATCTATTTTAAACGTGTTCTATGAAGGAACTTCTTCTTCATCTTCTTCATCAATGTTCAACATTCATTCTCTTCTCTTCTCTTCATCAACCCATATACGCCCACTGCTGAGCACGGGTATCCTCTACCATTGAGAGGGTTTAGGCCATAGTCCACCACGCTGGCCTAGTGCGGGTTGGCGGACTACACACCTAAGAAATTCCTAAGAACTCTTAGGTGTACAGGTTTCATGACGATGTTTTTCTTCACCGTTAAAGCAAGTGATAATTCAATGTGAATACACACATAACTTCGAAAAGTCAGAGGTGTGTGCCTGGGGTTCGAACCCGCGACCGCCGAGATTCTCGACCGCGCGCTCAAACCTCGAAGCCATCACTGCTCACTGCTGAAGGAACTAAATTATAACAATTAAACTCCCTAAAGAGACGAATACAACTTTCAAAGGACTGTTCACCATGAGGTCATATGGCTTGGTTGTATAACCTCATAATGAGGCTGGCTGTCAACTGATAAGGTCATAGTTGTGTCCGGCCTGTCGGAGCGTAGATCCTACTTTACATCAAGCTAGGGCACCATTAAATACTACTGCAGTCACTTTGCCGTGCGAGCGAATGAAACCCTACTGTGGTAGGGCGCGAAAATATAGGTTTGTTTAACGATAGTTTGAAGTCCTAATTTTAAGTAGAAAAAGATACGTTTTGTGTATCATCACTTTCATTGTCAAGTGTTTGAAGATTGTTTGATCAGTTTAAACTCTAAAGCTTTAAAAACACTGTAATGTTGTCCATTACTTAACATTATCGTTATTATCATAACTATTAAAATTTTTTGCGATGTAAATTGTTTTTGTTCAGATATACTAGTATGGTAAATATAAATCTCTGTTTACAGTTAGTAAAATGATATTCCGTTATACATAATATGCTTTCCATATTTTACTGTCACACATAGCAACTGTTGCGCCCGGGACAGCTCGAGAGCGGAGACGACACAACCCCCAATGCTTATCACCCAAATTGATTGAAAGTAGGTAGTATTCACTCCTCATGATCTCCACTTCACCCCACAGAGTTTTTTAGTCAATAGAGTATACTATACAATGGTCGTTATACCGCTACAATTGGAATAAATGAGTTCGGTAAACACTCATCATACTTGTACTGTCACATTTCCAATAGGCGTCTGTTACTGGAAAAAATGTTACTCATTTATATTTCCTAACTTAGTCCATTTCACTAATTAATAAACATATTTACCAGAAACCGAAGTGAACTGACGCGTGTAGTGAAGGAATATCAAAGAAAATCAAATATAAATATGTCAATAGCTTAATGGAAGCAAAAAATCATTAATATTATTAATACATACGTTATATAGAGTTCTATTTTTCTCTTATAAATGTTTCACTTGTAACAGGTCAATGACTGGGCGTCTGTGGGCGAGCACCAAAGAGCCAAATACCCAAACATTAATGTTATTTCTCACTGTCCTATACAAACAGCGTTCGCCATTTGGTCGAGTGCGGGAAGTGGCAGACAGTTATTTCCTATGTCGAGCTACTCATATGTAAGTAGCTATTTGTGAGTTTTATAGCTAGCTAAACAGTGTGAAAATTGTGTGCAAAATTCACTTGAAGGTGATGGAAAGTTAGATTAATTGCTTTTTAATGGGTCTCTACTTCGGAACTGGAAAGGTTGTTTCTCGACAATCGCGGCGAGTTCATTATATCGGGTCATACACGGCAAAATATTACGCCAAAGTTAAAAGTGCCTGTTTAGTTTCGTAATATAAGTTTGTTACTTGCAAGATATCATGACTTTTATATCTGGCTTGCAACTTTAAATGGGGTTTATCACTTAAAAAACTCCAATAGCAACGTAGAGTACAGAATTTTTTTCATAAAATAAGCGAGTGTATTATAACGTTGGACTTGACAACCCCTGACATACGTGCGCGTAACATACTCGAAACATATCTGGACATACTTCTTTGGGAAAACAGGCGCAAGATAAAATTTATTAGCAATCAAACGATACACTTTAAGAGAATAGAATGGGATTTTAACTTTACATTTTTGGGTATTTAGTTCGGAGCCAAGCGAACGGCCGTGTTGTATATAAATACAACATAATTGTTGATGTGACTAAACTTGAATCAATGAACCGTTTGTAGTCAACGGCAGGAGCGGGGCTGGGGGCATCGGGAACAGTGAAGCAAAAGCTTTGGGTTGCATTAATATTATTATTTGCTAATTCATATAGTTAGTCTTGAAATTAAGCTGTTTTGTATAGCCATGTCGTGTCTTTGAGCCTTTCGATGTGCTGTTACATTATTTACATCACCTTTTCAATGTTTGTAAGCGGTAGAGCTGTGCCGCACTCAACTTGTTCTGCGGTCCGAATGGGCGACTTGACCTGGATTGCAACATTGTGTCACAAAAACCGAAGTGGTGTATTATTGTTTCGTATCGTTTCGAGACCTAAATTGTCGACAATATGACAAGTGGAATCAATAATATTTAATCAGCAGTCACCTACACAGTTATGATCTATGCTATTATAAAAGTGTTGTGTCGTGGGTATAGGAAAGTACGAGAGCTTTTGGTCTCACAAGCACCCAGACCCGAAACAAATAGTTATTTCAGTTAACAGTCAGGCCTGTATAATTTTGTCGATGGTCGCGAGTCAGAGGTCGTGGCGTGCGATGCTCTCCTTCTGCGAGCATGTCATGTCGCAGAAGGAGAGTGCGGAGCGGGATCGTGAACGAAACGATCCCGCCCGCCAAAGGCGTCGAAGGAGGAGGCGCCGGGTCTAGTTCCGGGCGCCGGTTAGTGGGGGGGTAACTGCACCTCCTCAAACCTGAGGAGTCCGAGACGCTCTCGTCTCGGAGGCGCACTGGGCGACTGCGGAACCATTGTGGGCGTTCCTAGCCCACGTACCGTGGTCGCCCTACTTGGCGCGTAGACGGCCACTTAAAAAAAAAAAAAAAAAAGGCCTGTATAATTTTTGTGGACTATTCTGTTCCAATTGACATTATTTTTTGACAGCAATTCTCATGACATCGACTTCAGTATAGTTATGGCCATGCTTAAATATATAAAACGATTTTCTCTAATTTATATTTTAAAAAATTCCCTAAACCTACCGCTGAATTTGGTTGTTAAAAGTTGTGTGGCAATGGACACGGGTCGTGGGGCGTCGTGTATAAAGGCAAAAAGCGGTGACATACAGTCACTAACAGCCAACTAACGATGTGTGTGAATCAATCGCCGGCCGCGCGCCGACAACCAACAGTGCACTAACTCCAGTCGAGTAATGCTCTCAGTGCGCACTGTATTATCGCGTATTTTACACATCGACAGTATTATCTATAAGTTTTTTTTTATTTGATTCGCTTCGATGGTGGCGACTAGGCGCTTTTCAATCCCAAGCACTCATTTCTCATATAACGATCTCCGTATTTTTCTTTGGCATTCCTTTATATTTGTACGTTTCTCGCTTACTCCATTATGCTTAATAACAAACGAGGCAAGGAATTGAAAAACTAAAATCATCAAATATATTCCGATTTGCAAAGAGCCCGGCGTACAAAAGTAAATAAATGTAGGGAAGTGTAGTATACGCAAGTTGTCGCGCGGCCGAGTTGTGCAGCTCGCAGCTGATCTCATTAAACTGCCTTTAAACATTTTATTGAGTGCATTTCATTTTTAAATCTGTGCTCATATTACGTCCGCACTTGCTTCTTCCAAGCCTGATGACATTTTGCCCGGTAAGGTGGCTCCAGATTTGGTTTGCTCAGTTGTAATAACTTTATATAAACCTGACATAGCTCCTGCAGGTGAGTCAATTTTGTTTCGCCCAGTTCACTTTGTCTCGCTATTTTGACGTACTCTAGTGGTATAAACGAAGTACGTTTCACCGTTTCATCTCCCTGATCACCCTCCACGAGGCAAGTGAACGTGAACTAAAATTCCATTCAGCGAGTTGCTTACACTGTAGTCGAATAAAATCGCGCGCCGGCTCGTCAGCTGTAAAGCTCAATCTAGCGGAATAGCGCAAAAAGTGTATTTAGTATTGCAATCCGGGCCGCTGCCTTCCTGCCCCCACCGTGCCCCCTCCCCCTCCACCGGCGCAGTTGCAGTTGACGAATGGGCCGCATCGCGTGCGCTATCTATTTGGCTTAAGCCCGTTATTGCACACGGCACGATATTCGACTGTGTATTGGATGATGCATTACCTGCAAGGAGCGCGGCCGGCGCTCTAATGGCTCGCGGTGACGGCGCCGTGCATTGTCCCTGCACATATTGCGAGCGTTCGATCCAACGTTTACGAGATGTTTGTAAATTTGTCGTCGTGGAGGTGCTTCTATAGCTCGCCGAGGAGTTCCGACAGATCGGCCGTTGATTTGTTGGAATTAAATGATAGTTGATTTGTCACATATCGCTAATATGCAGGATTACAGTTAGATATGTTTAAAGAGTAGCATTATCATTAACAGTTTTCAATTCATCCACTGTTGGACTTAGGCACTCCTATGGCACGCCGCTGGGGTCGATCTTCGGCTCTCCTCCTCCAACCGCTGCCAGCTGCCTTGCATAAGTGTAGCATAAATATGCTTATATATGCAATCATCGCGAGATACTCCTGATTTTAAGTAATTACTGACCCTTAATTGTCCCATGATGTACAAATAAAAATCTACTAAATGATATTGATGCGCTAGTTTTATTATAAAAAAATAGCTTAAACGCAATATAAGTTTCATTAGTTCACACAAAATACTAAAAAGGCTGTGATTAATGTATGGTACTGCAACCATTGTTTTTATTTATCTGTTTTTGTACATGTATATATGTATGTATGTTGTTACATAAGGGGACGAGAGAAAAATGGATATTCATATACACTGAAGGGATTAATAATTATTTATGATATTGGTACTTCCACATAAAGGCTACGTAATGTACCTATTAAAAGTGTCAAAGTAAGAAAGCGTCGACTCACAAAACCTCGGCAAGATTCCGTGTCTGACCAGATTCAACGAGTTACGAGTAACGAATCATTCACATTACAACGTCGCTCATCTTGCTGTTTTTTTCAAAATTGTTAATACTCACTTCTTTGTTATTCTTTATATCAAACCCAGCCGTTTTATAATTGCTGGGTTCATAACTTAATAGATAAGGATTTAAAAAACACGACGCTATGTTTGTTTGTATATAAAATTTATAATTTTATTTACAGCATTACGTTCCGCGAGTTTCTGTGTGTTCTGTACTTCGCACGTTTGCGAATGAAAGTATTTATTCAGTGACATCACATTTGTTTCCCGGCAAAAGAAGTTACGAAATGCACGCCACCAGTGTGCCGGCTCGCAAAAAGAAACTACATGAAAATAAATTCGTTGCAAAGTGTCGTGTTGTATTTACACAAGTGGGGGCGATGCGGGGCGGTGTGGAGGGGGCGGGGGGCAGGCGGCGGGGGGGGGGGGTTGCATACAAACCGCGTCGGTACGCTCCTACAGGGTCCCGGCTGTTGATACATGTTAATGCGCTCGTTAGTGCTGCTACTTAACCCGCTGCTTTAAATATTAATACAGTACACGCTTTTACAAGAGACAATAGTTACAGCAAACACGGAGTCTCAGCTTAAATCTCAATCGCAGCTCTATGGCAACATGCATATTGCAAGATTAGTGCGCTTTGGACCTGTCTGTATAAATGTATAACATATTCTCGATATTTAACAGTCAATTTTGTATAATTCAAGCAATTCTTTGACTATAACTCAAAAAAAATCAGGAAAGTTCTATTCTTGTAATTTGGAAAATTTGACGGTCAGAATAAAAAGTTTACATACACTGCCGACGGAAAGTTTCCGGACAAGCATCTTATTTTATTTTGAATGGGTATATGATCCTCTTAGACATTAAGTGGATCTATAACGAAGGTGAAATGTTTGATTATATAGTTTTTATCATCTTTTCTTTGACTTTTCCTCCCTACCTCCGCCCGTTGTTGAAGAAAAATAAAACAAAATTGTCAACATCGTCATTTCTAACGTAACGGCCTTGCAACAAAATGAACATTTTGAAGTATTTTCTTAATTTTTTTATGAAATTTGGATTATTTTTTACAATATTTTGAGTTATAGAAGTCATTATATTATTTCTAAATTATTTTATTACTTTAATGGTGGTTGAATTTCCTTCTTCTGTGGTATTTTCTCGAGTAATCTCGCACTTAATATAATTTAATTTTTTTATTAATTTATTTAAGAAAATGGATAGGCATCCTAGTAGAAATATAGAAAAACGTATTTCTATTGTCACTTTTCGTAACAAAGGCTTTATCTTTTGTTGTATTGCTAATGAACTAAATTTACCACCGTCTACTGTAGGAAATGCTATTGCCCGTTACGAAAAAACTGGTTAAAATCAGGATAGAAAATGCAGTAATAGGTCCAGTGCTACTTTTAAAGCAGAGGGTCAGTCCTGAATCATCATATCCGAAACAGATAACAAGCTTACAGCACCGGAATATTAAATGCGGTCCCATGAAAGTCACGGTAAAAGATATCAGTGAGTAAATCAAAAGAATGGTTACAAAAACCTTGTTTAAATGGCAAAATTTCTACAAATAAACCACTCTTGCTAGGCGGAAATAGAAAAATAACTAAACTGGACTCAAAAAAGACAATGGACAGAAAGATTGGATGGTAAAAGATTGGAAACAAGTCCTATAGTCTGATGAATCAAAATTTTATATGCTTGTATAAAAACGTAGAATTTTTGTTCGTCGCGGCCCTCAAGAAAAAATGAATCCCAATGCTATAACCCCAACTGTTTAATATGGAGGTGTCTCTGTGATAGTTTGGGGGTATTCCTGCTATGCTGGAGTAGTGGATCTATACAGAATCAAAGGAACTCTCGAAAAAAAGGGTTATTAAGAACGCATGCTCGCCCTTCTGGGGTGCGAATAATTGGCCGTTGGGATGTTTTTCAATAGGATAATAACCCAAAACACACATCTCAGTTTTGTGTCAACTATTTTTGAAATAAAAAAATACAGGTGATTTATAAACATTGAAATGGCCTCCACAATTTCCCGATCTAAATCCTATTGAATTATTGTGGGATGAAATGGATAGGTTAATCTGGAAATCGAATCCCACTTCTTTAAATGATCTTTGGTAGGCTCTTTAAACATTTTGGAACAAAATATCTAATAGTCTGTGGAAAAAACTTGTAAAAATAATGCCGCACGCAGTGAAAAAAGTATTGACGATCTAAGGTGATTTCTTTGATCAAATGAAATTCAAGCTGTATAACATGAAATAGATGAAAATTTTAATAGTTTTTATCCTTAAATATTACATTATAATATTTTGAAAATAAAACTTTGATTTACTTGACTTATTTTACTTTAAATTATTGTTTCTACAACTTTTTCATCTTGTCCGGAAACTTTCCGTCGGCAGTGTATATTAGCCCGCACAGGGATGGACGTAATCAGGTAGAGCTTTACCTCCATGTTTCTAGCCTCGTTTTGCCCCCTGTATTTTCAAGTCATCATGAACTGTAACGTTTTTAAAAATCGATGTATTATTCGATGTGACAATGTTCCTTATAAGAAAAAAATTAACACCACTGAGCTTCATTACCGAGCATCAAATACCAATTCTATTGACAATAAAGAAACGCAATAAAAAAGGTCTATTATTTGTGACTCAAGAAGAAGACCTGGTTATAATGCAGATGCGGCACTAGTAGTTGGTTGGCAGTGTTGTGGCCCTGCATCGTACATGAGGCTGCGCTGCGACCCGCCCACGCCTACCTTCCAATTTGACGGGCTTCGTGACCGCCGCACTCGCGGGCTCCAACCTGCATCTCTGCAAGTATTTCCCAAGACAACTGTTCTATGTAGGTTTAATTCTTAGAGTTTTATTTTTTGTTTAATTTAAGTTTATATTTTATTGTCTTCAAATAAAGTTGCTAGTATTATATTTTTTACTTAATATTTTTTATAACTAAACGAACTTGGTGATACAATAAACAAAAAGTTATAACCCAGAAGACTAGAAACCCACTTGTGATAATCAAAGTAAATCTTATTAAGAAGATTTTCTATATATATCGTCAAGCTCAAGTCAAATTATGAAGGGTAACAGGGAAAAGTCGTCAGATATTCCTCACATAACAAAAGGGCCGACAAGAAAACAATTTGTGTGAGTTGCGGCGGCCGCACTTCATACACAGCGCTTGGATTGTTTCCAAACCACCTCTCCGATATTCTATTACTCCATCTCGCCGCGCCGCTCGCGCACTTATTGGACTTATGTGATTTGTGCCGCTCCTTACCAAGCCGTTCCTATCGCAATGTACGTGTTACTCATATACTAGGGTTTTGCCATACATTTTTCGGAATATATTTAGCAATACAGGTGATTTTATAGAAATTCTTATGTACCTACTTATATTAGTGACCAGGATTCGAGTTTTAAATACTATTTGACGGAAAAGCTTCTAAGCTAAGTTTTACTTAGGTATCTTAGTAATAAGATAAAAAAAAAAAAAAACACTTTATTGTGCACCATCTAAACATAGAAACAAAAGACAAAAACAACTTAAATACAGTGGACAATTGGCGGTCTTATCGCTTAGAGCGATCTCTTCCAGACAACCAGGCGAGATGGAATATTTACCGAGTCATTAGCGAGATGTGGGGGTGCTTAAATGATATAATTTACACATAATATAATTAATATATACATAATACATAACCATACAAAGATAAATAATATATAAATAATAAATAAATATAATACAATAACAAAGATTACTTGGACTTCGAGAGGTAGTAAAACTTCAGTTTATTTTTAAAAATATTTATTGATGGAGCTTGTCGAATTGTCAACGGCAGTGCATTCCACAGGCGTATAGCCTGCACTGTGAAGGAGCCATCATAAAAAGCAGTGCGATGTACGGGAGTTTTTAATTTCAAATTTTCTGACGACCGCAAAGAAAGGAAGTGAGAAGAGTGAAGAAATTCAAAACTATTTTTGAGATACACCGGGGCAGTGGGACTAAATAGAATGTTGTAAAGGAGAGAGAGAATGTGAGTATTCCGACGAAGACGAATAGGAAGCCACTTGAGCTTATTGCGAAATTCGGAAACATGATCATATTTGCGTAGGCCAAATATAAATCTTATACAGAAATTTTGGAGTCGCTCAAGTTTATCAAGTTGCGCTTCAGTTAAGTCGAGGAAGCAAATGTCCGCATAATCAAGGACCGGAAGAAGTAAAGATTGTGCTAGCATAATTTTGGTAGCTGGAGCCAGGAAATTACGTAGCCTTCTCAAGGATGCAGCAGATGCAAAAAGTTTGCGACTTGTGGCTGCAAGTTGCGGGCCCCACGACAAAGTGCTGTCCAATATTAAACCAAGACTTTTTACAGATTGGCTGAAAGGAATCGTGACACCATTAAATATCACAGGAGGGAGATCAGTCCAGATAATCTTAGCTAATTGGCGAGAGCTTCCCACAATAATAGCTTGGGTTTTAGCTGGATTCACTTTAAGGCCAAAACTTTCTCCCCACTGTAGTATTTTGCTAAGGTCACTATTAAGAGTATTAATAGCTTCGTTAAAATTAGTCAATGAAGCCTGTGTGTAAATTTGTAAATCGTCCGCATAGAGGTGGTAGGAAGAAGATAAGTTTATGGAAATAGAATTTATAAATATAGCGAAGAGCAAAGGAGATAGCACGCCGCCTTGCGGTACGCCGGCTGAATTGTTACACCAAGAAGAAAAGGTGTCTTCAAGACGAACTCTCTGCCGGCGACCGTACAGATAACTGTGAAACCAATCCATTACCGTCGGAGATATGTTAATAGAGCGGAGCAAGGTCAAAAGGATATCGAAGTCAACAGTGTTGAAAGCATTACTGAAATCCAGTAATGAAAGGACGGTAAGCTGCCCATTTTCCATTCCCAGACGTATGTCGTCGGTGATCTTCACTAGGGCAGTTACCGTACTATGACCAGGACGGAAACCAGATTGAAAAGGATTTAAAATAGAATGGTTAGTAAGGAAAGTGCAAAGTTGGGAATGAACAAGACGCTCAAGTACTTTAGAGAGAAAAGGAAGAATGGATATAGGACGGTACTCAGAAAAGGATAAGGGATTATTTTTTTTAGGTAAAGGAATTATATGGGCATCTTTCCACTGCGAAGGAAAGACACCATTAAGAATGGAAAAATTAAGTATATGACAAATCGAAGGCAAAATGAGGTCCAGAATGGGCACTAGCATATTACGGCTAATGCCATGTACACCGACCGCCTTCGATGTCACAGAAAGAATGCTGTTCTTAACATCACGAGCAGTAAATGGATTAAAAACAAATGGGTCGTAACTGGGTATTGGTAAGGAATTAAGCCTATTAATTGTTTGATTCTTAATTGAAACGTCAATATAAGAACAGGAAGTAAAGAATTGATTGAGACCATTAATATTAAGGTTCTGAGAAGTACATTTAGTTCTGCTTTTGCCAATACCCAAATTTCTGAGGAATTTCCAAACTTTAGTTTGATCTTCCCCGTCCACAGACTTATGAATGTAGCGGCGATATGCATCCCTACACACCCTATTACAGCGATTTCGCAAATTTACATAGTTGGCCTTACTTAGATCATTAGGCAGACGTTTGTATTTACTTTTAGCGGCTGCTTTTTTGTTCATTAAGGACCTGATCTCCTCCGTGAGCCAAGGGGCGGGAAGGTGTTTTCTTTTAATTGCTCGCAGTGGAGCGTGGATGTCGTAAAGCTGTGTCAGCAAAGTATTAAAAATCGCGACCTTTTCATCGATTGCATCAGCCCCAAAAATCGGCGACCAATCTGTCCGCGTTACATCCCGTCTGAAGGCTTCCTGGTCCATACCACCAAAGTTACGCTGAATAATGATTTCAGGTCTGTGTTTAGTGCGGACTTTGTAAGAAAGAAAGACAAGATCATGGTAAGAAAAAGCATCAGCCGAACATTGACCATGCTTGGCAACATGACCCAGAGAAGATACCACAATAATATCGAGAAGTGAAGGCGAGCAATTGGGAAAATGATGTGTAGGACCTAAGGGTAAAATGTGTAAGTTGCAAGAGTTTATAACTCTTTCAAAGGAGGATGCACGATAATCATTTTTCATAAGGCACGTATTGAAATCACCCATAATAATTGCATGGTCGTAATACGGTATAACATCTTCTAACAGTTTTTCAAAGGATGAAAAATAATCAATGCACGCATTAGGGCTATAATAAACTCCGATGAGAATTTTTGTATGAGAAAGAGTTACCTCAACAAAAAGATGCTCACCAGCATTAGGTGCGGCCGGCTGTGGTGACATATTCACAATCGCGAAGGGAATATATGAACGCAAATATATCGCCACACCACCACCACCAATGCCAGTGCGATCGTTACGGATGAGGCGAAAACCAGGAAGAGAGAATGAAGTTGAAGGAAGACAAGGTTTAAGCCAGGATTCAGAAACTAATATTGCATGAATATTTTTTTGGTCAAATGAAGCGAGCATATCAGGGAAATGAGCCGGAATACTCTGTGCATTTATGTGGATTAGATTTAAATTTTTGGGGACGTCAGAGAAATGATGCTCAATGGTTTCAGTTTGAATAGTATTTCTAATTCAATTAATGTCTTAATCCTCTTAGCACGATTAATAATTTCGTTGGTGGGCGACGTCTGAGATCTTTCGAAATGAATTGTTAAATTTATCTCAACGTTCTTAAATTCAAAGTCAATATGACGGAAAAGGCTTTTAATATTTTTTGTGTTATTAAAAAATATTCCTGGTGGAAATATACTTGTCTGAATGTTAATGAACTCTGAAAGTGAATATTTAACAACTTATTTTTTAATTTATCCTTTGTTATATAACATGGTGTGAGCTTTATGAAACGCTGATAAAGATATCATATTCTAGTTAGATTTTTATGACCGCTTTGTTGAATTGATGACTAGACAACCGTTCGAGGAACGAGAGGCCACGGGTTCGAACCTCGTACCATTCAAATAATAATAATTGTGTGGTCTATGAAATATGTTTATTTATATGCTGTGGATCTTGATGTTTGTAATATTGAAAGGTCTCTCGTAGTTTCTGATACCTACCGGTACAACATAAGACTTGTACCTTAGTTGGGTTCAGAGCTATATATATACATATGTAGGGTATATGTATTTTGTAAATTTTGGTATTAATACAACACTTTGATTTTTGTTATATAATCTATACTAATATTATAAAGCTGAAGAGTTTGTTTGTTTGAACGCTAGGATCTCAGGAACTACTGGTCCGATTTAAAAAATTCTTTCAGTGTTAGTTAGAATATTTATCGAGGAAGGTTATAGGCTATATATCATCACGCTACGACTAAGCAATAAAGAATGTTTCAAAATCGGGGTTATTTTTTCCTTTTGTAAGATTCCGCCGCGTGCGCTGCGGAAACGGTTAAAGTTACACAAAAATAATGTATCAGAGAATTATTCCCCTCAAAAAGTTCTAAAAAAAAGTCCGCGATAGCATATGTCTATTCTTTAAGGTTGGCTCACTATAACGTTTTTTAGCCTAACCAAATTTATTTTTAAATAAAGTTTTATTTGTGAAGGTGTTTTTATAAATATGATATTAATCCTTATCCAAATAAATACGTTATTCATTACAAGTATTTAATTTTAAATAAAATTGCCCTTTACATCTTTTGATTTCGCCGAGTATCTTAGAAGATATTGCAGTTTTAAAATATTGATCAAGCGCGCAATAATGATGCACAAGGCGCCGATCGACGCGTTACGGTTTTACGTTTTGAACAATTAGACTAAATTGTATGATTTTTGGTATGGACATAAATAGGACTCTGAGAAGTAAAATAGACTTCAACTTATTTTCCTTCTGAACTCAACCCTGTAGTCTACGCGGACGGAGTCGCGAGCAAAAGCTAGTGTTATATAAAATCTTAAAATTCTCCTGCTCATAAATCTTCTTAAAATACACATTTTGTCAGTTTTACGCTCGTCTAACACTCAAAAAAATTAAATCACACAAAATGGACACTAGTATTAGAGCTGTTAAAGACTATATAAATGCATTGTGTTATTTATAAGGTTAATAAATATAGTGTATTGTAGTTATATCGGTGTATGACCCCGTCCTGTCCGCGCGTTAATTCCACCTAGCTAGGTACGGTCGGCGCCGCGCGCTCCCACCTAAGTACCTTGGCACCTCGCCAGCGCCCCAGCACTTTGTACTCCAAATCTTAGTCCAGCTTTTAAATATGTATAAATATTCTGCCTTTGCCAACTTTCGTAATTATATTGCACTCTACGCTCCCGCCGCTTAATTACTTTCGGCAAATACTCGCGTGTCATTAGCTCGGTCACGGGTTGTGTGTAGTTGCTCGGCTGACCTGTGTCGGTACAGGTAAGTTTAAATGATATAGGTACGACAAATTAGAGGAGCATTATTTGTTTTAATCTGTTTGAATTCACATGATTATATTTAATAACTGTTTATTAAAGTACAAAAAGCAAGTGTTGATGGTTCAGAGTTGCTGACTCGGTTTCATTGGTACCAGCAGGCCTCCGCAATAGCGAGATCGTAGCAGCTGTCGATTACAAGACAACACCATGCCACATTAAAGATTAAACCCCGAGAACTTCGATGAAGTTTTACTCGTCACAACATATTCAATTTAAAATGCGTGGCTCGATGTATCTGTCACTTATGAATAATCCATATTTCAGATTTATACCTTGTTTACTTATAACTTCGATACTTTTACAAAACCCTCCGCGATGTAGCAACTTCATTAACCTCTGCGTGACTTTCAAAAGAGAAAAAGTGCTGAAAAAAATTTAAATATATTCATAACAGCGAGGTCGTGGGAATTAAGAGTTCGCCGGATATTGAGGCGTCGCGCGACTTCCGCCGCGTAATTTGCTCACTTCCGGCAGATCGCGCCGCAGGGCCGGAGGGAGGGGTGCCGATACTTGTGATTAATTATTATAATAACTCATTGCCACGTAATTAAGTTGGTTTCTATACGAGGCCAATACACATACTTTAATTACATTTAAGAAATTTAATTTTAGATTTTTTACCCAGCCACGGAAAATTGATATCAGCTGCCTTTGGCGCCTAGGTACAGATGTAGTTCCCATGGAAAGCCAAATGGCAAAAGACACGTATTGGCATATCACATCAGCATTATTCGTATATAGGGGAATGTGATAATCCTTGGAGATACACTTTTATGTTTGATTCTACGACTCAGTGTCAGCATATGCAAATCAGAAGCGAAACTTCCATAGACACTAAAAAGACTACACATTATTTGAGTAATATCTATTTTATTAATTGTTTAATTTGGGGTCAGTATATATTTATTTCGCAATGATTTTGTAAAATAATGATTAAAAACTTAAAGATTATTATTTGAAATTTTGCATCGCGAGCTTGGCTTTAGGCTTGTATGGTCTTCCATTGATATACACTTACATAAATGTATTTTTGTAATTTCTCATTTATGTTGAATAATGTATGTGATATAGTTTCCTGTAGTTCCAGATTCCGTCCCTGCCCTCGCCCTCCCGCGCAGGGATTTGTTAGGCATCGTCGTCCGCGAGAGAGTCGCGCGAGACAAATACGCTTGATTCGGTTCGCGAACACACCGCGCGCACCTCGCTCTAATTACTTACAATGGAAGCGCCTCCCTCGCCGTGACTAACTTCTCATTGACCATTTCGACGGTCCCTAAGTATAAAGCGACATGTCTAAATCGATGGTTTTCAGGAGAGCGATTTAAAGGTTCAATTATACTAAAAAAAACTGTTTTTTTAGAGGGACTGTCGATTTGTTAATCGTTATTGTGGAAGTGCCGCGCTGTTGTGCACCAGCCTTTATTCATGACAGAATGTTATTGTTGCAATCGACTTGTTTCTAGGAATCTTGGCGTAGCATACAGGGTGCTTCATGCACATTTCTTCATCTTGTACCATGCTAACGTGGGTTGGAATAAGTGGTACTGTTTGTATTATAAATTTATGAGAAATTCTTAATTATCCCTTTGCTCTACTACCTGAAGTAACCTTTATTATTTCATCGTCAATTAACACCAAACATAGAGACTACGCGAGAGTCGTGTATTCGCAGTTGTTGATTTAATGTAAATATACATGGAATAATCACACACTAAACCGTGGTACCAAGTGATTAGTATCATAAACTACGATAAACTTCGGTCTCACAAACACCTTAATACGTCACACATTTGTATGTAATACAGAAATTTATCCGACACATTTACTAAATATCCTGGTTGTAAAAACATTTTAGTTTTCTCACCAGAAGAAAATCCACCTTGTTAGTATCAAGATATTTGTCCTACATCCAGTTAGTTAGCCAAGACGGGTGTTGTAAGATAAAAGTGTCTCAAGGCGTGGCTAATTAAGGGCGAGCGATAATTGCGGGAGTGTCGCGTGGTTGCCTCGCGACAGTGCGCTGTCGCCGCGCGGCAGCGGAACAAGACGCGGGCTAATTGGAACACCGACCATGTCTTATTTATTAGCTGTCGCGTTTAACTGCACGGAAAATTGGTGCGTTCTTCCTAGTTAACGCTTCATTATTACAAAGTGGGTTAGTAGTTCGATAAATAAATATGTTATCGACGCAAATAACACTACTCTACTCTCTCTACTACTACTCACTACTCTACTCTACTATCGTCTATTCGTTTATGGACTCTAAATAGTCAAGTTATTTTTTTGTTCAAACCAAAAGGCACGAGTCTGTACCCAAAAATATGATCATGTTATCAGAGGAAATGTATTGTGTTCCCGTAAACATAATAAACAAGCGAAGCCCTATTGTGCTCAGCTAATTGTTCGGCATTTTGCTCGGGCTAGAGTTTTCATGGCGCGTGTTATTATGTTCTAATTCGGTATAATAGCTGCGGCCATTACACATGCAGCGCACCCATTTAACTTACTTGGCGACGCATAAACGGCTTTAAAGTGTAAATATTAGCGACAATGTCTATTTTGCAAATCTTTTTAAAAATCTTAATCAGTCTACCATTAATTAAAATTGAGGCTACCATTGGATATATCCCCAGACTATTTAGATATATGTGTATCCCTCTCCAGAGAGACCTCTTAGACCAGTAGAGTAAAGACAGTAGAGTGAAACCGTAACGCGTCGATCGGCGCCTTGTGCATCATTACTGCGCGCTTGATGATCTTCTAAGATACTCAGTGAAATCAAATGATGTAAAGGGCAATTTTATTTAAAATGAAATACTTGTAATGAATAACGTATTTATTTGGAAAAGGATTAATATCATATTTATAAAAACACCTTCACAAATAAAACTTTATTTTAAAATAAATTTGGTTAGGATAAAAAACGTTATAGTGAGCCAACCTTAAAAATAGACATATGCTGTCGCGGATTTTTTTTTAGAACTTTTAAAGGGGAACATTTCTCTCAAACATTATTTTAGCGAAACTTTAACCGTTTTCGCAGCGCACGCAGCGGAAGCTCACAAAATGGAAGAAATGTCCCCGATTTTGAAACATTCTTTATTGCTGCTCCGCTACTATTCGTTTTAGCGTGATATTATATAGCTTATAGCCTTCCTCAATAAATGTGCTATCTAACAGTGAAAGAATTTTTCAAATCGGACCATTAGTTCTTGAGATCCTAGCGTTCAAACAAACAAACAAACTCTTCAGCTTTATAATATTAGTATAGATTTGGATCAAATTACACGTACTCCTGGGAGTGTTTATATTGAACTAATTTTATAAAATAAAATAATTTATATAGCGTAGTTAGGGCTGAGCAGGCAAGTGTCAGGGAAGGACTTCAATCAAAATTGGCATAGAGTTATCCAGTGACTACAATCTCCCAAAGTCACAAACTATAACTGTTATAGTTACTTCGTGTTCCTTTTTAAATATATTTTGAGATAATTTATATAAAACTTCGAGAGTATAAGTCTTAGAAAAATATCGTATATTTAGGCCGACCCAACTATTGGGTCAGAAGAACATTAAATCATCTACATCAAAAAAGCACCAACATAAAATCGTAAATGAACATTTTATCGTTCAGCATTAGGAAGTGAATTTCACTTGAACGTAGCAATAAAGCAAAGTCTCACATGACATTACGGAACCAATTCCAAGCCGCCAGCACTAAAGGAAAGCGTTTCAATTTGTCTCCAAACTTCGGTAGCACTAATTGCCTCGATCTTTACCTTCCCGCAGGAGAAGTTGTTGCTCCACCAGCCAAGTGAACATAATTACTATCAACACACAGATCTACTTTAGCTCTAGTACCCTCCTTTATTAATGGATCACTGTATTGATTATATCAAACTACGTTCCCAACGGAACTAACCCAAAATGACTTGCTACGAGGCTACGAATTATGTCTACGAAGCTCTACGCCGTGCTACGAGGTTTTGTTTCCAAGCGAAGTCGTAGACAAAGTAGTCGAAAATGATGATAGCTGACTTTTACTGGTCTATTTAGCATAATATGTTAGCGTAGAAAGTCTTGTTAACTGCAGGTTCCACAAACCCGCGGATTGTAGGAGCGTAATGATACATCGTCACGCGAGCGAGTGTGGAGACAATAAAAGCTACAATATCAGCTTGAATTGTCGTGGAATCGGGGCGTTTCAGTGGCGGCGAAATTATCAAAGCGTGCCTGAATAATACAAATGTGTGTGCGGCGCGCGCGGATGGGCCGCTGAGGGACAATACACGAGTGATGTGCTCACGGGCCAAGCTATACAGTCTACATAGTGGAGCATTATGTAGTATTGAAATTTTAATTGTTCTCATTTAAAAGTGATATTATATTTTTGGTGAAAACTCTGTCATTCATTTTATTTATTCCTTTTTTTATGGACTTTAATTCAATTCACTACGATGTTCTTATTATTTGTTGTATAAGTATCCACACATTCTTTAAAAATTTTGTGTTTTATAAATAGTCTAATTAATTTAAAATATTATAATTTAAATAAAGTATTAAGGTGTCTTATAAATTCCAAAATTATTTTCAGATTTGTTTGAAGAAATTTATGTTGATTTTATTCCTTAGATCACGACCAGCTATAGTTTCTTAACAACCATTTAACGCAATCTCATTTTGACATATGTATTTCTATATCACAGTACATCTCTAGCCCTGTGTGTAACGCCAGCAAGAGTATCGTGGCTTGTCTCGGCGGCAGTGCGTGTGCGTCGGCCCTACGTCTATTGTCCCGTCGTACAATTAACATTCCGTCGGTAAGCGCCGCCGACTTACACAAAGGCATTCGCACGCACTCGCGCGGCTGTGTCAAATCATCTGCTTGTCTTGTTTTACGTCCATCAACATACAACATTTTACAGGTATTGTAGCATACAGTGAAATAATAACTCAGAATTTTTGTTGTATTTTTTATTAATATTCTGTGTTCGTAAATAATTATTATTACAGTAAATTGTGATAGAGTAACAATTGATCACACACTGTACAGTATTTTGGAACTTCTAAGAGAACTTTTCCCTTGATTCCATAAATAATATGATTTGTTGTTATATTGTATTGCTTAAACAAAGAGAATATTATAAACGCAAGTAAGGTTCATATTACTTATCATTTACGAAGTTGTATAATTGTATCAAATGGTGAATGTGAGCGCAATTGTTTCTTGCTAATTGACATATTATGGGGAGCTCAGTGCATTTATCATGCGGTGACATTTTGAATCCCGGCGAGGCGAGGCAAATGTCAGTGCAATTAAAATGACTCGCATGCTCCGCGAACAAACGCGACCTCATTTCATTTGGGCTGAACAAAAATCCGGGATTCCTCCGATAGCAAATAATGTTGATGAGTAATTAGTGGAGGAGAATGGGGCAAATCAACCGGTCAGCTCGGCGCTACATTGTCTCGCATTCGAGGTATTTGAGCAGTGCTCACAATTTGTTACCGTCTGCTACTTTTAATTCTTTTGTGTTGTTAATAGTTCGTTTGATTCTATAAGTTATTCTACTACAATCTTATCCATATAAGGTTTTTAATTAACTCTTTCATAAAAATATTAATCAAGATCCTCTTAATAGTCTTATGAAGCTACGTGAATTTCATAGTCCACGTCATTTCATTTTCACAACATCTGACTTTAGTGTTGTAATATATACTTGTTCTGTAAATTAATCTGTTTCAAATGAATATCAACGCGCTCAAGATATACTATGTACATTAAATACCTCGTAATTGATATGCACCTTAAATCTAAAACTATTTAGGTTTATACTTGCCAATTAACTTTGCCACAAAGGTAAAAAAATGTTAGTTCTAGCATCATATCAGCCGCCGTAATCACCTGAATCTACACTAAACATCAATTATTCCGCAAACAAATTAGGCTTCAAATGACGTCAAAACAACGCCAACCACAGAATGAGTCGCATAATCGGAGTTCAAATAATAATGCATGTTTATGGTAGCATGGGGTACAATGGGGTAGAGTGGGGTAGAATGGAGTAGCGTGGGGTACTGTGGGGCAGTGTGTCGCGTGCTAACAAACAGCTTACGGTAATGACGCGGTGTGCTCGGCGCAGGATCACGCAAATATTGTTCAACAATCAGCACGTCACTTTGCAGCCGGTGATATTTGCACACAAGTCTACTTATACTGCTAGTTAGCCTTTGTTTTCTAGTAAATGTTTTTTTTTTTTGTAACAGAGACATTGTTAATTAAGTCATTTTGAAATACATTTAGGTTAACAAGCATGCGTAACACGAGAATGACAAAGAAAAGTGTTTTATTTTTGAAACGAGATTGCAACACGTTTGTGTTTTGTATTTAGAGGTATGTATTTGTATATCGTTAACTATGCTCCTTGTATATCTTGTATATCTAGGCCAAAATTAATGACTTGTAGTTCAGATTGTCCGTTGGTCCAAGAGCTAAATGTGTGACGTGCGAACTAGACATACTGGCCACTGGGTTAAGTTCCCAGTCCAGTTTTTAATACGTACCTCCGCTCGGAAATTCAAAGTAGACCCGAAGTCCGGTAATTGTACCATTGTTTTTGTCGTTTTTTACTAAAGCTTTAAGTACTATTGTGTTCTGAGCGCGGGTTGTGCAGCACGCTCCGAATCTTTGATAATAACTGTCGCAACAGCAATAATAAAAATCGGAGAGGTGGCGCGCGCCGGCCGACTCTTGTTCCAAGGAACTTCCAACGGAATCACGTCGCCCAAGAATAAAACATAAAGCTCCGACACCTCCCCCCACTCTCCACCCCCCCCCCCCTCGGCACTCAGTCGTACCGCTTTCATTTTATCTTCGACTGAGACGGTTATAATTTACTTTTTCCCTGCCGTTGTCTCGGCTTTTTGATCACTTAAATTCCTCCATTGTGTTTGCGAAGTTCAGATGTTTGGAGCTGTTTTGTTTATTGTGGGAGTTGACAAAAATGTGACCTAATTCGATCTGTATTGTTATGTAATGTGAACATTGCTTGTAAAGTAAAAACCTTGTATATGTATGTAACAGAACGCAGAATTATGGGATGGAAAGAATACGTGGGTTATACTATGAACTTTCGTAGTATTAATATTTATATATCATATCATAAGTTAATGGGGTACATAACTGAATAAAAGAAATATATACCGAATTTAGCCGATTCATTCAATTACTGTTGCTAAGTAAACAAGATTAATCTTGTAACAGTTATTTTGAGTAAAGTATTACTAGAAATCCTAAGTTGTGCTGTTATTCTAAATGAGTTCGATTTGCGCCGACAGCTTTGCCGAATTGGACGGCCCTACTTACAAAGTTTATGCCTAAATATCTTGAATCGTAATTTGGAATATGGATGTAGCATTTACTTCGATCTGAAATTTAGATTACTGAGGAATCCGTTTCGATTCGAGAAATGCTAATAATTCATGAATGTAAGTATGCAGTGACATACTTTCACACCGTAACATGTACTAGAGTTTGAATTTCTAACAGTATTATAGAATCCTATGAAAACTCAGGATTTTACTAAATTTATTACTTAAATCTATAAGTGCGACTCAAAAGTATATAAAATAAATATAAATTGTACATAAAAGTTATTAAATAATGCCGTAATTCGGCTTAAAACAATATAAAGAGCTAGTATAGAAAAATAATAACACCATATCGAGATTTACTACGAATTTCGCTAGAGTGCAATAATATTTGGGTAACGTAAAAGTCCATATAAAAGGATTTGGCGATTTTATGTATAAATCTTAAGTGTTGGTTGTACGGAGCACGCGAAGAGAGCTATGTCACGGTTTAGTATCGTTAAAATGATTTAAATAGGGTCGCGGGACCGCGCTCAAACCGACTATGCCACCAGGCCTGCTCACACAACCGATCCGCTTGGCCTGTCCGTACGTCATACTTTAGTTTAAACGTTTATATCATTGATATTAATAAATTAAACAAATGAACGATTTTATAAGGTCGTAATGTCTGTGGATTTACTTAAGATTAGGCACCAGTTTTTATGCAAATAGAACAGACCACTTTACCGTTGGCTGAATGATCAGTGTCCCATGACTAAATGCTATTTGCATCGCACAAATCTTGCAATACATGTATGTGTATGTGATACTCACCTCAAAAAACTTTACATATTTGTTTTATTGTCTTCTTCTTCTTCTTCTTCTTCATCAACCCATATATGCCCACTGCTGAGCACGGGTCTCCTCTACCATTGAGAGGGTTTAGGCCATAGTCCACCACGCTGGCCTAGTGCGGGTTGGCGGACTGCACACCTAAGAAATTCCTAAGAACTCTTAGGTGTGCAGGTTTCATCACGATGTTTTCCTTCACCGTTAAAGCAAGTGATAATTCAATTTGAATACACACATAACTTCGAAAAGTCAGAGGTGTGTGCCTGGGGTTCGTACCCGCGACCGCCGAGATTCTCGACCGCGCGCCTAAACCTCGAGGTCATCACTGCTTGTTTTTTATTGTATTTTTTTGTACTTTTTTATTGTACAGTAGAAGAAATATATTTTTTTTTGTAAATAATGTTGCAAATATTCAATATAATTCTTTTAACATTGAGCAACAAAACAAACCCAGCATTCGTAGTGAGCATAACAGTTTCATTGTACGGTATAAGTGAAAATGGTTGTGAAATGAGTGAGTTGGCGTGCCGCCGCTGTCCGCGCTATAAAATTCACAAGCACGTAATAGGAAATAGAGTTGTAGCGCTGCGAACACGCCGTGAGTCAGGGGCCCTCTGTGCGGATATTGACTTGTTCGGCTGAGCGGGGGAGCCAACAGATTGTGTGGGCTTGCGGTGCCCAGCCGACGGAAATATACTTATTATATATGATCCTTTTTGTGCTCTTAGAAAGCTGTAGGTATTCTTTTTTTTATGATCAATGCCGTCCAAATGAAGTGGGGATTTGAATGTCATCTATCAATAGTTTAGACCAGGGCTTCCCAAACTGGGCGTCGCGGCAACATCCTGGGGGCGTCGCGAGGCGATCGGCAAACATTCGCTGTCCGTATTTTTCTGATAAGCTCATATTACGCTAACTACTGCTGATTTTATTTCCAGTAAAGTAAGTAGTTTTGATGATGGGGGGGGGGGGGGGGGTGCGTCGCAAGAAAAATAACAATTCTATAGGGCGTCATAGTGTAAATAAGTTTGGGAAGCCCTGGTTTAGACAATTTTTGCATGATGAAGGTGTACCAAAGAGACTTTTTATAAAATAACTCCATTTATGCACTTCAGTAAATAAAATATCCCACAACCAAACATATTCTCTTCAAACCGCGAAGAACATATTTCGTATTCCTCCAATCTGTGTGTGTAGATTGCGTATAATTCGTGAGTGGGTCTCGCCAGGTGAACTCACATTACAGGGCGAGGTCACACCGGAGCTCTAATTATTTATGTTATGACTCGTTCATCTTATATTATAATTAAACATATCTCGGTACTAAACTGTGTTATTTGATGTCTTGTAAATATGCTTGTGTTCCCGCTTTATACGCCACTGACTTTGATGAGGTTATTTTGAGGAAAATTTAACGACAATTATTTGGTTGTACGATCATAGTAAAATGTTAACTATGTGCTGAATATATTTCGTTGTTTATTTACACTTTTTGCGACATAATAGTGAAGGTCAACACTCGTAGAGAAAAACAACTAGTACTTCTTCACTTTTATATTTCAAAAAATACAGAGTTTCGACATCCGTCTCACAATAACTAGTTGTAGCGACTGCGCCCGAACTGCTCGGCGCTGCCCTTTTTATACAATACAATTTACCGTTATGTTTTTAGATGTTTTACAAAATCAAATTATATATTTATTTTAATCAATATATTATAGTCATTAAATCTTTTGACGATTTTTAAATATGTTTACAAATAATTAAATTATGATTATACAATTTTATAGTAATATGAATTATCAATACTAGGTTTGTACCCACTATATTTTTAAGTTACAGTAACGAAAAATATTAATAATCGAAATTATTATAGCAGTAATAAACGTTTGCACAATCTTTACTATTATTACAATAATTAATAACAAAAGGTTTGCACACATAAGCTTTTAAATAAATTAATAGTAATTAAACATAGATATAGTAGTTACAATTACATAGTTAGGCTAACAACTCGGCCTTCCTGTTATAAGCGAGCCCCTTCGCTTACCTTAAATTTTATGAATACATTGCAATAAAAAATAAAAAAAAAAAAAACTTACAAATCAAATGAAAACAATTCCAATGAACAATTTATTAATCATCATCTGAATTTTCGTCGCTGCTACTTTCCAGATCCCTACTAAAACTTAGCCATGGTTGCATTTTGTCGACTGCTACAACGGCTTCATATCGCCGATTATTTTTACGTGATAATGGCGTATCTTCTATGACGTACCTATCGTTAGGGAGAACTTTCAATACGCGGTAAGGACCTTGGTATTTGGAGACTAATTTTTGTGACTGCCCATCATGTGGAACTTGGCGCTCTATTCGCACCAAATCCCCTTCACAGTAATGATTCGGAGTTTTCCTACATCTATTAAATCTTTCTGTGTCTTTACTTTGCTGTTTTTTAATTTTCTCTTGAGCTTCATCCCTGATATCTACTAATTTTTCTATTGGGGTTACGGCACCAGTAGCTTCCAAAACTTCACTTAAAATCCCTTCACTTCTACACCTAATATTAAACCCGAAAACTAACTCTGAGGGTGTTTTTTGTGTTGTTTTATGAATTGTTGTATTTAGGCCCAATTGAATTTCCAAAATATAATCATCCCAAGATTGATCATCCTTGTCATGTGTTGTGGTAGATAAGGCATCTATAATGGTTCTGTTGAACCTCTCTACTTGGCCATTTGCTCGAGGGGTGGATACAGCGTTTTGTATGTGTTTGATGGAATAATGCGAGATGAATTCTTTAAATGTTCTGCTTGTGAAACTTGTACCTTTATCAGTAATTAAGCGCGTTGGGACCCCGAAATAACTTATGTAATCCTTAAGGACTCGCACTGTAGTTGCGGTCTTTGTATCCTTTACGGGTTTTATGCCGATATATTTAGTGAATCCATCAACTAACACAAGTAAATAAGTGTTCCCCTTTTTACTTTTTATAAACGGCCCTAGATGATCTGCGTGAACCGTGTGGAATGGTATGCTCGGTTTGTCGATAGGGTGTAATTCACCCTCCCGTTTGCCCCCGGGGGCTTTGTGGTGTAGACACTCTAGACAAGATGAAACATATTTTTTTACGAATTTTCGCATTTTAGCAAACCAATAGTTTTTACGAATACGTTGAAGGGTTTTGTCGTAACCACAATGACCCACGTCGTCGTGGTTCATTTTTAAAATTTGCCATCGAACCCCTTTTGGTACGACCCATTTCATTTCGTCCCCTATAACTCTATAAACCTTGTTATTTTTTATTTTATAATTTTTGTATATATCCATAACCTGTTCTGCGTTCGAATCTGATAAAATTTCTTTAATTTTCTTAACCTCCTCATCAGCTGTTTGAACCGTGGTGATCCAATCTATTTCGCAATTTTCAAGGGCTAAGACATCGAGACGTTCTAAGGGATCTTGCTCGATTTGATCAACTGGATTTCGGCTTAACGCGTCGACATGTGCCATTCGAGGCCCGGGACGATATTCTATGGTGCAGTCAAATTCTTGGAATTGAACCCACCACCGAGCAATTCGAGGGATTAAATCACGCTTAGTCAATGTCGTCCGTACCGCGTTACAATCGGTAAATATTTTAAATGATATGCCAATAAGATAAACTCTGAAACGATTAAGAGATGCTACCACCGCTAGTGTTTCGAGATCGTATGAATGGAATTTACTTTCATCTGAATTTGTTTTACGACTGAAATATGAGATCGGCTGAAAATACCCGTCTGAATTTGCTTGTAATAAAATACCGGCTACCCCATCTTTGCTAGCATCCGTATGTAACTGTGTTTCGGCAAATTGATTATATAGCGCCAGAATAGGCCTATCAATAAGCATGGTCTTTATTTTGGTAAAAGCGTCATTCTGATCGTCACCCCACGTCCACTTGAAGTCTTTTTTTAAAAGATCAGTTAAAGGTTTCGCTAATAAGGCGTAATGCTTAATAAACCGCCTAAAATACCCAGAAAGTCCGAGAAATTGCCTTAATTCGTGCTGATTTCTAGGCGTTGGAAATTGTGAAACAGCTGAAGTTTTTCTCTGACCCGGTCTAATGCCTTCAGAGCTCACTTCAAATCCGAGAAAATCAATCGTATTAAGAAAGAAATTGCACTTGCTCAATTTTAATGTTAGACCGCCTCTTTTAAGGAGATCTAAAACTTCGTCTAATCTTTGCAAGCCCTCTGCAACATTTTTGGAGGGGATTAATATATCATCCATATATACGATAGCATATTTGATTTTTGCCTCTAATAGTATTTTATTAATTGTACGCTGAAATACAGAAGGCGCATTTACTAGACCAAAAGGCATCCGATTGTATTCGAACTGGCCGTCTGGGGTTACAAAAGCAGTTTTATGCCGTGATTCTTCGGCTATCGGGATCTGGTAATAGCCAGAAGCTAAGTCTAATGACGTAAAAACCTTATTGCCCGACAGCTGATCGAGTTGATCTTCAATCCGAGGAAGAGGGTAGTGCTCTTTTTTTGTTTTGCGATTCAATGCTCGATAATCAACACATAGCCGTTTTTCGCCGGTTTTTTTTTGTACCAAAACTATCGGACTAGCGTATGAGGAACTAGACTCTCTAACTATGCCGTGATCTAACATCTCCTGTACCATATTTCTCACGAGAGAACGATCTGCATAAGACATGCGATAGGGTCTATAAACAACCGGCTCAGAGTTCTCAAGTTCGATAACCATCTCTGTCAGGTTGGTATAACCCAAGTCGTGGAGACCGGTGGAAAAACAACTATTATATTTTTTTAGTAATATTTCTAATTCCGTTCGTTCTTTGTCGGATAAATTGTCATTATATTTTAGTAAATCCTTTTCTTGGGTTTCGCAAACTGAAACGTTAAATGATTCTAAAACCTTATTCTCTATGTCCCTCAGATCCGTTCTTGCCAAAAGAGTTCCCGTTTTAAAGGAAATTGAACTATGGGACACGTTGTAAATCAATAAAGCACTAGCCCCATCTATGACTGTATATTCACCGGGAAGTAGGTAATATTCTTTCCCTTCCGGCCCTCTCATCGAACCGTTGATGTAAATCTGCGCATTTATGCGAGGACTCGTATTTGTGTGAACGGCGCGTAAAGTATTCGGAGGAATATTAACGTCAGTTTTCGCTAATAACTGTATTTTAACTTTTGGGATCCTTTTGAATATAATCGCGTTAGGCGTTTTGGTTATTACTATATCTGGCTTTTCCGTGAATGAATGGCCTAAGAGAACGGACTGAGTAATGACGTAGTCATCTACTATATAAAGATTAATTGTTTCTTTTATTCCTTGGACTTCTACCATAACAGTTGTCATTCCGATCGGAGTAATTAAGTTAGCCCCTATGCCTCTGAGGACAGGCAAATCCTCGGGTACCACTATAACTAACTTTAGCTCGTTGGCCTTTGTCTTTTTTATAAGGGAGCATTGACTTCCCAGGTCTAAGTGACAAATAACGTCATGATCATTGATTTTGATGCCAATAATATATTTCGCCGTTTGCTTTTCAGTCGAACATAATTGGGCTACTTGTTTCTCGTTTTTTTCCTGAGCCTTTTCGCGGTCTTTTTGATTGTTTTTATTTTTGAAACAGTGCAATGATAAATGTCCCGACCTATTGCAAGAGCTACACTTTGCTGGGGGTTTGTCACATCTATAACTTGCATGTCCAACTTGATCACAGTTGTAGCAGGTAATCCTTAAAGCTACATCAGATTTAGATGGTACCGGTCCACCTTTACGCTCATTTCGGACTTTAGAATTAAAATTAAAATTTTCGCGACTTTGTCCTACCTTCACGGTTCTAAAATATTTCAAAACCTGCTCTGGTTCAGAAAACTGAGCAGCTTGCGCGCCTATTTTGATTGCCCTATCTTCTATACTGTACAATAAGCAGTCGACAGCCTGACGTCCATGTATGTTACATCGATTCAACAAATTTATTTTGGCATAATAATAATGCTCAAGCGATTCTCCATATTTGACTCGTTTAGCGAGCATTTCTGTCAAAAGTTCAGCATAATCCTCACGAACGGGAAATGATTCGATCAATTTCTCCTTCCATTCTACCCATGAAAACATCATCGTTGGTAAACTTTGGTACCACGTTTTTGCAACACCGCCTAGCTTTGGCAAAGCATAGTGAACAATTTCTTTGTCAACCCACCCGTAAATAACGGCACACTCTTCCACTTTCCGTATCCAAGTTAAAACAGTTTGTTCTTTCGACATAGGGTCAAATTCAGGAATAATATTAGTATTATAGGTCATTGATTTTTCTGAACTTTTGACAGATTTTAGAATTGCTAAAAACTTATCTAACACAGTACTTGTTAAATCTTCAGGTCTTGATCTTTCTGAAGTAGGTCTATGTGACACGCTAGAGTCTCTTGAAACATCATGAAAGTCTGTTCTCACATACCTGGATCGTGTCGCGTCGCCTCGGCTCGTCACGTCCCTCCTCAGCCACTTTCGACCACTCGTTCCCGGTGTAACCGTGTGATTTTCCAGAGATCGCTGCGGTGTGCGCAACATCCTCTTCTCGTCTGACCGCTGATGGTGTACTACTCGCAGCGGTCTTAATTGCCTGTCTCGATCTTCGTCCTCGCCCCTGTAAATGCCTCGGTCCCGACCCCGGCTCTCACTCCTGAGAACGCTTCGGTCTCGACCCTGATTCTCTCCCCTAAAACCGCCTCGGTCCCGACCCCGGCTCTCACTCCTGAGAACGCTTCGGTCTCGACCCTGATTCTCTCCCCTAAAACCGCCTCGGTCCCGACCCCGGCTCTCACTCCTGAGAACGCTTCGGTCTCGACCCTGGCGATCACCCCTAAAACCGTCTTGGTCCCGACCCCGGCTCTCACTCCTGAGAACGCTTCGGTCTCGACCCTGACTCTCTCCCCTAAAACCGCCTCGGTCCCGACCCCGGCTCTCACTCCTGAGAACGCTTCGGTCTCGACCCTGGCGATCACCCCTAAAACCGTCTTGGTCCCGACCCCGGCTCTCACTCCTGAAAACGCTTCGGTCTCGACCCTGACTCTCTCCCCTAAAACGGCCTCGGTCCCGACCCCGGCTCTCACTCCTGAGAACGCTTCGGTCTCGACGCTCGCTAACTCGTCTGGGCATGCTTTGGTCACGAACCGGTCCGCCGTTCTCAGAATTGTTCACATCTTCTGTCTCGAGATCCATAGCGGGATCTGAAACTTACACACACCAGCTTTACACACATAATACAGATGCCGTACAACATTGTATATCATAGAATATTTATAATTAAAGATATTCTCTACTTGTGAGTACTTAAAAGGAAAATATGTTCAGTTTAGTTAGTCATAAAAAATATTTCATTATTTCTAAAAGGCCACCATTGAGTTACCCAAACAATACTTAAGCTTTTATGATTCTCTCTCGAATCATTCAGAACGCACATAAAAAAAAATGCAAATAAAAAAAGAATAGAGAAAAAAAAAACGTACGAATTACTCACGTTATTTATATCCAGGCGTAGATTAGAAAACAATTAATATTGTTCTCAATTATCCCACTTCTGAAGCTGAAGGTCAACACTCGTAGAGAAAAACAACTAGTACTTCTTCACTTTTATATTTCAAAAAATACAGAGTTTCGACATCCGTCTCACAATAACTAGTTGTAGCGACTGCGCCCGAACTGCTCGGCGCTGCCCTTTTTATACAATACAATTTACCGTTATGTTTTTAGATGTTTTACAAAATCAAATTATATATTTATTTTAATCAATATATTATAGTCATTAAATCTTTTGACGATTTTTAAATATGTTTACAAATAATTAAATTATGATTATACAATTTTATAGTAATATGAATTATCAATACTAGGTTTGTACCCACTATATTTTTAAGTTACAGTAACGAAAAATATTAATAATCGAAATTATTATAGCAGTAATAAACGTTTGCACAATCTTTACTATTATTACAATAATTAATAACAAAAGGTTTGCACACATAAGCTTTTAAATAAATTAATAGTAATTAAACATAGATATAGTAGTTACAATTACATAGTTAGGCTAACAATAGTCAAATCATTAACTAGAATAGAAACAAGAGTGATAGATTTTCTGTCACGCTGAACTATCATCATCATCAGCTAATCTTAGTCCACTGCTGGACATAGGCGTCCTCTAATGACCTCCACCGGGATCGGTCGAAAGGAACTATAGTAATATTAAATTTTACTTCCTCGATGGTCCCTCAGCTTGAGTATGTAAGTGCCGTACGATGTAGAGATCCCGATTTCAATTCCATTATTGGCATGCTAAGTCTAGAGTTTTTCTGGAATAACAGAAACGTCTTCGTTTTCTATTATGTGGGACTTACACATAACTAGATAAAGTTTTTTTTGTTAAAGTAAATCTTTATTTCCCTTTTGAGTAGAATTATTTAAGACAAAGCGATGGAGCGTAACTAGTATGTTTGGCGTATGGACACGACCACTGACATGCAGTTAGCAGAATGGGTGGTTTCATGGAAATAAATAAACGTTTGGAAATGATGGGTTTCAAGAAAATTGACTGCAAGCCGTTTTTGTTTCATTGAGTTCATTATAACTAATTTCCGAGTAGGAACATATTTTACACTTTTAAAATGTACCAGTCTCTGAATACGCCAAATGGGAGTGAAAGCCATAATTATGATTACGACTAAATCTTTGTATAGTCGTCAGATTCACATAAGTCTATTCTGGAACGTGACAATTTTTTCACGCGCGATTGACACAGTTTTGATATTACGTCGTGCAATTGAAAGGCCTCAAGTTCAATTCTTGGTTGGGCAAAGTACCATTAGGATTGTTCACGAAAAAAGCACGGGTAAATATGGTTTTAACAAAACACTCCTGTTTATCATCTGATGTTCTAGCGTTAATGTTTTTGTATTAAATTTAAGCTTTTGGTTTATGCCTTTTATTAGTGATTGTGATATAATTTATTTACCGCAGGCCGCTCCCTGGCGAGTTAAGCCGTGTGTATAATACAATTTTAAATGTAAAACGTGTCACATTATAATATCGGCTATTTAGTGCGTGTAATGATTTAGTGCGGTTATCTCCCGCCAGACTCGCAATTTGGTATTTACGCATCGCGGGTTAATCAAATTATTCATGTGTCACTTTTCCGGTGTTGACTGTTGTGCCGGCAGCGGTCAGCGCGCCCGGACACAACGCGGCGTTGCAAACAGATTATATTAATTATTTATTAATCCTAATTTGGATCTACACATATTATATCGCCGTATTGGACAAAGGGAATGTTATAATATAGAGTTCCTTAAGGATGACTCGTTCAATGGGTAATTTTTCGACATTTTTTTTAGATAATGATAAGGATTGATTTATTCATTTTCATCCTAAGCCATGATCATTTGGAATAGTACGCTACTTCACTTATTCCGTTAAGCTTGTTTTATGTCAGGAAGCTACTCAGCCAGGTGACAAAAATGCCTAGAGTAAAGAGAGTTAGTAATATGTCAGTGGCATTACCTTATTCACAAATATTTTAAGTCGTCTTATTTCTTATCACTACAACCTTTAGAACTCAGAATAAAAAGAAATCTTACAACCTTACAACCACGATGAATTGACAAAAAATGTTACCTTTGACATATGACAGAGAGGTACAAATAGAATCCATTAGTACGTGGAGTGAAGGCGTAAAATAAACGGCGGCATGTAAACTCGGCGCGTGCATTAGTTTTGTATCGCGCATTTGAATAATTCAGCTGTTTCAGCGCTATTTTAATTATAAACACGGCACGGGCGGCGTGCGGCGGAGGTGGCGGATGGACCCGCTTTATTCATCCTAAATACATTCTGCAGCGCTTCAAATGAGCTCTGTTTACATTGCACTGATTAAACGTCAAAATGTTGGTTTTGATGAATTAGATTTGATTAGTTTTGTGAATTTGATACTGTGTGGTGATCTAAAATGTTTTAACTAGTGTTTAGGAATTTAAATGAATGCATGGTTAGTGGTGGATTGACTACAGCGGCTTACCACAAACGCCTTGAGGATGGCGTTTTATAGAAGACGCGATGTTATAAAGCAGAGGCATATAACCCTTACAAGGCGCCTGGGCGACTCTAGTAAACGAAACTGAAAAATGCAGCGCATTGTTGATCCTTTTAGGATAGCTTGGCTTGTCTTTAACATGAAAATAAAATAACGATATTTTTCTTTGTTGGGTTTTATGAAAAATGTGGAACACTTAAAATTTTTAACTGCCATCTTTGCTCTGGGGCCATGCTAATCTTCTATGTATCGCTTTAATTTTACTATATGTACTGCTAAAACAAGTAAAAGATATTATGTTCCAAATATCCAATAACATACAAAACAATATGGGACAATACTTAGGGATAAACTTGCCGTGCTATCAGCTGTTAACTCGAGCCAAATTGAACGGTAACTAACTGTATCCCAACATGAAAGGTCTCGTTCGTGCAGTAAACATGCCGGCCCACAGTATCTCGATGTGAAGTACATCACATGGGCAAAGTGACCGCACGCTCCACACAGATACCCCAAGCAATTCATTGTAACCGCAATATCTGTACTGCACTAGCGTCCAAATAACGGCCAAATAATTATTTTGTACCGTTCCAAATTGACGTATTTGACTGTGGCTGTGCGGATGTGTGTTTGTATGTATGTGTGTGTATGTGTTTGACAAATTGTGAACGCGTCGCTAATCCGTTCATAATTAAACTGTGGGGCGGGAGTGAGCGGGAGTGAGTGGGAGTGAATAGAGTGAGCGGTCGGCGGCGGAACATTTAAAAGTGAGTAATTAATGGCAGCGTTCGGAGCGCGATGATCGCGATAGTTCAGTGGCGCGGAATATTGCGCGGATCTGTGACGGCTCTCATTATTGTAATGAGCTATGTACCTTGTCGAGGTTCATTTCAATACAGTCCAGCTTTTCTTAACCTTGAAGAGCAGTGGAGGAAAAGGAGGAGCGTTCCTTTACATTTTTTTATTGCAAAACCTATAACTTATATACTCATTTTCTTTATTACAATTGCGTTTTACTACTAGCCACTGACTATGTTTTTCTTTAAGGGGTTTTTGCCAATAGAAATTTCTCGTAAAAACTGATAGGATAAGCTCATTTCCACATCATTTTCCCGTCCAACAGCCTTTAATAACGTATCAATAAATACTAAAATTTGAACATTTACTCTGTGTTCTTGAAATTGAAGCAACGCTCATACATACAGCGTCACGCTTTACCTTGAGGTTACCCACTAGGAAAAGATATCCCGTTTCCCAATCCTAATAGGAGCACGATGCTTGGTGGTATCACCCGTGTGAATTGGTTAGCAAAGTGTCTGTGTGTGGTCGCGAGTACTGCATGTTGGCGATAATCTCGCGTTGCTATCTGTAAGCGGATCTGCGCTCGCTACTTAGCCGAGAACGGCGTCGTTTGGCCGCGCGCCACCCTGCGTGCTTATTGGATTGCTAAATTAAGAACGTCATGTATAAGGAGTAATGATACCATTCTCTTGAAGTTTCATGTTTTAAGCAGTGAATTTTTCCTGCTCTGTTGCATTTAATACTAATTTAGCGATATGAGTGACAACGAAATACAAAAACGTAGTTAGTGATGTATTTTTGTATGCTGCTGCTGTGACTACGATGAGCTGATAATGCTGTCAAAAAAAAGTATTGTACTGAATTGACAGTGAATCCTCTATCTGTCGATACCCTTATGCCGGCTTACTCGACATAAACAGGATTTAGGCGCGCGGTCGAGAATCTCGGTGGTCGCGGGTTCGAACCCCAGGCACACACCTATGACTTTTCGAAGTTATGTGTGAATTCACATTGAATTATCACTTGATTTAACGGTGAAGGAAAACGTGATAAAACCTGCACACCTAAAAACTTCTTAGAAATTTCTTAGCTGTGTAGTCCGCCAACCGAATGAAGAACCCAATGAAGAATAAGAAGAAGAAGATTCACATAAAAGTTTCTTTAACTTCTCTCACGAATTTTTCTACATAAACGTCAGAAACTCTCCAAAATATATGTACGTTGCATTATCGCTTCAGAATTTAGACGATGTATACCACTATTTAGTCTTCCTATCCAACATTTCAGATGCCCAAGGTAAAGCCTCTCTTACTTAATTATACGGATAGGAAAAGGCAGGCGTGAGTAAAATCGGTAAAAGGTAAATGGAGTTAACAAATAGTGATTGAGGCGCGCGGCCACGCCGATGAATTAGGCGCCATTACGGAACTCATTTAGCACGACACCGACCCACAGCCCACACTCTACGCACTTTGTTTAGCTCCACTGCTTTATTTACCAACGATCACAATGTGGAGTGTACTATATTGTAGCTAGCAGTATGTATAATCTTCACCTTAAAATACGTCCTAAGTGAAATGAATTCATTGTGTTAGTAATCATTATAGTCATAGCCATTACCTACAATATGACCCACTGCCGGGGCATCCACAACCAATGAGACTGTTTAGGCCTTAGACCGCCACGCTGTCCTAGTACCGTTAAATTTTAGCAATATCTATACAGAACTAGATACCCATATGGTTCTGAATTATTTTGCCGGCGAAGTAACCAATGATTCATGCCCGCTTTGAAATGTTCTAAGATCAAAATCACAGAATATCTCAGTTGGTCACTTAACTTACACAGTAACCATACGTGAGGCTAGGAAATATTCAAAACACATGTAGGTGTTAATGCGGTTTAGAAGGGGCTAGTCCTATGACGTCACCGAGGCACAGCTCCACCACCAGACCGCAGCGACAGCGAGTGTCCCGCGCGAGCTCGCCACACAGCGCACCGCAAAATGACGCACTATTCATACATTCCAATGGTTCCCATACAATCTGCCGCGTTCGATTGTGTTCCCAGTTTAGTAATTAGCCGAAACGGGAACACGGATGTTGGTATGTGCTGATTATTATTATGTGTCCATGAATATTCCCTTTGTTAGGATGAAATGTTTGTGACTAAAGTAAAATAGAATTTTGAAATATATTCGGCCAAACGTATATTTATCAGACCGTGAGCGGAAACTGAGGCAGACAATAGCATCGGTGATTAGAAACCCCTGCCGTTAAAGAAAATTTCTAAAAAAATAAAATTTTTAACGTTTTTCATACAACCATCGGTACTAAATGTACGTGGGTTGTATGAAACACGATTTTTTTATTTTTGCGTCTGAATTTTCTTTAACGCCAGGGGGTTTGTAATCTCATTAGAAATTACTTGCCACAGTTTCAGATTTCGGTCTAAATACACCCAGTGGAAGTGCATATATAAGTCCACGTTTTTCAATGACATCGGGGTTGCCTGCCCAAACCTATCACATCCATTTGTCTAAACCTCGGTAAACCTAGAATGGGTTCTGTACGAAACGTGTCGGTTACCGCCGATGTGGTCTGAATACATTCGTTTATTTGTCCACACGTAATAACCCCTCCTTTCACTCCCACACACTCGCTAAACACTCCCGGTGAGGTCCATTTACATTGGACACTTACTGAGTCGTGCGGAAAATAGTACAGTAGTTAGTATCGAGTGCCGTGTTTATAGCGGATCAATGTATCGTAATGTGATTGCTCTTTTACGTGCTCTTACAAATAGGAATGAATACGGAGCAATGATTATGGTCAGAGTATTTGGTAGCTATCGTGGCGAAGTTCATTTACTCCTATAAAACTCATCATTATCATCAGCCCATATCGTCATACTTCTGGGCACGGGTCTCCACTACTATTGAGAGGGTTTAAGCCATACTCCACCACGCTGGCCTAGTGCGGTTAGGCGGACTATACAGCTGGGAAATTCTTAAGAATAAACTAGTAAAAAAGTAAAAAGTACTTGAGAGATACCCTCAGGTATAATGTCTAATGTATTTATCAATTTTCAGTTGGTCACGTCATTGGTCAACTTTTTTACCAAAGATTACAGATAATCGAAAATTATTAAAAAAATACATTATCGAAAAAAGTAAAAATACCCTAACATATTATCATGTCTGTTTACTCGTACTTCACCACAATAAATAAAAGGAATTCTCCTTCCATTTATATTCGGATCAGATATAGCTGATACTAAAATCAACTTGAACGTGTCCCGCGCCGAGCAATGTATCTAAGTTATATTGTGTTCTCAAGTTGAAATAAGTTACGTGTTGTTGTTTCTTAAGTGGGGTATACATCACGCCGATCGGCTCCCGACCGGAATAACGTCGTGGCTCGCACACACAAACAAACTGCCGATTACAACGAGCTTTAGAAGCAGGCTGGACAACTACCTCATTTGTTTAGTTGAATGAGTACTAAATTAGAGGCGCGTACTAATTGGGACTTATATGAAGATTGTAATAGACCTTCGTTGTTTTTATTAGTTCGATGATAATATTGTCTATATACTATCTCTCGTTTTTTCTGTGAAGAGGTGGACTAATATACAAGAGGAGGATTGTATGTAAGTGCTTAGACACAAGGTTTTCTCTTAAATAATTTCCTTTAAATAATTCCATAGTAATAAATTTAATTACTTACATGTAATTTTACGAAAGTATTTTTATTTTTTTGAAAATATTTTGAAACTAAAGACGGATAGAGTACTGTGATCCAAGTCGCAAGGTCGAAGCCACAAATCATGATTTTATAACTATACCAGACGACTAAAGGCCTAAGCGATTCAAACAAACTGCCGGCTTGCAATAAGACAGTCCAATTATTTCCTCACTAGTAGAAATGATAACGCTGGATGGCTCCCGAATATACACAAGCACTATTGTGCGTGTCACTGCCGTGCGGTGGTCACGAATTCAAACTATCATGCAAATTGGGCCGCCGGCAATCTCGTGCACCGAATCATATGCAACACTATTGGACACGATGATATTCTATGGAAATGTCGTCGAGATACACTACCAATACCTCGTGGTCTTGCGGTACAACTATGCCGTACAGGTCCTCGGCTCAATTTCTGGGTCCCACAGTGGATATTGGGTTTTTCCTTTGGGAATTATCAGTAAAAAAACCAAGTCTAGAAATGTGCTCATAAAAATTTGCGAAATATTTGGTTATTGTGCCCCTATTACGATTTATGTGTAGGTTATATGCACATGTGAAGCTATTTTGTGATTTAACATACCTAAGACCGTTACTTGTATGAAATTTTTTTGAATAGACTTTCAGCAGGCAACCTGTCTCAAGGTGATACGTGTAAAATGTAATATTTACCGTTCATACGTGTTCCAACGTCTCGCTGATAATATTTTCAAAGTGGTCGAGTGGTGCGAGTGTATTGCATGTTGTATTCATAGTGCAGACGTCGCGTGGGTCAGGCACCACGCGACACACACATAACACTTTTTTCTCTTATGAAAAATGTCTACATAATGAGATGATTTGTATGTTTCATTTTTACACGGTTTTGTTATTTATGAAGATACCCAGAATTTAGGTATTAAGTAAGGCATACGTATAAATTAGAAATGATTAAACATTGAGTCCATTCCATAATTTACATAAACACATAAGAATATGTACGTACAAGGAATCCAAACATAAACTGTTAGTGCCAACAAACCGTCGGTAGCAGCTGGCTAGTCGTAGCGGCGTCGTGTTCTACGCGCGTAGCACTCGTAGCGCACCCGCTACGTCGTAGATCAGTGGCCCCGATTGTAGCGTCACAAAGTTTGAAGCGATGAATAAATCTTGGCACACGCTCCGAGTCGCAGGCGCTCGTTGCGAGTTGCTACTTGATTGGAGACAAGTTTGCAGTAAATTTTATTTGTATGTGGAGACGAGCACGCGCGCCCGCGAGTGCCAGCCGAATATAAAAAGAGTTTGTTTCGCGGAGTTGTCCCGCATGATCCCGTGTTGTGGCGTTCGGCATTCCCGTCAGGCGTGTACTTCCGGCTCGTTAAATCCCAGCACGCGCGGGGCGCCGGCGTGCACCCGCTTGCAGTCATCGCTCATGTTGATGAATGCGGCGAGTCAGCGCAATAATGCCGTAGTGCCGCCGCAATACATCATCACCTACACCTCATTAACAAGTGCTCCGGGACTTCTTTTGCTCTTTGTTTCGTCGGTGTGCGGGGCGGGGGGGTGGTGCGTCCCGGCACGCCACCTGCCGCTGCGCTACGTGACGCGGCTATAAATTGCGCTGCTGTTACACTTGTAATTGTTTTTGTAATTTCTTAATTGTTTATAATTTAGTTTTATGACGGCAATTACCGGGCCACATTTAGGTTTAATAACGTAATACGCTAGTCAGGAGTTGAAGAATGGCTGCTCGGTTACGAATAGACGTTCCATTATCACAATTTATCGCGTGCAGCTATTTGTTGGCGGCGAGTGATAGATTAACTTGCACGGTGGTGGCTGTCGTCCTGTTTCACTCCTCGAGAGGGATCTCAGTTGTAATCTGTCTTTGTGATGCAATGTTGACATTTATCAAAGATGTGAAACTCGACGCAATTAGCGACGTCGACAACGACGCTCCGTTTTACAAATTTGCCGACGTCGCTCCGAGATGTTATCCTATGTATTAATTTGTTTCATTAAGCTAACCGATTAGCGACAAATATAACTTGAGTAATTAGTCACTCATAGAGTAACATATTTCTCTAAACATATCAAATATACAAACGAGACCAGAAGGAAATAAAAAATATTGAAAGAAAATTCTTAGACGTACATACTTATATAGTACTTTTCGATGGCGTTATGTAATCGGCTTTATTAACATTCCAGTATATTAGGATGCCCGTCGGTATATTAATAGTTTTATGCGTCCAAAAATAAAAGCAAATTCGATTTTATATCTCAACACAAAAGTAATATCAAAACTGTAATTCTAAACTAAATAAATTAACGAATATATTGCACGAAAACATCACACCAGTCATCTGATTATTAACCTTTTTCTTTAACAGTTAATCTCTTTAGGAATATACTCTAAATGAGATTCATTTCACACGGAATCACATGTGAAACTCTTTTATAAAGCCGTTCAGTGGAATACCAAGCGAGTGGTAGTAGTGTGATGTCACAAGCGGGTCTCATTTAAACTTTGTGCTAGGAGCTCGCTGAACATATCGGGGATCGCGCTCGGGCGCCACAAACATTCGCCACACTGGGCTGATCAAAGATCGGTCATCGGCGGGGTTAGCTTAATCACTCGCCAAATGTTAAACAGATTTACTCACTGAGTAGGTTTTCGTTTATGTGGTTTTTGAGGTCGATTAACGCTACAAATGAAGTGTTATTGAGTCCTTCTGTTAAAAATTTCTAAGCATACTATTTTATTCCCTTGCAATGCAATAAAAAGATATACAATTCTTTATTACACAATTAGTACCAATTCTACTCAACCTGCCCAATTATCCATACTAGTTGTTATTTCTAAGCCAATAAATACATAAGTATGTATGTAGGTATATGTAGATAACTAGGTTGTGTCAAATTAAAAAATTCGTATATATGTACGACCGTTAACGATCAGGTTGTTCTAGTTCAACTAGAAAGCCGTATTGTTAAAAAGTCACGCGTTTGGAAAATATGAATTTCCTGTCCATTCGGCGGCGCGCTGTTTACGCGCGGGAAAAATTCGCGATGACATTTTGCTTTGCAAAAAATATGCATACAAACTCGCTCATCCGTATGTCTCTGATGGGGCAGGTACGGATGTATGTATATAAATATATGAGTTTTTACGTTTGAATGTTACAACTTTGTACATATTAGTGTTTACAAACTACATTTAGAACATTTTTCGTGCAATAATATTTTTCACGACTTAGAAATCAAACCCAAAATCTCTTGATCGCACACACCAAGCTGCGAATCAACGAGATATAAGAAAACGTATTCACGCATGCATTACTGGTTCAGAGCGGAACTATGCGTCCATACACGCTGTCACAACAAAAGCATAACACCAAAGAGTAAAGTGGCAGATTTAGTTTGTAAACTCTCGTAACAACAACGCAAGTAGTTGTGATCGCGTGCGAGCACCTGCTCCGAGATGAGTTCGCTGTATTGAAAAAAGTTAAACATTAAGTTTATAAGGAAGCCTGTAGAGGCGTGTGTGTTGTCTATAACCGCTTCTCAGGCACCAGCCAGCGCCGCCTGACCTCCCCCGCCCCCCGCACATACGGCAATTGTTAATAGCTTCAGGGCTCGATACCAGCTCCCGGAGGTCTCTAGTGATTGGTCGTGCTACTTGCGCGCAGAAATATAGAGCATGATATGAATGCGGAACGAAGGAGCCGTGTATGGCCACCATGTGTGTTGTTCTTCATTCCGGGATAAAATTCATGGAGAGTACAGTTTCCATCTACTTGGAGTAAACTTTGGCAAAAATGTAATGAGAGATACATATGGAGCTGAATAGGTACAATTACAAAAGAATCAGAATATCAATGAAATAATACCGCCAATGTACGCAATGTAAGTGATGATGTAAGGAGTATGTCCGTGATGTGTAGTGTGTTGTGGTGAGCGGCGGCGCGGCGCGGCGGCACACCCGTCGTACTACAGCATATTCACTTTGAGACGAGACCTGCCCCTACCACGAGCTCACCGTAATTTCTCGGCAATGTTAATAATAATATGTCATGTGTTTAAATGTACTTTCAATGTTTCAAAAACAAAGCTTATTTATTAAGTAATAATGTATTGATCTTATAATGGTAGGTGAATGTAGTTTTTATCAGATTGTTGATGATTGATCACAGCGTTGCCGCCATTACGGGCTCAACCTCCGTACCAAGACATTTTTTGTGAATACTACAAAATTTGTTTCAGTATTGGGTGTTTGTAAGAGCGAAAAGTCTCTCGAAGTTTTTGATACCCACGATACAAGACTTGCATGGAAATATAAGGTCAGAGTTATGTACATTATTATTGTTGGGTATACTTAAATTTTTACCTACAATGATAGTGGTAGTACATGATCGACGCTGGCCGCACGTTGTCGAGTGGCGGCGGTAGAGCGCGCCGCGTCCCGCTGCATCGTGTTATATTCATGCCAATCCGCTTTGATGCTCTCACAAATACGTAACAATATTAAAATTGCTCCAACGTTGGCGCGCACCGCCCCCCTCCCCCTCCCGTGCACACCCCCGCCCCTGCCCCGCGCCGCCCAGGCCCGTGTCACTGTTACACTTGTGCGATTTTGATTTACTGTATGAATAAATAAGTTGAGTCGTGTTTGTGCACCTTTGTATGACGCCACTTTGCATGCGATTCAGACGGGATGGGTGTCCGGCGACCTTTCCTCTCGGTCAGCCAATCACAGCACTCTTTGTACAATGTATTTTATATATCCGCTCCTCGTTTTTTTTACGGACACTTACGATATTTTGTTAAATACTTCACCTGCAGTCCATATACGTCCCATAGCTGGGCAAGGGCCTTCTCTACAACTAAGAAGGTTTAGGTTTTGACCCACAACGCTGGACTATTGCGGGTTGAGGGACAGTTGGTTACATCACTATGTCAATAAGCGCAATACATATTTTTTACAGGTGTGCAATGCAATCACAGCATTCAAAGTATTTAGAGATCAAAAACCAATCATCATAAAGTGCCCGCCGGGGTCCAAACTCTCTGTAACATACTTAAGTCCGGTTAATGGCCACCGCTTTACAACCGGCGAGGTGAGCCTGAGTAAAGTCGACACTAATAGTACCCAAGACCGAGAGATTTACCTGTTACAGTGAGACATGTGTGCTATTGTGTTGAACGCTGTTGTACCACTGCCTTGTATTATACTCGTGTTCTGATTGTTACGTAATACGTTATATTGTAATATGAATAGTTAATGACTCAGATAGCTTAGAGAATTATGGTTTCGAATTAAGCTCCTTCATCTTAGGCGCCTATTGGATTGTCGCTGTACTGTAACAATTCTCAATTAATAGATGAACTATAAATAACACACATCGTGTTCAAAACAGTATAGTTTATCTAATGTAATATATGCTTTTATTCCACTGACAATAGAATATTTAAAATTACTTTAAAAATGATTTCATGATGATCTTATGCTGCAGCATCATTCAAAGCATTTGCAGTACAGGTTTGCAAACCTGTACCTTGGAACCAACGAGCCAATCTCAAATTATAAAATGAACGAATATACAATATGGGAATGTCTTATGATTGGAGAAAAAAACAAAAGCTATACACTTAATTATTCCTTAAAATTGTAAAAACCGCCTAACCATCACCATAGAAAAATATCTCATCCATTCACACCCCCCGGATTCGCACACATTCAACCCCGGTGTGTGGAGTTCCGGTGAAAGCGTTTTGTATAATTCTCGCATTGTTCAGGTCGGCGGGAGCGGCGGCGGCGCGCTAGGCCCCACCAGGAAATTTGCTCAAACCGTCGATCTGGAGCCAGTCTAACATCCGCACTGCCAACGCTCGACTTTTCATTCTACGGGTGAAGCTAACATGCAAAGAGGATAGCTGCATGCTTATATTTTTAATGTTATATTTTGATCGATAGGGGGAAAAATGTTCCTACTACCTTCAATGACTATCTAAACTCAATGTAACTTAACCAGATAGCCTATGCTAGTGTTTAACGTTCTGAAGGCTTGTGTATACTAAACAGATCGATGTAAATGTTGACTTAGCTTAGCTTAGGACTAAAGTAATGAGCTAAGACTGCACTGCACTAGGCGCAGACATAGTCACAAAAAATCTGCTTTAGCATGTAATTAATTGTTTAAAATTCACTGCAGCGGTTGACTGTGTAGCAAAGGCTCGTGTTAGTTGGCGCCATTATCCACTCCCTGAACTCCCCCGAGGGTCGTCGAGTGTGGGCCGAGAGTCTCCGCGGGGGGTGTGCTGGTGCGTGAAGGGGGCGGAGGGTGCCAGTTTCCGCGGTTAGTTAGCCAAGCTCAACAAGTGCCGCGGGTCGCGCCGCCACGACGCGCGCGCGTTAATAGCACCGCTCCGCAGGGCGCACACGATGGCTGGGAGACTGTAGGGTATATTCTGAACGTTAGGATACAGCGTGTCTATAGTCTAAACGTATGCGCTTTAATAAAGATAAAGGGACACAGAAAACAAATGCACGTCTTTCTTAGCAAAGTGGATAAGATAAGGCCTTGCCTCATTCAGTTGTTGAGGATTCTTGTGCTCAGCACCCAGCACTGGGGCTCATAAGGGCATATACACATGTAGACCAAACATTTTTATATCTACCCCATAACTATAAATATTTCGCCATTTCAGTTTGAAACAGCAAAAGTAAAACCATGCTGATTACTTCTTCTTCTTCTTCATCAACCCATATACGCCCACTGCTGAGCACGGATCTCCTCTACCATGGAGAAGATTTTAGGTCATAGTCCACCACGCTGGCCTAGTGCGGGTTGGCGGACTACACACCTAAGAAATTCATAAGAACTTTTAGGTGTGCAAGTTTCATCACGATGTTTTCCTTCACCGTTAAAGCAAGTGATAAAATTCAATGTGAATACACACATAACTACGAAAAGTCAGAGGTGTGTGCCTGAGGTTCGAACCCGCGACCGCCGAGATTCTCGACCGCGCGCCTAAACCTCGAGGCTATCACTGCTTTACTAGGCACAGTTTATTGCGCTTTAACCCACCAACACTTCGCTTCGTCCAAAAAACAAACAAACAATTTTCGATAAGACATGAAGTCTAACTGTAGCATATTAAACCAATAAGTAATTAAATATACGAATATAGCGCTTGATAAATACTTGCATACTAAATAAATTTACCATTAATATTTTTGTAAGAACCCATGTAATCTCAATAAACTTCGCGAAAAAACGCGGTTAGTGATAGCCCTATAGACACGAAGGCGGTAGGCAGAGATACACTGTCGGCGCGACAGCACGCCGCAGCGCTCCTCCAAACTTTTTAATATACCTTAATGGCGACAGAATAATGAAACTCCGCGCAGAAATATTTAAATACGCGAAATTTCAACTCGATTGGGAGTTGAATAATCAAATAACATTTACATTTATTTACCTGCCTCTTTTAATTATATGCAAATTCCGAATATTTTTGTTCAAAATACGGGACTAATTGAGTTCTATACGTGAGGATATTAACAATTTTCGTTCATTTAGGCGTTTGTGAGGGAATTTTATATTCATCCGCAATTTGGAAGCTTTTGGAGCCTAAAAAATAGGTTTTATATTAATTAAATTATTTTTGCAAACAACAACGACTTATTTGGAGTCGGGGCAAAGTAGCGGTCAAAAAAGGAGAACCCATTGTTTGTATTAGTATTATTGCTGTTTCTACCATAATTGCGCTAACTTATCAAAATCTGATCAGTTTTTCAATTTGGACTCTGTTGTTCTGTTAGTTACTCGGATGGTCGATCCAAAACGCTGATGTACGTGAGGTGTCGTGGTGATCTCGATGTCTCAGCGCGTTATATTGTTCAGTACAAGTCTATAAAGTGTAAGATTTAAATGTGTATGCATCATAGATTGATATATTGAGTAAAATGACCCGTTGTTGGTTATAAGTTGTACATACGCAGTGCAGTACACACGTGTACGAACGTACGCAGATCTGAATATGAGGCACAGGCCTCGCCACATTATATGAGGCCGATTTGCATTTTATACTCAATGAACTTGCCAACAATATGGAGATTTCTTAACCTATTCCACGTTTATTACTGTTCCAGTAAATGGCGGTTGCTTTTTTATATTTCAACGAAGTATTTCCAGAACTGTAGTACCATTTAATTGCAGTACTTTTATTAGTAAATTCACAGCGATCAGTTACTGTGAGCCATAAAAGATAAATTTAAATATAAAACAATGGTCTTTTATAAATATTATCAATGAAGACAAGTTATTAAGTAATTATAAAAACTAAAGCTACATTGTCAGAAATTGAACATTATCAAATGACAGTTGCAGATGCAATCAGTGTATAATAAAGTGGACACAAACAGTATTGCGTGCGTCCGTTAGTTGAAAACACAAATGATTATAATTACTGTACGTTTGGAAAGCTATTATGAATGTCACACGGAAAGTCGATTAGTCGATAAACGATTAATGAGCGGAGGTAGGCGCGGGGGAATGAGGGAGGGGGGTAGCTCCAGCCGGCCGCGCGCTCTCATCAAATATTCAAAAGACAAGCAAATAGTGATTCATAACGGGTCAAATACTGCGATGCAATATTGAAATAGCCCCAACTACTCCGCTTCCATTAAAATCTCACCCCGGTGCTATCTGTGCCAATAACTCAAGGCTGCGAGTGTTTGCACGAGACAAGGGCGAATGATAAATCAATGACGTGTTCTTAAGACTAGTGGTTTTGTAAATTGAATTGGATGCGTGTTGTGATGTTCTAAATGTATGCAAAGGACATGATAGATTAAATTGTGTTTATTTTGGAGGAAAATACAAAGCACATATAATACATATTGCATAGGCTCTTTGTATGTGTATGTGTTATTTAGTAAATATTTGATTTAAAAAAATGCATGGAGAAAACAAAATAAAAATAACAAAAACAAGTGGCAGTCAAATATCGCTGTTCTTTGTCTAGAAAAAAATGTTAATTAAAATTCTTATTTAAATGTACAAATTAATAAGAATATTTCATAAGAATCGCTTTTAACTAAAAAAAAATATTGTACGTTACAGAGCCCAGCTTTTAGTTTGGGGCGACGATCAAAGGACAAACTGCGAAACCTCGGGCCCGCTCCCATAGCCGTGTTGCTTTGTGGAGGTGTGTGGAGCACATGTACCAATAACACGCATAAATTCAAACATCGGAAACGTATTTCTTAACCACAAAAGTTATATTGCTTTTCAACTTTTCACTTCTACGACAAGGTTCCCATTAGCCCAACACGTACATTTCAATTTGGTCCCTATTGTAATGCAGATACGATTTGAGTTGTCGTGGCGGGCGGGACAGACTAACGTTATATTTTAATAAGCGCTGTAACAATCTGGCGTAGGAATTTCTATGAATAAGAAACACTTAAGGCGCAGTACTGCGGCGGTCGGCGGCGGTCGGCGGCGCCCCTCAATGAATGTATAAACATGCTATTACATATAAATTGGGGAAACGCTTTTTCAATTTTATTTATTTTATATTCCCTTTTATTCGTTCCGTAATGCTGCGACTGAAGCGTCTTTTCGGTAAGTCTTTAAGCGTTAACATTTATTTTTGGGAAGGGAAGCGAAATGAAAGAAATCCCGCCCAGTAAATATCGTATGATTCATGCGAAATTCTTTTCGTCCTTTGTGTTGTAATCATTTTTATTCGGCGTTATTCATGTGGCCGGGTTACTGAGTGTAACGAGTTGAATATAAAGGTCGGTATAATCGTGTTGTTGGCAACAAAATAAAAGCCTAAAAGTCCGCCTTCATATAGTATCTATAGGTATTAAAATGACTTGATCAAATGTAAATTTTGTCGGTAAAACATTTAAACTAGTTTTAATAATTAAAAAACTGTGACGGAGGTATTTGTCGTGTATGGGAAATCCAGGAATTTTTACAAGCCCAAAACTCTCTATGATATCACCACTTTTAAAAATAGTTATTGCACGACCGTTCTAAGCAGTAGTAGATACAATGCACATTTGCTTTTATTATAATTCAAATTCACTGTGTCCCTTTATATAAATACCTCCCTTTAGAGGTAAAGGTATCAAATTCGTACCTCTTGATCTCGATGTTAGTGTACGTATGTGGTGTGTGTCGGCGTCGACGTATCCGTTGAGAAGCACATCGGCGGCGCGTCCCGCGAGCGCGCCAAATAACCTGAGGGCTCGGCAACCGCGCGCCCGAACCTACGCACACTTGACGCACCTCACGTACTCCACTACTTTATACAAACGTCATTTGTTCCATGAAGGGACAGTTTTGTATAATGGTTAGATTGTGGGAGAGTATATTTGGTGTTGGTAAAATAAGAGCATCCGACCAAATAGTGAATGTAGCGTTTAGAAATAAGCTAGATGTAGTTACTAACAGAGCGACAGGAACCGAAAGGAAAATTTCTTTCCACAGCTAATATTGAGCTGTGGAAAGAAATTTTCCTTTCGGTTCCTTTGCCGAAACAGTGTAAAAGAAATATACGTATGTAATTTCGTTTCCCAAGGATTCAAACTAATAAACTATTTATTTAATATCCTAATGACTCGTCGTATAAAAAATTGTTTCTATGTGGTCTAAAAATGTAGGTTTATCAGGCTTAATCTTTCATGTCGAAAGCTATTGGTTGATTGATTTTGACTGAATGGGAGCGTCGCTATGATTGATTATATTTATTTGTCTGCCGTGACGGCTGGCTAGCTCTATACCTATCTAGGAATACTTTTAACAAAGATAAATTTGAAGAGCAGGGAAACATTTTGTGCTTTATTGATGTAACGCTACGTATAGGTACTATTTATGGACCAAAAGAAATATATCGAAAGAGTGGACATATTCCGAATTATAGTTGTTTAGGGTGTCAACCGTGATGCCCGTGTTCGGATGCCCGGCAGATGTGTATATGCACGTATGTTACGAAAGCGAAAACGGCCAGTTTGTAGAATAATCTTGATACGTTGCAAGACATTTGCTAGCCCTGCTCAAAAATGTATGAGTATAAAACCCATTGTATAAAACCAATCTAAAAATACTGGAAAATTTTACAAATTATCCTAAGTTTTTCACCCATATTACCATTCAATATTTTATAAAAAATATTGAAAGTTCCACAGTGCACCATTAATTCCGTCAATAAGCGTCGGTCCCCGAGCGTGGCGTGTGGCGGTGTGCGCTCGGTGTGTCGTGAGAGCTCGCGGGTTCGCGTGGCGTGCACCCCGCTGGGAAATTTAACTATCGACTTGCCCAATTTCATCGCACGCTTTTTATTCAAATAACATCTATATTATCTTATTACGAAGTGATCCTGGTGATACAAGTATTTTTCGCACAATTTTATTTGTCACGTATACACCTCGCTTTAATAGTCTCTTTGGTTAAATTATTGTAGTCGGTAGTCTTGCGAAGGTAAATATATAGTATGTACACAGACATAGATCAAAATCTAAGACAGGTGTAGGTTGGACAGGTACAGGTATAGGATGGTAATTACTAAAATGTCTTTTTTTTTCAAGATTTTTTAAGCGTCAATTGTATTTGTGGTCATTGTAACTATGTATTTTATATTACAGCAAATATACAAGCTAACCATATTATATTATGTATATACAGAGATAACACGATAACTGGAGAGGATCAAAAGAAATGTCTGCATGTACTAATGCTATAGCATTGAGCCGAGCACCAGAGTACTTTTCTTTTAACCTGCAACGAAATTAATCCCAAGAAAACGAAAATAAATAGTTGGCAGCACATAACTGTTCACATCCTTTCATCGTAAAGCGGTAGACGACGAACGTCTGCCAACAGAGGAACAATACTAATAAATATAGGGCCTTTTTGTCGATTCATTACATTCATTTGCCATTGTTTTGTTTAGGTACATAAATCATTTATATACTCGTAATATCATGTTTCCTATTGTCCGTGTAGCAAAAACCCTTATTATGTTTATTCTTAAATAATTCAAATCGACTTAATGATGAAATTATTTGTCCATTTCGAAAAAACAAACGCTATACCATGTTAAAGTGAAAAGCTGTCGAGTATTGGGTGTGGCAGTACACTTGTGACAATCTCCTCGGGAATACAGTCGTCATGAACAACACACCCAGACATTACTTTGCAAGTAATTACTTAATAAACTGAATATTACTCTATAAATGATTTTGCTTTGAGTCATCAATTTTTGCTTACCTCAACATTTTAACTTGGAACTTTAAAGTCAACAGAATATACTTCTTGTTTTCTGAATAGGTTTGTCTGTTTTTTTCAATCAAAAAGTCATCGGTATCAAAATAAACTTACTTACCATATTTGTGTATGAGACTAATATCCTCCAGCTTCCCCTATCACATGGTATTATCTCATCAAGTGCGCCATCCGGGCTGTTTATAGCTTTCACCACTTTGCATATTATGTTTATAACTCAGCTATCTGAAAACAGAATGCATTTGCATGAAATTTAGCTCACACATAAACTGGATTACCGTACTATCACTAAATCCCGGTAAATGATACGGCTTAGTGACCGTTGTCATTGATAAATCAATTGTTGAATGTGTATATTTCATAAGTCATCTTTACTGAATGGAAATATGCGTTGTATTTACACGTAAAAAAATTAAAACTAAATTATTCGAAATGTAATGGCTATTGTATGTAAAAAAAATGGCATATATAAAACTCAATTTTATTTCAGTCTTCGCAAATATAAAGATATATAAAATGCACATAAGATAACAATTAAAAAGATAAATACAAGTCATGAATTTTTCTAATGAATATTTAAAGGGAAAAAGAGAGAATTGTTGAACGTCGCCCGGCAGTTCATAATGTTTATCAGTACGCTCCGCGCCCGCGGCCACAACTAAATTACAATAATTATAAAGAAAAACAGCTCACTATGTTTTTAATAAGAAGAATATTTCAAGAGCAAGCGGCGATTAATTATGGGCGTGGTCGGAGCACGCCGCACCTCGCCCGTGTAGAAACGATCGCCGAGGGACCACAATGTAATACCGACACAGTTTCACAATTCAAAAATTAATTGTAATGACTTTTTAAAATATGTACTTGGGTGTATTTTTGGGGCATAGTAGATCTTCAGTTTTTAATGGGAAACATATTTTAAATTTTGAGCTGGACTAAAACACACAGAAACTAGAAAATGAATTTAAAAAGTCGTTTTTCTCGCATTGTTCTAGAAATAATATTTTTGAGGGACAAATATTATATCGCAATATTTTCAAGATTTTTCCTTTAAAATTCTCTAAAAATATAAACTCTTGCAAACTCGTGAGCTCTTGCGTCAATTTCAAAAGAATGGCTCTTGATTATTTTGTGGAAAAAACTCGAATATCGCTTTAGAATACGACGCGTGGGGAAGGAGAGGACGTCGCGCGGTTGTCGGGCGTGAGTCGAATGATAGTCGGCCGAGTGTCGGGCGACAGTCGCGCAACAGTCGCGCGAGGGGACGTGATTACACGTTGTCGTCCATGCATATGTATGAAATTACCGCACGTTTGTACGTTATGTTATTTGGTAGTACGTTTAACCGGCGCGCTCCTCCTCGCCTATATTTAAAACTCATCGATTCCGCGACTCGTTTTATTGTCAAATGTTGGCGGCGCGGCGGTTCATTAATTTTATGTGACGTTCTTTGTAGAAAATGCACGTTTGGTTTTGAATTTTTTATATTACGTTTGGGAGAATATTTATGGGAATTCTTTTAGGTTTCTATAATGGTGTAGTGCAGTTTGTGCTGTATGCGGGTCAGGTATATTTTATAAAAATGATATTCCAAAAAGATCCTACAACATTTCCTTAGTCTTCAGCGCTCACGTCAGATTCTTTCAAACTATTCTTTTTTTAGATTTATTTGTTTTTAATGTACCAGAAAAATACAAGGAGCTTTATAATAATAACGCTGAAATATGTTAAAAAATTCTCCAATAAAACGAAACCATTAAATATTATCGCGTCAAAAGATTTTCAAATTGCGATCTCGTTTTAAAGGCGACACCACAAAGCGATTCGGTATTAATAACAGTGACGGACTGCCAATAACCGGGCGCGCGCCGACACACCGACCTACCTACCTCTATAGCCCCCACGTACACCTAGATAAAGATTTCAATCACGGATTGATTTTTCATTTTGAAGCAATTATTAATCTATCATTATTATATTAAAAGACAACACGCGTACTTTTATTTTTATAAATTATGTAAAATAACTGCATTTATTAATAAAGAATATTTATTTTTTATGTCTAATATTCTTTCTTTCAAAAGACATCCTGGACTGTGGAATATTTTACAAGTTCCTGATTTACCCTTATACGTTTAGAAACATTTCTGCAGGACGACATACAGCACATACTCACTATCAAAGGCTGTGGTTCCTTGCATAAATTCTACTCTATTGAAGAAACTACACAGTTTACAAAGCAAAGTCACGCGACGGGGTTTTATTAAACCTAACTAACGTTATAAATGTGTAATTTTGCTGTAAAACTAAACATTATAAAGCTTAATTAATTAATTTGTTTTTCATTAATTATAGGAGTAATTTTGGGCTATAAAATATTTTAATGTCAAATGAAACCTTGTTGTTCTATTACTTTTTTTAACCACCTTCTTACGTAACGAGGGTCACGTCATAACATCAAGTAAACATTAGTGACAACCTGGTGGCTGTACAGTCGCGATTGACGCGTGTGATTTGTGTGACGAGAGCACAAAGCCGGGCGAGCGACATTTTGAAACCTTTCACCAAACCTCAGTCAATAATTCACAGGTATTGAGTGAGTCGCGTGAAACTAATGCATATTTTAACATACATACTCTTTGTACAACGGTGTATAACTTTTGATTATGTTCATGTGGTTGATAAAAGAAATTGTCGTTTAAATTTTGGATTATTATCATACGTATAAGTAACACGCAATACGGACGAACCTATTACTAGTTTCCATGTTGCTACGGAGTATTTCGAATTAAAAACTTAATGCCACTCTATTTGGAATATTTGCTAAACGTAGCTGTGCAAACGCAAATGGATCCGCCGCAAAGTTAACAGGACACAAATTTGAGATATTATGAAAATGAAAAATACTTAAATTCAAATATCCCTGCATCGCAATTCGCAAGAGAAATTAATTTTGATTCGTCCATATAATTAGAGGGGCGACAGCGCGACGGCGCATTTGAATTTAAATGCCTTTTCAAAAAATTCGGATACTCCTTGGAGCGATGTTAATCAAACGGAAAAAATATCCCAAAGCGGCTTTATGAAAATACTCCGAGCGTTACGTACTCATTTACATATTTCATGTTTCCGTGTTGTGTCGAGTATTTGTACGGGAATACTACGGGTTGTAAGCACGCTGTGTGGTTGCCAATACACACACAATACTACACTCCTTAATTACTAAAATGATACCTATAAGATTAGTTAGTTTGGTTAGAATCAGGATTTAATAAATCCATGCACTAACCGTCGAGTATGTCGGTTGTCGAAACTATACAACAAAATTATCATTGCAAAAATATGTTTCTTTGCAATTTAAAGTTAAATATCCACTAAACTGCTATCCGAGGAAAAAACACAGTTCATTATATTCTTTAAGGCTAGCGACAGAAGTGTGCCCCGTGCGATAGAGCGCTTCGGTTCCACTTTCGGGTTTTTCCAGTACAATACGCTACGAAACAGTATAGTCTCAGAAAATGTACTCAAAAACGCTTACGGTCTGCCCAATCATAACGAGTCACTTAAAACATATCTGACGAACTAGTCAAGTATAAAAAGCAATGGCTGCGAGTTGCAGCACACTGATAGTCTCGCGTGGCTCGTACGCTCACATACCGCCAGTGGCCGCGCTGCTCGTCCATAAAAGCAAGTACAAAGCATTATAATAGATCCAAATGGGAGCACAATAGCGCTGACGAGTGCGCAGGAACAATGCGGACTGCACCGATTAAACGCTTATTCAGCGCTTGTTTAAGCGGCGAGCGCCACAGTAATCTCGGCTATGATTGCCGGCCCGTAAACACGCCGCCCCGCGGGACACTAACACCTAACTTATTGCTGTCCCGCTAAACTTACATTCGCAAAACCTTTTTACGTCCACTTAACAGTTTCTCTCCCACAGGACTGCTATTGACTCGCTACTTGGTACCACGGAACTATATTATATCATGCGCAGTTATGTAGTCGAATGTATGTGTCGACTTCTCCCTAGTCGGTCAAAGTATAACATTTGTGAATAATGCTGCTCCCACGCTAGGACACCGATACCTGCAGTGGATAATGAACCTACAAATATAAATCTAGATTAAACAATTGTCCAATACGCGGAAATGTAATTCGCGGTTCATTTAATTGTCATCGCCACGCCGTATTTGTAGTTATAATAACATAATATCGACTCCATTCCGTGTTGCGTAACCGATACTTTTGTACAATTATTTTGTAACGCACCCGCAGCGATTTCAATTGGTGCAATGCAATTTTGTATTTTCAAAAATATATTATTTACACAGTCATGAACGTTTTGACAAAAACTAGGGAATTTTTTATTTGTATATTATTTCCTCACTTACCAACGGATTATGACAAGCCTATTGCCATTAAATCAAACTACTGGACGACCGTGCTGGTACCGAGATTGTTTTATGGCACGTTTTCTCAAGTAAATTTTAAGTAGAAGCGCAGAGACTGGACTTGTGGCCGAAAAACGGGAATACGCTGGCCGCCTATTACGTACGACTGATATGGAGCCTGGCGAAATATAGATGCAGAAATGTACCTCTTTAGGAAATACGGGCTTAGCATTGTGTCAATGTGTATATATGTATTTAGTATGTTATTTTTACGAAGTAAACAGAACGACGCCACGTACTGCGTCACCACATTCCTTTAGTAAGTGAGTGCACGGTATCGCAAGCGGATGTCTCCACACTACGTGCTTCCTTAGGCGCTGGTGTTACTCTTGATATTGTCACACTGCCTGTCACATTATCCAGCAGTAGCCTACTTATATACATATGTGAAGCAGATAGAACATAAGATAGGAAAGTAAGGTAGAACTCCGGAATAAAGAGGCCGACTTGACCAGGTCATACAAAGTTACAAGCTATATATACATTGATTTATACAGAATCTTGACCAAGTCTTTCAACTAAAACCATGCCATATTTTTTTGATACGCAAAGACGTATTAACCCTCATTTCTACTGACAATAGTGAAAATGCCCAATCCAAGGTTAAGACCGGGAAGTATTAATGGCCACAGTTATACCGCAAGAGGAAGGAGGTAATCACATTTTAACAAAAGCAGATCCACCGGAGATCCAATTTACTGATAGTAAATTACTATGAAATTCATAGATACTATTTGCGTTAGTGTCTATGGGTTTCACATAGCATCACATGGATAAAAAGAAAATGCGTAAAAATCTCCAAAGTCGCAGGTGTTGAACTGTGTCACACGCACGCAGACGCACTGACACACGCTCACAACATTTTACGAGTTTATAATTTGGTATATATTTTTATTTTTATCTTCAGTTTTTGGTTATTGCATTTTACTTTTAAGTTTTTTGTTGCCTCTTTATATTCAAGAATTCTTGCATTTTAAAATAATTTAGATTATTATAATATTTTATTTCATGTAAAACTACTTTATTTTAGTTCTTGGGGGAAATGGCCATGCAGGCTGAAATACAGGTTCGCTCTAGTTTAGCTGCAGCTGTCACATACCTCACGCATTGGTTATAAATAATAAAAAAATATTTATTTATTATTGTCCCGCAACCTTCAGCGCTGTAAGCTTGTATACCTTCACTGTAACACGACAACTGTTACTCGCTTGAGGGATAAGGAATATGGTTGAATGATTGACTGCACGTAATAGTATTGAGGAATTTTTCGAGTGGACCTGGTTTAAGAAGTGGCTCGTACCCATATAGTATACGACCTCGAAATAGCATCTTTTTAAATGGATACCAATGTTCTAGTCAATATTTAATACAAAAAAATAAATAAAAAAATGTTTCACTGATACCTTGTTCTATTTCTAAAAAATAGTGTGGGTTTACGCAAAAAATAAGGGTAAAAATAAAGTGCACAGTGCGCAGCGGTTGGCAACAGCCTGCAGTAAACAAATCTTAGTACAGCATTAACCGGCGGCAGAGCGGCCTCCATACAAATGCGAAAATAGTCCGCGTGAAAATTCGTAATGTTTTGTCTGCGCTGGCCTAGTTCCACTAAACCCTGGGAGGATAATCCGATGCTCTAATATATCCATCCGGCGGGTTGAAGTGGTATTTTATTTAAGAGAGTACATCTGAGCTGCAACAATCGCGCCGCGCACCCGCTTCACTCAACTGCAGCCGTTTTATCTGCACCCTCAGCCGCCCCCCTCCGTCCCGCCCGCCCCCGCCGCCCCGCACCCACACCCCCGCTGTTAGCCGACAAGTTTCAGCTCATCTTTTCAAGGATTACCGTTTTTTAATTCCGCGCCGTTGTTTCTCGGCGGAATAAAGATTTGCGCGCAGTCGCTTTGCATCAATACTTAAGTGCTTTGTCTTTTAAGAGGGATATATACGCGCGGGTAGTTTTTGTCCGTAACTTGAAATGTAAAACCAGAATTAAGTTATGGGTATGCTTTTCTACTCCTAAGGGATTGTACACAATCATACAGTTGAAGTTGCTCAGAACGAAAAGGCACGGAAAAATTTTACGTTGTTTTTTTACAACACTTTAGTATTAAAAAAAAACAATTGGTACAATTTATAACTTTTCCAAAACATTAAACTATCAGCTGAAATCAATCGTCACTCTAATATTTATCTACAGACTATCACATTAATGTGGTGACAAGGTGAATGTTCGCTAGACACGCTCACTAACTGTTTACATTGATTAATTCACTTTTGGATCCATGTACAAAAACAACACAGGGTTGATTATTTATTTTGACCGAATATCATTTCAAAGAATAATATTATTGTTGATTTTATTAATGAATTATTTAACACGAATAGAAATCAAAACAACCTAGATTGGAACTACAACCAGCCGCACGTAAATCTATGAATGAATATGAAGCACGGTGTTGCAGCGGAGGTAGGACGGCGCGGCGGAGACGGCCCGCAGCCGCGGAACAATGGAACTTGCTAATGAGCGACTTAACTGGCGGCGAATTACCAGCCGGCTCGCTGCGAACAAACATTACTTGCATATTTTTATGTTTCCACATCGGGTCCTCCCGTCGCCCGCAGCGCCGCACTCTTTAACACCACTTTATACGTTGTATGCGGCGAGCGGCGCCGCGCAACACCAAATTAACTTTACATAAAGCGCTCGCCTTTATTTATTGCTGTTTGTTTGTCAATTTTTATATTTATGCCATTTGTTTATTCCAGCTCGACGGAGCCGACTCAAAGAAGTGTGCGCTTTTTATTTTATTCCGAACTGCAATGCATCATCGTCGACTGAGGAGTAATTTTAAACCGCTTGAAAACTGTTGCAGCTGAAACAAAGTCGGAAGCTATTAAGGAGCTTTTCAGCAAATACGGTTTAAGTATAACAAACTGCTGACGGAAAACGGCGTGACGCTCTCTTAAGCCTTTATACCGTCACTTCGCTGGAGGCGTTACTGGAGTGTCTTTTTTATTTATTTTTATTCATACTATATTGCTGTAAGAGGATCTTTATAACGTTTCTTTTTAATTTCATTAGAACGTTTTCAAGCTTCCAATATTAATTCATAAAATTTTATAATATTTTACACATCATCATTCATCATTCTCTTGCCCTGCTCCCAATTTTTAATTTTATAATATTTTACTATGTACAAAAAATATTTTTAATTATTCAACTGATAGGTATCACTTTTTATACTTACTTGGAAACGATTCATTATTAGAATTTTATATGGTATTCTGACAACAATACGTCGTAACCCTCATCAATGGGCGGTATAAAAATTCATACAGAATGAAAATGAGAAGATCATGCACACCCTCATCATTAGACATCTAGGAGTACATCTTACGACAGTGTATTCCATTAGCAGTAGGTAATGTTTATTTGCGCGATAACTCCGGCTGAGTGTGGCAGTATTGCAGTGGTCTCCACATACATATGTGTAGCTATGTGGTCGCACACAGCCCGCGGCCGCCCCACTCGCTTTATATGCCGGTACTCGGCCGACAGAGACGTACGCCAGCCTTACAAACGTTTTGCCATACGTGGCCCGCGAGAATATTTCTATCCAATCGCAAATGTGCAGAGTGTGTCAGCACAATATTTGTAACTGATAGAGCGGAGTTAACACTGAATTGGATGTAGTGACCATGATAGGCAAAGGAATGCTCATGTGATTTTGTACATATTGTAAAGATGAATTTAAGAGCGACTTTGATACATGAAGTAACCATTTTAAAATCTTTACAAACTTATTAACGATATCGCTTTAAGCTTATGTCACTATACCTTGATCATGACACACATTTATTCTTAGGTGTCACGACTTTCAATGAATACAGAACACAAAGGTAGGAAATTCATTAAGACTGCTTAAGCTTTTGACAGAAACACAAGAAGTTCTGAAAGCTAGGTAAAATAAAAAACGTGCAACGCTCGGGTTCGTCCCTGCGCGGGTCTTTCAGGGCGTCCCTTTGCGTCGCCATATGTGCTGATGCAATGTTGATAGCCGCTGTTTGTGCCGCTGTTTGTCGCGCCTCTTCACTCGCTGCTACACACGTTGATACTTTCAATAAGACACCGCTCACCACCACACATCGTACAACCCTCCGCGCAAGTGAGCACGTGTCATTACGTGAATGCGGTCAACAGCGCCACTTTTGCACTCCCTGTATCGCTGTATGGCTATTCATCTCGCTGCTCTAATTTCGATATGAGCTCTATGCTCCCGGCGGTTGTTCAGACCGGCTCTTTTTACATTAATTTGTGAGCGTTATCTCACACAGGTTCTTCATGTCTGTAACACTTTATAGAATACGTTGGGGTAGGTATAAAACTGAGGTCAGTATGGTTAGCATTTAAAACTTAGTAATTAAAGCCATGTCCCCTTCTTTTTTTTAAGTAATACTGAAACCTTTCTTTACTTTTATCAGTATGTTTTGACTTTCGACGAGAGTAACCACGAAATAAATCATACCTAAATTCAAACACAATTTACCTAACGGTTAAATAATTAAAAAGCTATCAATGAAGGAATTTAACTTTCTCGCGCCTTGGTCCGACCGGCGCCGGCTCACTCCCTAAGTCCAGGGAATTAACAGCGTTTGATGTTGGTACACAACAAAAGGCGAGCGCTAAAAGGTGCACACCGGTGGTTTTTTGCGGCGGCGGTAATGGCACAAAACAAGGTGTTGTCGCCGAATAAACACGAGTGGAAGCCGCGGCTTTTAGCTCCAGCCGAGCCGATAACTCGGTACAGCACACTAGCGGGACTACACGGCCGGGGGACGAGCCGAAGTGCTGGTAAGTGGATGCAAGCAGATTTATGTACCGCGTGCATTAAAAATAATGGACCCGCCACCGGCTGATATTGAACGGAAAACATGGATGTAATTACTTGCTGCGATTATTTATCGACATTGCACTTAGACACATGGTCAGCGCGTCATTAGGTGCAATAGAAAATGTTGGACTCATACTGTAGCCTAATGCAACTATGTACTATGACTAAAGGACTAGCTTCAGCATATTGTTCTGTTATAAGATAGTAGTTATAAGATCATCAAACGGCGATATAACATCTCCAACCACGTGGTTTACAATTCCTTTTGTCAAAATCAAACACGTAGGTAATAATTATACTAAAACAGTAGCATCACCTGCACATTTCTTACAAGCCTCTTATGTTAATGACGGACGGCGCTGCTCGTCTCAGGCAAACTCACCGCGCGCGGCAGTAATTGTGTTCGAGGGGGTTCGTTCACACACGGTATACGTTATACCAACTTACAAGACAAACTAATAACTAATTATAGTGAGAACTCGCGCGCCGCATTATCTCATGTTCCGTGCGGAGGCTGCACGCTCTGGGACACGTTCCGCCGCGCTCCACCACACTCCACCACACTCCAGCACGCGCCCTCCACTCTTATTAGTACTAGCCCGCCCCGAGAGTAGAAGACGCATTGTGTTTGTATAAATTCTTGTAATAACAGTAAAACGAGAACAGTTGGAGACAAGAGCTGGTTGCGTACAAACGACGGCAGAATGTTAGCGCGACGAGCCAATCTTTATAAAACACTCCACTAAACTTATTCTAAATTAAAGGAGTTCTGTTTCGCTTACAAATTGTGCTGCTTTGTTAAATTTATTCATGAAAGTGACATATCTTGGTATTTGTGCGAGCGTCTCCGCCCGCACTCCGCCGCGCGACACTCGCAACAAATGTAACACAAACACCGCTCTGTGATGAGTCTCGCTTTAAAATGTACTCATAAAACAACAGTTTCCCTCTCCACCACCGTCTGCACCTTACACTCCATCCACGCAGCTGTTTTTATATAGGAGTTATAGTTTACAAGCAGTTTGAGCCGGCGTTGTTTGAGTGCTATGTGATCTGTTCAAGTAAAATGGATTCAATATTATAGCCGGTGGAGCTAACCGAGTGACCTTGTGAATATAAAATTGAATGTTGTAACGGAACACCTCATTCTCTACTTTCGGAAATGCATCGTGTAACACTCACAGTCTTACAAATACTAGAACTCTCCGAGCGCCGAGTTTTATCAATGTTGTACGGTGCAGTGCAATGCGAACTATCATTACACCGACATGAGTTTCCCCAACTACGTGTTTCCAATAGAGCGTGCTGGGAGCGGCACGGGGCGCCATACTTAATTAACTTAGTGCTAAATAATTCCCGTGTCGTAAGAGTTGCGCTTGGAGGAGCGGGCGGCGTCTCCCCGACATTATCTGCAGCTCCATCAGCACAGCTCCACGGTTAATTAACTTTACACTGTATTATTTTAACGTAATTACTATCTGGAATTGGACACGTGTGGAATGAAGTTCCGTGGAGAGACGCCGCCGCCCCCCGTGCTCTACACACTTACTGCGACAAAATTGACTATCAAAGTTTAACGTGTTTGCCATGCCGGAGAGTATTACAAAATGTCTTTGTTATTCTAACGTGAGTCTATGTAGATCAGAAGGGAGGTTTTCTTTTTGGAAAACTTCTAACGAGAAGTATAAAATCAAATCAAAAATAATATGTGTCGCTAAAAGTTATGTCACATTAGTTATGACACACACTACAATACCCTACATCAATATAACCTGTATTATCTCGGGCCAAATCGGGTGAATTTCTATAAAAAGACACGTACATTTATCCCAAAATGAATGACATTATCCAACTCGTGTTCTGACGAAAGCCATCAGCTGAACGCGTGTTGCCGCCCAACTATTTGTTTATGTAAGTAAACGAGTTAACGCGACAGCCGCGCTCGCCTCACGCCGCAACAAGCGCCGCCACGCAACTTCACCCGACACACTATTTTAATGTTCCGCCAAACCGTTGACTAACGGCCTGTTACCAACTTGATTTAATTAGGACTCGCCGGTGCACGGGAAACTCTCTCCCCGCCCACCTTATCGCCGGGCGTTAGGGGCGAGTTTGGAATGAACGCGCCGAGTCCATACACAGCCAGTACACGTGGCGGTAATGATGACGAAGTTCGAGGGCGGTTTTTGATTCCGTTTCGTGAACAATGTTTGGCGCAACTCCAGGCCGCCGTGTCAGTGCTAGTTAAATTAGTTTGTGGAAATGTGTAACACTGCGACTACATGCACGGTGCCGTAGTTGTGACGATCGCCTTCACCGACACTCACGAACACCGAAATTCATACTTCGTGCTAATTGGTAGATTTCCGAACATGCCTACGAACTTGATACATTCGTCACATCTGTTGAATGAGGAATAAAATAAGGTTTCGAGGCTAAAACTCTGCTTACAAGCCCAGTAGAGCCGCGGATTAAATCCCAGAACAAATAAATAACACTTGGGTCATGGATGGCCTGATATATTTTTTCTGTTTGTAAACTCCTTCGCGGTGCAATTCAGATCAAACTATTAGCCAAGACTGCTTAACAAATTACAATACGAACTAACATAACTCCTCTAAGTTCCTAAAGTAGTCAAACATAAGGTTCGACACTTGTTTTAAATTTTTACGACGTATTTAAAAAATTCAAAATATTTTGTTCAAAATCCCGTTCTGTTCACCCCACGCATGGGAGAGCAGCAAATATTTGTTCCACGTATTAATTAATATTATATCCAAATGAACTTGGTGATGCTTTCTCACTTACTCGAATTTGATATTCCCAAAAATTTTGTTAAATATTTACACATGAAAATTAATTTTCGATATGGATGTTAACATTATGCCGCTACGGATTGGATATAATTTGCTGTAAACTGCAGGCTGTCTTAACAGTTATAAAATCAGCCAACGCAACAGATGTGGACTATCGTAGCGTGTACCTGCGGTCCTGCACGTTACGCACCCACATTACATACACATTGCCATCAAACTGACGTTATTGTGAAGAAATCGAAAGGCTATAGCATGCACTCAGATAAATTATACAATACCAACAAAAGAACAGAATCAGGTTGGTACTAGTGTGACTTGGCCATGCCGGTAAAAAATCCAATATAAGCTTGTTGAAATAATTATAGTATCAATAAAATAAGGGCTGAAATATTTTTATCTATGTGATTGGTACAGGGAGGAGGGAGCGGATTGGCGCGGAGGAAAGGTAAAAATTTATGGATTTCCTTAGTTTTACGAGGGCCGCTTTTAACTTATTTTTTTATAGTCTATAAACTGAAAAGGGTTTGTCGCAGTAAATACACTTCCTTTTTATTATACAGTGTACGGCGTTCCCTCGTATCACTGCATTAAATATGACAAACAGTTTACAATTTATTGACAACATCAATCTTACCCTCAAGGAGCATTACAATTTACAGGTGAACCAGTTGATAAATCAAAAGAACTTTACATCATACGTACATAAACACCGTAATCCACTTGGACTGCAATAGGAATGCTCTATTTCCGCGGCGCATTGTCACTGTCCCACAAAAAATTGACGTGAACCACTACTTAGCGTTTTAATGTGCAAAAATATACTCGTGAACAGCGACCACAAAACGTAGGTGTCAAACCTACAACAGTAGCACAGACATGACAAATCATCAGGATCGGCCAGAATCGGTACTCGTCAGCTAATAAAACACATAGTTATTTAATTATTTAAAGAAGGAAGCTAAAAACTTGCAACTTCACAACATACTTGTGTTGAAATGTGTTCGAAAATAAATTAAATTAAACAGACCTGACCGTAACAGAATATATACAAGAGTTGATGCAGAAAATGCCTCACTACGCCACATTTTACACTTTATGTGCCGTGAAAGATTTTGTCGCATAATATAAAAGCTTTGTGCTCTATGGAGAGTAATAGTATATTATTAAGTCGTGCATTTTGTATAGACATTACCGGAGGCTGGGGCATCTCGTCACAAGATGGACGTACAGAAGCGCCGCACTGGCTAACATCTATGTGTGGCCATAGAGACACCGGGACACATAAATTTATATTAAATTCTAGTGTTTGTTACCACATCATCACGACAAAGTTGGTACGCTTATGTCAATTTATAGCTAAAGCGCGGACATATATGATTATTTAATTACATGTAACGTAGTTTTTTTCTCGTATTTCATAAACTGCTAGTGCTTTGCAGCAGATACAAATAGACACTACAGTATTCGAAGAAAATTACGATACCGTAAAACTCCATGATTGACATAATTTTATAGGCTCGTGTATCCGCCGTTGTGGTGGCCTGTTCTCGAGAGTATGTGGGCGAGTAAGTATTCTCTTTGTGCGACCTCTAGCAACTCGCTACAAAGGCCAGTTAACGCGCCTCTCGCCGATAGTCCGCACTCCTCGACACCCGCCTGCTGTGCGCCACGCATCACTGCATATGCATCTCTACCCTTTGTCTAAGGAATACCGAGAATACTCTCTTTCTACGAGAAAACTAAGCTGAATACAATGTTAGTGCATTAATAGCCGCTTGCGTTGAAATTGAAGTTTTGACTGTATAATTATACTATACAAGGTATTTTTTTTAATAATACGTATATGAAATAATAGTCTTCTGCCCTAATAAAGCCCGCGTAGTAGAGAGCAAACATAAGATTTACGCTATTTCGAGAACATTTCCAAGCTGTTGTTACTGACAACTAAATAAAAACCGCATTACAATTCATACTACGAGACCATCTCGGCTGCAAAAGAGCTGTAAATATATAAGTGTGAGCGCGCGTGCCGTACGTTCCGTTGGGCGGCGGCGGCCGGCGGTAGATATTGGAGCCAAGGGCGCAACACCCGCCGCGTGCCGCGCTGTTGAGCGAGCGCCCGCGGGACACACACCAGATCGTCACGCTACTCGGCAAGCAATGAGACAACTGAACTGAACAAGTATGTTGTTGTATGTTAATTAAAAAGCATTGTGAATTCGAAGCCGTTAACAAATTTAGTAACCTTCATAGTATGTATAAAATCATGGGATATGATTTTAAGATTTAGTAAAATCCATGATTAAAACTCCAATTATTGTAGCTGACAATACATTAAACAAACAACTCATTCATTTTGTAATTTGACTTATGACTTACTTTGCTTTCATTAAGAATCTTATTGACTGTCTCATGATCGCGCTGCACAACACGCTGCACGAACTAGAGGACCTCGGTTTGAGACCCGTGTCATACAAAGTGTTATTAGTTTTCTCTATTATGAAATTTTCAGTAACAGCGAGGAGTCCGGAAATATGCTTGAAAAACGCAACAGACTCCCCTCTATTACGTGTAACTAATACATATCTGGCAAAATGTGTGTGCAGAAATGCACTGCTACCTAACCCTTCAGGCAGGCTATGAATGAATGCACAATTTCTTCAAGAATAAAACAATATCAATTATAATCATTATGGTTTCTACTAAAGCTATTAAAGTTGCATCACTGTACCAACTTGCACTACCGCGCGAGGCGAGCTGGTTTTTGCATGCAACCCTGGCACCCGCACGCTCGGGTCCTCTTATCAGCGTCCCGGGATAACCCGTCGTACCCTCGTCCTATCGCGAATCTCTCCCCCCTCACCCCGGTCGCAGCCGCCCCGGACTCCTCCTAAAACTGTGACGAGTGATTTTTCAACATGATGGCAAAGAGCTTATCATATCTTGAAAAAAGGCAAAAATGCTGATGCATTTCCATGGGAACCGATACATCCGAGTTAATTGTCACTCCCCGTGGGACGATTATAAAAGGATAAGTTGTATATGAAATACAATATTTGTCTGTAGTCGCGGCTATGTAAGTTTCCACACTTAATATACTGTCACTGCTGGGGCATATAAACAAAAATACCTGTTGCAATATAATGACCTCCTATAAAACTAATGCTTGACATTAGCAAGTAGATGAGAGCCGGCAATAAAACACGGTTCATTAGGCAGGCCGCCGCCCGTCGCGGTGAAATAGCTCGCTGTAGATGAGATAAATTGTGCGAGTCACCTCGCCGGAGCACGCGGGACGGGCGCCGCCGCGACACCCACACAAATTCACAATTTCCAATTTACACGAAATTGGAAAAACGGAAAAAAATTCAGCGGAAAGAGTGTTGCAGTAACGCGGGCTCCACTCCGCGCTAAGTCTCCACCGGCACTCCCGCTTTTCAACCGAATCTACCAAATCTCATTTGGAACAGCACTCGGGCCAGCAGCACCACATTACCAATAATGTGTATCATTTTGTGCGCGGAATCTCATTCCAGATAAACTTTTATGGATTCGTTTGAATGCAGATTCGTCCTCAAAGTATCGCTAGTATCGCATCCGTGTCGCGTGGGCTACGTCGCGAATGTTCTTCATAATATTCGCACATAAAACTCCGCACTGAAACGTTTTATACGAGTCGATTTAATGGAGATATAGTATCTACAAGTACACGGGTTGTAATCAGACGTGTGAAAGTGTTATATAAAATTCTTAATGCAAACCATTTGGTTATTAACTGATTTATGTGCGTATAACTATTTATATTAGCTAGACCCCACGGTGATAGATGTTTTTAAACGCCAATTGTTTTGTGATCACCGTTGCTATTTCTTACCGTAGCTTCCGATCACGCTCTGAATACACCCTGTATAAAAAGTCCTAGGACGTCACTGATATGACCGATTTCGTATAAGCCGTTATTATAATATTTACGAGTAGAACCAACGGTGGTTGTCTTACTACCAACTGTGGGTACAACGTGGATAATTTTAAAAATAAACTAAAAAAAAGCTTTTTGTGCAGTAAACCTTTTGTGCTGTAAGTGATGTCTGGTGCAACACAGACACGTCGTTAATTATCGAAAGGTGTGTAAACACAAAGGCAATTACAAAAATGATCGCAAAGCAATTAGTGCGGCGACCGCGGCTAAACCTGCGCCCATCCATTTGGCCCGGCACCGCTGCCTCCGACACTGACCGTACTAAACCCCCCCCCCCTCCCGATTCTCCCCTTCCCCGCACCCCCGCCACCACCCTCCCAGCAATTATAATGTCCAATTGAAAGGAAGCCAACTAAAAATGAAACTAAATTGGTGAGCCAGCTATTTCTCATTTTCGCTGTACTTCTGTTTCTGTAAGTTTATTGGCAGAGTTAAATATCTTCATTGCGACTCTTATCTCTGATATTAATCTAGATTGAGGATATAGTAATATGGATTATATAAAGGTTTGGCTTAAACGTAATTAATTTTTAATGAGATGCATAATTTTAAGGTACATATATTTTATGGAAATTGTACATAAATATTTATGTCCAGCTGGGCTTTCTATCTTAAATTATAACCGTACAGAAAAACGTTACATCTCAAATGGAACGTCCTAACAGGACTCTTTACCTATGATTGTCTATGTCAACGAGTATGGCGCCAGAAATTTAAAAACAGAACACTACAAAGCCAGTGCGATATTGAGCCGGCTCATGTGTGGATGGGTCGTGAGTATTTCCCGCGCCGTCGAGTGCACGACACCGCCCGACGCCACCGAGCTGCGGTATCTGCCGCCCACTCACTAAACACACCACTTTATGAAGCACTCACACTTCACCACACCTCACAATGCCACGCTTAGTACAATATGCTGGGTGGAATCACAGCTCCACTGGCTTCCGTATTAGATTTTTCCCATATGCTCGTGTATTTTTGTATTCTTAAGTAAAAGCGTAGTTGCTGGTCTAAACTTATTGAATTGTTAAGGACAAAACATTTATAAAACAGCTTATTTATTTTGTGATAGTTGAAGGATCTTATCCAATGGATGACTACCACGCACTTACAGGGAACAGCCCTTTATTCTGTTTAGCCCTTTATTCTATACTTCAGCAAAAAAGTTGATCCCTATTATTTTGTTCAGTGTGTTTTTATTTGTTTTAGTATATTATGGAAATCAATTAATGCTCGATGCATATGTTTCCTAGAATAAAAAACAGAATAACTGCTAGTTTGGTTATCTGCCAATAATGAGAATTTGATTCAACATAATGCTACGGGAGGAACAAGCCAAATCCGGACTTAGGGTCTTCCAAGCAGATATTATTAATAGTTATCGTGCGATGGCGAACGCAGTTCGAGCGCCCATAAAGGAAATCGCTCACGCCCCGCTCGGCCTGCGCTCACACTGCGCTCAGACTGCGCTCACAGCGCTCACGGGGCGAGCGCGCCAAATTGCCGCACACCGATTGAAATGAAGAGAGTCGCACCATGCGGAATTGCATTGGCCGCCGTAAAAGCAGCTCGGGAGCTCTACAGCACTCGCCCGGAATCCGTTCCATTGCAATACATTAATAGAGCATTTTATAAACTCCACTATCGTTTAATTTTGTTCGTTTCTATTATCTTCACGTAGCTCCGAACGGAACGGGATCAAATGAGATTTATTTCCAGTAGATATTATATTCGATTTGGATCGAGATCATAATTTATTTAGTTCAGAAGGATAACGTGTGTAATCTCGACGTACCTCAGTGCCCAAGAGCAACATTGTTATACTATTGACTGCATCTTCTCATCATAAAAACCACCACGTACTCACATCACCACAATTTTACATTTCGCGAATGCTTTGCCAATTCATTCATCAATTTGACGTCAATCTTTTCTGCTTGTCTTTCATATGTTTCATGTTCTTTAAACTTTCAAGGAGACCAACCAAAAAAACATCAGATTTTCTCATTTTGTGATACTCTTGGTGTAAGCATTTATTAAACATGACTGACTTGGGTCGATTTGAGGACCATGTTGTCCTATTAAACTATCGCTCTTTTGTAAGAAGAAAGTTTTCCAATCACAACACTATTGAAACGACGTTTCGTTTATATTGACGACGCCAATAATACAATCCATAGATATTTTACGATGTTTAAATATAACAAAGCAAAGGCGGACGGGCCTTGAGAAATATCGCCAATTGTGTAAACCAGTTGGTTGGAAAGTGTCGACAAAACTAGACTCGGCGACGCGGAGTGAATGCGCACACCTGGGCCGCCCGGCCCCTACCACGCACCACCAGTGCTTCACACGACAACCTATCTCACGGCAAGTGTCTTGTAATGAGAAATTCATCATCATCATCGTTATCAACTAAGAGAAATGAGAAATTAATAATACGAAATAACATGCTTATAAATCCTACCAGCATAACAAATCATTGTACTACCTAAGTGGGTACCCTGCTTTAATTAAGTAACCAAAAAACTCTGTACACCTAGAACAAAAGCACGTAGTTACATGTGAAACAAAGTAAAGCTGAAATCAGTAACGTACATGGTGACCGATGCAATGTAGGTACTAACAAAGTAACTCGAACCACCCATGTAACAAAATATAGAGTAATAAAATATTATCCACATTTATTTCCAATCGTTCACATTTAGCGGTAATAAATAAATAATTCGTGAGCAGCATATTATATTTTCAAACTATTGCATTGTATTTTGAAAGCTATTTTTAGTGTCCCTGTGTTAGGAGAATAACAAAAACACAATGGTTTGGTGGTGCTAACTCCTTTATTGTGTGTTTTTCGTGCTATGCTTTTTACTTACTTTAACCATAATTTCTCAAGTGATGTGATATAAAGTAATCAATCAATCAGTCAAATAAGATTGTGTTTTCAAAATAAGATACGAAACAAAAATAATTAATCAACGTCCAAAAGCTTTTTGCTAGAGGTTTCCCCAATATAAGTAACTTCGATCTCAAGGGACGCCTTCTTTGTCATCTGTTTATCAAGTAAATTATTTTAGCAATTCAAACTAACCAAGTGACAAACAGTAGTCACAGACACAATAAAATTTTGTATTTGCCTTAAGGCTAAGTGAGCTTACGACAAAGAAATATCTAATAAGTATACACACGGCCAGATCTTTCATTGTTTGGAACATAGTAAGGGCAAAAGTTTCTTTCGCGGCTGAATGCGTCTGTCTTCAACATGGCTCACGTCGTCTGTAAAAATGCAATAGGCACGACAATTAAACGCTTCCAATCGACTGCTCAGGCAAATGTTTTCCTTTAATTGGCCGCGTCTTCGAGACTAGACGTCCAAGGAATCCATTTGCGATTGTCGGGGGCACACAGAGGGCGCCACCGCCCGCGCTCACTACACGACGTGCCTCGACTCACAACCACCGCCTAATTGCGCGAATAGACACGTAGCCAATTATTTAAATTCAATCAAGTACTTATTTAATGGAGGGAAACTTCCACGGAAAATTGTTATTGCTGTATATTCCAATATCTTTAATGTAATGGTTTTCTTGTTTGTTTTGGATAATTTGGTGTATGGAACACATATGGAGCTACATACTTTTTTGGAATTTGTGGGTTAAAATGACTGCGTCGAAGGAATGACGTAGTCTCGATAGTTTCGCATCTGCTGTATAATTGGGTGGCGAGAGATCGTGATCTGTTAATTTCGATTCGCAGATAGGGTAAAGATTGATAAGTTCCTCCATTACAAAACTTTTAAAAGCAGTATAGAATCTGGAAGTATGCTCGGAAAATAGGCTCAAACTCTATAACATGAACATTAAAAACAAAGATGGAAAAAGGTGGGTTGGGAAATACACCTTTGTCTTATCTCTTCGGGGGTGTAGAAGGGCATGTAAGGTAAGGGCATGTAGTTATATATGTGGGTTAGTTATAATCATAGAGATATTTTATTGTTCCAAGCGGTATTATATCAGTTGCTTTAATTTCAATTTTTAATAATCTATAAGCAAAATTACCGCCGTTCGATTCGTTCCAGTTCTTGGCACAATTTACGTCGTGAATTTAATTAAGATAACACCTGTATTTAATGAACACTTGAACTTACTGCGAAATAATTTTACGTGAAAACTTGTTCATAAATTTTGCGACGAGACAGACGCGATACTTGGAATAATAATAATCTGATCGTTTCTTCAGACAGATAAGTTTTCATACTCATCAAAAGCTGTTAAATTTTACGAATTTTAGTAAAGTTTTCTAACATCACATAAATATTTACGTGCCTTCAGTATTGGAAAGTAGGTATTTATGTAACTCGGATCCGATAGATAGTGAAATGTGAAGTGGAATAAATATGAGGTGAATATGATAAGTAGACGGCCCGTTGATGAATTTATAGTGGATCGGCACGGAGCTCGCGTCGGATGCAGGGCGAGCTGTACGCTGCCGATATACTCGTGGCTGTTGGCTCAAATGAAAATCACATTACGAAGCAAATAATGAAATATATTTTTTAGCAATATTTGACAATTAAAGAACAGACAATTGGATATTTTCCATGACGTTAAGTAAAATTATACATAATAGGCACACAAACCGATACCTATATTTTCAAGATTTTATTACGATGTGATCATCGATATTACAAATGCACAACAAGCCGGAATTGTTTGTAACATTTATTCAACCCGGGAATCGAACCAAGGACATATCAATCACTTTTCAACTTGTGTCTTTAAAACAATAGACTTACTACAAGATATGTTAAGATTCGCTTTTTGGCTACGACAAACTTGCCCTGACACACCATCTCACAGTAAGCCTGACAGCAAACTGATGTTCATACAGGGTGTATTTAGACCGTGATCGAAAACTGAGGCAGGTAATAGCGAGGGTGATTACAAAACCCCTGGCATTAAAGAAAATCCCGACAAAACATAAAAATATTGACGTTTTCCATACAACCATGGGTGTTAAAAGTACGTGGTTTGTATGGAAAACCTCAAAATATTATTGTTTGTCGGGATTTTCTTTAATGCCAGGGGGTTTGTAATCGCTATCGCTATTACCTGCCTCAGTTATCGATCACGGTCTAAATACACCCTATATATACACTGACATAGATACTAACAGTCACGTAATTATTTCGAAAATATGAAGTAGGAAAAAGGCAATGACTCGACAAAAATGAAACATTGCGAAAACAAACAGCAGGAACAAACATAATCTCGCTGTGCACACTTCCGTGTCGAGCGGAGTAAATAATTCAGGGTAATGATAATTTACTTCTTTTTAATTTTCTGAATAAGAGTCTATCAGCGAACGATGCAATAAGAGTTGTAAGATTTCACGAGTCTATTGTACTCGGCGCCCTGCACTCCATTATCAACGCGATCATGATCCTTTATTGAACGAGGCTTTAAAAATACTAACAAAGAGACTTAAATTAAAAAGTTGCTATAACTATGTAAGGGACGTCTGCAGCGAAGTAGTTCCAGTAAAATAGTATTTGATAACATTGTTCTAGTGATGGAAAATAAAATGGAGCGGAGGTTCAATAATGAGCGGGTGCGAGCTCTTTGTTGCAGGTTCGACGCCGGCGACACTGCACCGCATTGTGCCCCACATGTCGTGCGGAAATATTTCCAACGAGGTTTATTTCATACAAAATTCCACCACGAGCGCACTTCAAAAAATATATTCTCGGAAATCATATTCAATTTTGTGATAGAAATATTTGGGCGTGCCTACGATGTACATATATTTTTATATAAAAAGTTTTTATTGAAACCGAATACCGGTGAAGTCTAGATGTAATGACTGACCACTTGAAAACTCACAAATGAATTAATAACATTAGACGGGGGCGGTTTCATTACAATAATGACTGGTGTAGGAGAGTGTCGGCGGAACAAAGGCGGTGTTAGTAAGAATACGTCGCGCGCCGTGCTCACTCGACGGCTCACGGCGCGCTACGGTTTTGTATCGCGATATTAAACTTTGCCTCAACACTTTTCACATTTACTTCCTGCTCTTATATTTATTCATTAATTCTGTGTTTCTTTCTCGTGTTATTTGGGAATCGGTATATAAACCACTGATTACTGATAATGATATTTGGTTTCTGATACCTCTGATCTGGATAAAAATTCTGTGAATATCAATGTATGAATATAGTATGTTAACATGTCATGGAAATTGCGTATTATGCAAACAACGTAATGAAAAGGAATCAATGAGCAGTTCCGTAGTTGATGAGGCACATGCGAGGTGTCGTGAGGAACACACATACTACACTTGGAGTCCCCGGGCGCCTTCATTCTCACGCCATCATACCACTACAGCTTTACTGGAATGCGCCTTCACACGTTATATACCATGCTTGGAAAAAAAATCCTTAACTGATATATTTTATGAAACTCATTTACTTTTAAATAAAAATAATGTACAATAATAAATTAACAAAAAATCGATGTGGACCCGGTACTATTCCTTATTATTTTCAAAAAATTACAAACACTAAAATAAGAGAAAGTTCTAATGGAAAACCGCCACAAACGGATGTTGTACAAAATGACATAATTATATCGCCTACTATGCCTATTGAATTTTTTCGTTCATAAACAGATTAAGGTTCTGCACCAAAATATAAACGGTCTCATATCTAAGTCAGACTTATTGGCAGTAACTCTTGACAATGAACAAAATTGTATAAACGTTTTATGCTTTACAGAACACAACATGGTAGTAAATGATAAGAGTCTATTGAATATTCCTAATTATATATTAGGTTCTTGTTATTATAGGAAGACCCGACATGGTGGGTCCTGTATTTTAGTAAAAAAAACTCTGCAATTTGTTCCGATACATGAAATTACAAATTTTTCCATAGAAAATATTTTTGAATGTTCTGGTGTTGAGCTGAAAGATCATAATATATATGTCATATGTATTTATAGGCCTCCAAGGCCAAAATTAGATGACATTAATAAGTTTTTTTATAACTTTAACTCTCTCCTAAACCACTTTTGTCATAGTAGAAAGAAAATAATAATTTGTGGCGATTTTAATATAAATGTCCTCACTAAGAGCCATGATGTAAAGGTATTTAGGCAAATCCTGCATAGTTACAACCTGAAATTAGGCATTAATGAACCAACGCGATTATCAAGTAAAACATGCATTGATAACATTATTTACAATATTAAAGGTTGTACTGCAAAGGTGGTAGAATTGGCCCTATCAGATCACTCAGCACAATTGATTGTATGTCCAGTAAAGCCTAGTTGTATTCTTAAATCGTGGAAATTAGAAAAACGAGACTATTCTAAAGAAAATATCGAAAAATTCAAAAAATGCATAAATTCCCTCAATTTTACTGATGTTTTTAATAGTACAGAGCCAAATTTGGCATTTAATGAATTTCATGAATTGTTCTCTCTATTCTATAATCTCTGCTTTCCGCTAATACAAGTGCAAATATCAATTAAGTCCCGCCCACAATGGATTTCAAAAGGTCTCAAAGTATGCTGTAAACGGAAACGACAGCTTCTATGGGAATATAGAAAAAGGCCCACAGAAAAAAATAAGAGTAATTTCATTTCTTTATCGTCAAGGCTAAAGCGTATAATTAAACTCACACAAAAATCGCGTAATGATAATTACATCAAAACTGCCCACAATAAATCACAAGCTACATGGAAAATAATCAATGCTAATAAACTAAATATACCAAGGGATCACATACAGCAAATAAATACAAATGGTATGACAGTAAATGATCCTACACAGATTGCTAATCACTTTAACGATTTTTTTATTAATCCAAGTAACAGCAATATATCAAACACCTCAAAACATCATAATATTCCGTCTGTATTAAACTCAATATTTGTGCATCCTACTGTACCAAAAGATATTTATAAGATTATTGGAGATTTAAAAAATACAAACAGTACTGGATATGATGACATATCAACCAAAATCTTAAAACATGTATCTATCAAGCTATCATACATACTTAGCTATATAATAAATTTATGTATTTCAGATGGAATCTTTCCAGAAAAGTTAAAATTAACTTTAGTTAAACCAATGTTTAAGAAAAATGATAATAAAGATATGAATTGTTATCGTCCTATAGCCCTTGTACCAGTCATATCAAAGATATTTGAAAAAGTGATGCACAATAGTATCTATAATTACTTTGAATCAAATAAATTGTTATGTGATGAACAGGTTGGATTTCGAAAAAACAAATCTATTGACATAGCAGTATATAATTTCCTACATACTATATTGACTGATATGGACAAGGGTAAACAAGTATGTGCCCTATACATGGATCTTACAAAGGCATTTGATTATGTGGATCACAATATATTGTTAGATAAGTTGTATACCTATGGGGTCAGAGGTAATATTTATGACTTAATCAAATCTTACTTAAGTAATAGAACCCAAGTTACACAAATAACACGAATATGCCCTATTGCAAAGAAAGTGATACATTACTCATCAACATGTAAAGCAGTAACAACAGGTGTGCCACAAGGAAGTGTATTGGGCCCACTTCTATTTATTATTTACATAAATGATCTTCCTAAAGTAACTAAATACAATACTGTGTTATTTGCTGATGATAGTACAGTCTTATTCTCAGGGGACAGTAGATTAAATTTAGAATCTGAAATAAATTTGACTCTTAAAAATATTATAAACTGGTTAAGATCAAATAACTTACATATTAATCTCAATAAAACTAATATAATGTCATTTAGATGTATAAAAAATAGAATATCAAATTTAAATATTAATTACTTAAATACCAAAATTCAGGATGTAGATACTACAAAATTTTTAGGATTAAATATTGATAATAGATTAAACTTTAAAGAACATATTGATGTGTTATGCTCTAGGCTGAACACATATTCTTATGCGCTATATAGGCTGAGACAGACGGTCAGTTGCGCGACACTTCTTGTCGCCTATCACGGATATGTCGCGCCTCTTCTAAAGTATTGTGTTGTTTTTTGGGGCAATTCTGCTGAAAAAGAAGCTGCTTTTAAGGCACAAAAGAGATGTATTCGAGCCATTACAAATATAAAACAAACAGAGGGTTGCAAGCCAATGTTTATAAAGTTGAGCATACAACTTTACCGTGTATTTATATATTAGAGGTTGCATTATTTGTTAAGAAGCATATGTACTACTTTAGACAATTAAATAGTAAAAGACACGAGTTTAAAATATGTTTACCAAATAATAAAACGGCGTTACTAAACAAGAGTATTTTCTGCATGGCGCCTCGTATTTACAATCATTTGCCTAAAGTGATTCTGAAGATGTCAAATATAAAGGAGTTTAAAAATGCAGTCAAAAAACTGTTGTTAATTAAAGCCTATTATACAGTCACAGAATACTTACAAGATGCAACCTTGTAAATGCCTACATTTGTTAAAATTGAAATTAATTTACTTTTACTTTGCATGCCTTGTGGGTAGGATATGGATAATGCACCTTATTGTTTTTATATACATGTAACAACTACAATGTCGCACCCATATCTGCAAATAAATGATTTTGATTTGATTTGATTTGAAATGTTATCTACATATGTGACTTAATTTTGATAATAACTTTTCCCTTGGTAAACTACTAAAAAAAAATCAGCGGCCCGCATTTTTAGTATAACTGCTTTAGACTTACCAAACATTAATAATTTTGTTAATTAATAATTATAATGCATTGCAAAAGTATTTGGCCTAACTTTTTATACTCTACAGGCGTTTCAAATTGTGTAGCGTCGTCTTAAATATGGTGTGCTAAATACCTAATGACAAGCCACAGTCGTGGTTTGTTTCGTGTCGTCAACAGTGACGCTGCAGTTAGTAACTAGAGCCGCGTGTGGAGAGGAACACGGTCGGCCGAGTGGAATGTCTTGTTCCCGCCCTGCCACGTGATGGAGCTGCTCGTCGCACTCCCGTCTGACACTCTTCATCATGCCAGTGACTGATTGAGATTCGAGAGATTCCTTATAAGTTCGTCTTTGGCTGACAGCATCTTATAAGAAGCGTAGCAATATTACTTTTATATTTTAAAGATTGTTTATGCAATTCGAAAATAGATACTTTAAAGTAATTATGTCTGAAATGGTGTACTCAGTACTATACCAATGCATCTGTAGGGAAATATAAAATGTTTCTCTTACTACAACACAAAACATTCAAGGAGGCTTTTAGGAGATGACGACTATTTTACATTACCTACATGATAAACTCGCACTTCGATCAACCCGATGAAGTAATCGCAACACATATTATGTAGTTCCAAAGTATTTTTCTACAATAGTCTATTTGAACCGCATTGCACTAGCCTACAGTTGTCAATGCTTTGTGCTGTCTACATGCTAATGCCAATTTAATGATTGCCACAACGGTACGCATTAGGTTGGCTGCTCAGTTCGTACACTACCGCAAATTACATTACGCCGACGGGACAAGCCGGCCGAGATTGTCATAGGAGGAGCGATATAAAACCTCTGCGGAGTGAGTCGACGCGTCGCGATGGCCAAGTTTTAACGAAGAATATAAAGTTCGGTATCTGAGCCGGCCGCGCTGACACCGCCGACGCCGGCGACTGCTCTCCATTAATTACACAGTCGCTTTGTGAGGACTCACCAGCCCCCCCCCCCCCGGTTCCCCGCAGCAACGAGCCCTCACCCCCGCATCACACCGCTACATTAACACGATAAGCGACAACCGGGAAGTGTTGGTGCAATCACGGCTAATGGCTGCCTATTTGTTGTCGAACCGTGAGCGATGGTAGGGACTAAACCGGTGAAATCACGGATTGTCAGTAGGGATGTACGTAATCCTCTTTTTGATAAGTAAGATGCTGCAAAGCAAAACATTTCTATGTAATTCTAACCACGATGATTTTTCGTCTACAATCGCAAGACTACATATGTATTTAAGCTCACAGCGCTCAAAAACCCGAATGTTATCACTATAATAAAAAAAACTGAAATGAAGTCATTAATTTTCGACTACGGCTCAATATCGATATACAGAGCAGTATATAAAGACGAGTGCACGTATGACAGGAGGTGGCATCGGCAGTGAGCGTGGAGTCTCCATCACCGCTCGACGCGCGGAGATTGATGTCCGCCCGACGACCCGCCACTGTTCCACACACTGGCCGCCGATAAACTACACTTACACTACTCATCAATATCGCCGAGTGCCGGTAATGTTAATGTGTTATATTTATTTTATTGAAAAAACAAACACAGATGTATAGGTCTTCTGGATATGGCGTCATTTACCAATGTTTATGTTACAATTGGTAATATATTAGAATATTATAAAGGTACACATTGCACGATATTTCAGATGGTTCTACATAATTCCAGTGTATTAAAATAGTAGAACGAGAATTGTCTTAAAAATATAAATAAAAAAATGACTGTACAAGCAATTTTTCACCAAAGAAAAACAAATGCTTTCGTACATGATGAATTTACTTGTAGAGATAACTTAGCCTGAAATGAAACTTGATTTGATGTATTTCAGTTTTATATCTGAAAAGACATTTATATTCATCGCAAGGTTAAATTCCCCACTGACTAAGTCCTACCAACAGGTGGCCTGGAACAAACAAATTCACAATCTAGTAACACTGCGAGAACTTACACCTTAAAGAAGCTTAGACCGCCAACAGGACATAATGTTGGACGTGACAAAGAGTAGATACGTAAGACGTGTGTATAGAGCCGGTGAGTGTCTGATAGTGCGGTGTGGCGCACCCGCCGCCGCCATACATATTGATTCCATTACCATGGTAATGCTACAGACAATATCCGCGCTTTATTCGCCGCTGCCGTGCTATTTGTATCACTCAAAGGAATCACATTACACGTGGGCGGCCTTAATCCCAACACAAGTATATTGACGTCGTGTTTACCGGAATTGTCGGCACACCAAGTATTGGAGTCGTATTAGCGATTGATCGATTTTGTATATTTACGTTTTTTGTGGAAGTGAAGTTGAATTTCATGTTTTCCTTTAGGGGGAACTTTGTGGTTCTGTTATTCGCTTAGCTTTAATTGTTCTATAATGGTTGTTATTTATAAGAACTATTATTTATATGAACGGGATACGCTATTAGAGTAATTAACATGCGTCAATCAGCACCTGCATTAATCTGTGAGTACCAAGCAGTTTAGTTAAATCGAATTAGTTAACTAAATCAAATCAAACTGATATTCTTTAAGCCTTCAGCAGTGTAGCGACTTTTTACCTTACCAAACTAAACCTAAAAACCGCGCACAATAAAAATACAATTTAATCCATTATTGAGCTAAGTTTGAGAGTACAATTGAGAATTTGAAAATCAGAAACTTTTCAGAGAAGTTTCAAGTCATTTAACGATGTTAATTATCACCTTGAAGAAATAATTAAAAGACAAGTACCGAAAGGGGCGGAAGGGCGCTAGAAGAATGAAGACGCTTTCAAACCTTACTAAAACTTAGAAGATTATCAAGGAATGATGTAAAACCGTATTGTATAGCGATTTCAATTAGTATTATTTTTTTATTATTATCCTTTGCATATTTTTTAAAAACATTAAGGAACTAATTAATATAAATAAAGGAAATAAAAAGACGTTAAATAACAAAGTCCTTTATAAATATACTAGAGCTCCCACGTGTAGCCTCTGAGTCGGCCTCCCTCCTACGACGTTTCCCCGCAGATATTAAGACAAGTCCCTCTTCAAACGAGCTCTTTGATATAAGCGGCTTGACATCCAACATCGATATTCTTGTCGTTGTCATTTGATTCTCTACTTCCTCCAAAACGATTGTAACTATAACTGTAATAAAAAAACTGGTAAGTTTTCTGCGTAGCCCTAAGGATCTAATATAATGAAAAGGTGATCACAGGATGACAGAAATCTTGTCACAATCGGTAAGAGGAGCTTGCTGGGAAAGATAGGCTTTTCAACATTATGAGCGTCATCGTGTGTAATTGTTAACATTTTTTTTTATTTAGCCAACCTATCTCAAACAAAAATACAGAGAAGTTAGTTAGTCATTTTTATTGGTGCTATATTATGTAACATGTTTTATTGTTTTAAAGTCGCCTTTATACACCTTGTATCGCGTACATCAATATTGCTTTCAATCATACCTCTGCCGTGCTTTAGACAATTTAATTAGCTATACTCCGTTCCGATGTGAATTTATCGCCCATCCTGGATTAAAGCCGAATGTACACTATGTACCTGCTGAAGATACATCGCTCTTTGAGATATAAATCGGTACATGCGCTTCTATTTCCAGGTTCAACTTGACTAACAATGATGTGTGATGTCAGAAACACATACCCAAACGCTATGCCATTCGTCAGTTTCGTTCCCCTACTGAACATTGGCGAAGCTTTTGTCGTTTATCAAATTTTTCGATTATACTGAGGATTTCTAGACAGCAACCACTCTATAACTCCTTCCCTCGTCCGAAAATTTGCCGAACACTTCGACTAGTACAATGTGGCACTTACCTATTAACGGACCAACGGAAATAAAACAACATCCACAAATCTTGAGTAAATGAAATAATCCCCTATTTATTTGAGGTCACAGTGGTATAACGTATCGAGTGTCGCGGCCACATAACACAAATCCAAAAGTTATATTGACAGATGCACATTTGCGTGGAACTTATAGCTCGTACTTCGGCGGCTGGCGCGCGTCCAGGGCGGCGCACTGCGGCCCGCGGCTCGGCCACCGCCGGGGCGCAGGGGGGCGCGGGGTCGCACGCCGCGGGGGTCGCGCCCCCAGCCCTCGCGCTCCATTTAACACCAGCGCGCCCGCATCACACCATGCAGCGCACTCGTACACGAAAAATGACGACTTCCTGTATTGTGACCATGTGATTACAATAGGACACCTGGGACTACTAAGGAGAGTAATCACTGTGTTGTCTAACTTACCTTTGTGTCGCCACAATGGTCTATACACAGACTTATTGACGCGAAACACATTTTCCAGTGAGCTCCACAGATGGTGTAAGGTCACTTTTAATGGTGTTAACGTATATTTTACCACTGGTCAATTGTCTCTACCAATTTCACTTCTCTAAACAATATTCAAGAAGATTTTCCACGGTTGGGTTTAAGTGAATGTCTCCCGCGCTGCATGCGCACCGTACAGGCAGGCGATTACGTGCCAATATCTAAAGGCAGTTACCGGTATATTTATTATTCGCGGCGTATCTCCGCACTCCCACATCTCCGGTGTTACACAACCTCTCCACTGCTAGGTACCGAATAATGTTTCAGTAATGTGGTAATATCACAGTCCAGGTATGCTCACTGGTATAGATATTTTGGACTAAGGCTCTCTAACCCCCTCTCAGTTTAAAGGAGGATCGTTGCCTGCAGTGAGACGTTTAAAAGCTAATGATGAAATAGGTATGGGTGCTGGCCTTCTGCAAGTTATGGTGTAAAACATTAGCTGAACCAAACAGAACTTTGCTGGTCAATTAGCCCTTTCATGTTTCGCTGCGAAAATAGACTGATGATAATACGTTACTCCCAGTGACATAATGTATTCTTGCTATATACATACTTTCAAAACTCAATCAGTTATTATGTAAAGAAAATGTGTAATGTTGTAAACTCCCGATGCACACACGCGAGTGTATGTGGTAGTGTGGCGGCACAGCGCGGGCGGGTATCCGAGGCGCTCCACATCATATTAAATTCTACAAGTGAGCCACAAATATGAGATATTGCATAATCTCCATATTACATTCACAGAATGCGGCACCAGTGCCCGCGCCGCACTCCGCGCACCACTAATATTTACCAATAAAATGTCGCGCGCCGCTCGTGGGCTCGTGGGCGCTGCTCCGGCGACGCAACACGCGACACACCGCTTCATTTGGAACATTACGCGCAGCAACGTCACGCGCACTAGCCGAGATTTGTTGTATCGAAGCAACATCACATTTTGAGATGAGAAAGAAATCGTCTTCTTCCATGTTTAAGATCAAAGACCTCCTATCAGAAACTTCATGTCGAAGGTTCTTTTAGCAAACGTCAGAGACGGCAGAAGAATCTGTGTAAATGTTATTCTATTTAATTAAAGAGTTATGACATTAGCAATTATGTAATTAGAAATTAAAAGTTACTAAGAATTGTATGAAACCTGTCAATGAACCAAACCAATCCAACCAACAAAAGCCATCTAGCACAGTTATTCCACCATTCCGTAACTCTATGACTAAGTATAATCCTAGAAAGCGATGCATTTCCACGTAGGACTCTTAACATTATGGACGGCTATGTGAGCTTTAATACAGAACTCTAATCAGTCATATAACAATGACAGGCTGCAATCCGTTTAGTGTTCATTGTGCGCAGTGGAGTCGGGCGCAGTTCAACTGTAATATATAAGCCGATTACTCACGTCGACTCGCTAAACACTGCGCTGTTGGCAGACGGAAGAATTTTATCTATACCAACTCGCGACACACGTACTGAGGCAATTTGTCGCCAGGCAACATTCGCTTGTCGGCCCCTCGCAGCGCTGCACGGAGGCGCACGTTACAAATACGACGCGAGGAAGTTTATTTTTACAAATGCCACAAACGTTTTAGTCTAGCAACAAAACAAAAAATAATACTAAGTAAAGTACTGTTCCAGTTGTAAATGATTTGAGCATACATTACTAGCACGGGACTGACATTTTACTTCATACTATTTTACTTATTTAAAGGTGTCGATAACCTTTACTTAAATGCTGAGTAAGTCTGAACGCAAGCACATGGTGCCGGCGCGTGGAGTGCAATATGCAGCAATGCAACACTTAGACAGAGCAGTGGAGCGCTCACATCGGATGAATAAAATATGTTTGTGTAGTTGAACAAAGAAGCGGTTCTCGCGCTACATTACCATACGAGACGATGAGGCGTGATCCGGCGCACCGCCACCTGCGCACACCACTACACACTTTTTGTATCCAACTATAAATTCATACAACTGCTGCACACTCATACATAATTTAATCCACACTCGTAATATAAACTTACAGATCCGAGAAAAATATGTTCAGAGCGTTCACTTCAACAATATCAACAGCAACAAGAATACGCGGCACGAGTATGTACCGGGCGATCTAAAGGTCGAGTACTTTTATTGAGTTTTTTTATTAGGAAGTCTCAGTAGTGGCGCGAAGTGTAGAAATTTACCTGAAAAAGAACCCTATGAGCGCCCCTTATTAAATGGGACTGACACATGACATGACAAAATGTGCATGTAGAAATACATCTATGCCTACCCCCTGGAGGAATACAAGCGTGAGATTATGTGTGTATCAATAACAAGCTTTATTTTGTTATTTTTATATTATTGTTGCAACGGATTTCTACGAACTATTTCATAAGGATATTTTTCTACTTAGTTTAGAACATCATACTTTTTACCCAGAAAAAAAATGTAATGGATTCAAACAAAAAAGAAATACGGAATAATATTTTCACTTGCATATAATAACAATAAATGTGAACAAGCGGTGCACATGTTTGAAGCGCGACATTTGTACCAACAACACATTACTGTGAACTCTGTTTAGGTGTCCTCGGTTCCACTTGCCTACACAAATAATATGTTTGATTCGATGCATTCATTTAAGAGGGGTACACTATAACAAAACAAGTGCATAGTAATAACAAAAGCGAACTAACAAAGAGTTTATATTTTTATATAGAAACGTTACGCTACTGTAGCGAACACCGATAATTCCGATATTCCACTGCGCAGTGATACTAACATTGAATACAAAACATACATGAATTTAAATCTATCGGACATACAACTTCTTATGTTTTTTTAGAATCATTTTATTTCACAGGATAATTCGTTTACAAGAACTCAGAGTTGAAATAAATACACGAACTCTCATTCAGTGTTTTAAATTTTTCATACCTGTTTTGAAATTAATCATCGTTATACCTAAACCTACATGGAGTAGGTTTTCTAATTAAGAAAAAACATAAAAACAATATCACCAATTTCATTGGAATCTCAGAAAGAGTAGCACTTTTACAACTAACATTTGAATACTTCCCTTTATCAATAATCCAAACATATGCACCAACAGAGAGATCAACAAAAGAAGAAATTGAAAAATTCTACAAAGACATTGAATATGCTCACACCAAAACCGAAGGTAAGGTTATAGTGATGGGAGATTTCAATGCCAAAATAGGCAGTCCAAAAACAAACTTGTACCCAATAATGGGAAAATATGGATATGGGGTGAGCAATGAAAGAGGTGAACGTCTTCTTAGTTATGCATACCAATATAAATTGTCAATAATGAATTCCTTTTTCAAAAAGAAAGAAAGCCATAGATGGACATGGTTATCACCAGACCAAAAAACTAAAAATGAAATAGACTATATAATGATAAATAATCACAAACTTATAACCAATATTGAAGTACTAAACAAATTGAATTTCTCTTCTGACCACAGATTAGTGAGAGCAACATTATGTTTAAGCAATCCAATAAAGAGCAGAAAATCCTTTATAACACCAACTAATATACCCAAGACAGAAACTGAAATCAAACATTATATTGAGAATCTACGAGCAAATATAGAACACATAGAAGTAGAAAATATCAATACTCAAATATATTACAATACCCTAGAAAGAGTAATAACAGAGAGCTTAAAATGCAAAAAAACTAAAAAACCTCATCAACATAATATTTTCTCTATAGACACAGTCCAACTTATAAAAAGACGCACAGAACTATTATGCACCAAAAACAAAACTAAAGAAATAAAAGAAGAACTTAGTAGAATTTACAAGGAGACCAACAGATCAATCCGTAAAGACTACAAAAACCACAGACATGAGATCATTTCAAGAAACATCAAGAAATTTAGAAGTGCCAAAAAAGCCTACAAAGAATTAACTACACACAAATCATGGATTCAAAAATTAGAACACAAATCACAGGAAACAAAATCAAGAAAAGATGTAATAAGCTATGCAACAAACTTTTACAAAAACCTATATAAGAAAACAAATAGTAATGAAATAGAGATACAATCAACTCATAAAAATACAACGGGCTACATCAAGCCGATCGAAAATTCTGAAGTTTTTGAACACATAAAAAAGTTGAAGGCGGAGAAGAGCCCCGGACCAGATGGGCTATGCAATGAAGCTCTTAAAATAGGAGCACCTATATTAACTCACCACTTCACACACCTTTTTAACAAGATACTAGATGAAGAAAAAGTACCAATACAATGGTGTACATCCAACATAATTTTACTTTTCAAAAAAGGAAACCCGCTCGATATAGGGAATTATAGACCCATTAGTCTGTTAGCAAGTATATACAAACTATTTTCATCCATAATATTAAAGAGAATATCTAATGACATTGACAAACAACAACCAAAAGAACAAGCAGGATTTAGACCAGGCTTCAGCACAATGGACCACATACAAACATTAGAACAAGTGATAGAAAAATATAGAGAATACAATAGACCACTGTATGTGGCCTTCATTGACTACAGCAAAGCTTTTGACAGTATTAGCCACTGCTCAATCTGGAACGCACTACAACAATCAAACATCAACTCTAAATACATAAACATCTTAAAATTTATTTATACAAATAGCACAAGCAAAATAAACTTGGAAACCAGAGGAGATGAAATAAACATAGAGCGAGGTGTCAGACAGGGAGACCCTCTATCTCCAAAACTGTTCATAGCAGTACTTGAAACTGTTTTCCAAAAAGTAGACTGGAAAAACAGGGGAATATACATAAATGGACACTATTTAAGTCATCTGAGGTTTGCTGATGATATTGCTATATTAGCCGAATCCGCCATAGAACTAGAGGGAATGATGAGGTCTCTTGACTGTGAAAGCTCCAAAATTGGCCTGGAAATAAACGTAGATAAAACTAAAATAATAACCAACCATTGCGAAAGACCTATAGCCATAAAAGGTAACAATATAGAATATGTGAGTGACTACATCTACTTGGGAAAACAGATTTCTTTCAAAACATCAAGTAATGAAGAAGAAATAACAAGAAGAATAAACGCCACTTGGAAGAAATTTTGGTCACTAAAAGAAATCCTAAAAGGACACTACAGTTTACACATGAAAAGGACAATATATGAAACATGCTTACTACCCTGCTTGATGTATGGATGCCAAACATGGGTATTTACAAACAAAATCAAACAAAAAATTAAATGCTGCCAAACAGCAATGGAGAGAAGTATGTTAAAAATTAAAAGAATACACAAAATAAGGAACCAGGACATTCGCCAAAAAACTAAACTCACTGATGCTCTCAGACACGCACTCTTATTAAAGTGGAGATGGGCCGGTCACGTCTCACGTCACACAGACGGAAGATGGACCATTGAGGCCACAAGTTGGAAGGGACCAGGGGGGAGAAGAAATATCGGTCGACAGCTGAAAAGGTGGGCTGATGATGTAATCCAAGTCGCAGGAAACGAATGGATGGTATTGGCCAAGAACAGGGATTTGTGGAAAAGGATGGAGGAGGCCTTCACCCAAAGAGGGGTCCATATCTCATAAATACTATAATAATAACACTAATTATATATACTTCTATTTTTTATTTTTTATAAATTTAACTTATTGATAATGATAATTATTTAATTGTGATATTGATTTTAATCTTAATTTCTATTTTATTTTGATTCTGATTGTAATCTTAATTTGGATTTTGATTTTGATTCCAATCTTAACTTTTACTCTGTATATTTGATTTTCAAATTTAAATTTGATTTTATTTTTAACTAGCTGTTGCCCGCGACTTCGTCCGCGTAGACTACAGGGTTGAGTTCAGAAAAAAAAAAAGTTATAGTCTATTTTACTCCTTAGAGTCCTATTTATGCCCATACCAAAAATCATACAAATCGGTCAAATCACGTGAAAGCGTCACGCGCCGGCCGGCGCCTTGTACATAATTATTGTGCACTTGATGATTATTTTGAAACTGCGATATCTTCTAAGATACTCATTGAAATCAAATGATGTAAAGAGCAAATTTCTTTCAAATTAAATACTTATACTAAATAACGCATTTATTTGGATAAGGATTAATATAATCTTTATAAAAATACCTTCACAAACAATGCTTTATTTTATAACAAATTTAGTTAGCATAAAAGAGGTTATAGTGAAGCAACCCTAAAAGTTAGACATATACTACCGCTGACTTTTTTGTAGACATTATCAAGCTCTAGAATTTTTCTCTAGGACTCAACTATATATCTCCCATGAGAAAGGCAGCGTTTGCAAAAAACGGTTTCGATCGCCCGTTTTTTCTCCGACTTACTTCACAGATCCTGCTACAACGAAAAAGTCTTATAATTTTTCGGACTAATATATAGCCTATGACACTCACAAAGAACGTAGCTTTCTATTGGTAAAAGAATTTTCAAAATCGGTTCAGTAGATCCCGAGTTTACTTTCTACAACGCCACAAACATACAAACATACAAACATACAAACATTCAAACATACAAACATACAAACTCACAAACTTTACCTCTTTATAATATTAGTATAGATTTGAATTATAATTTAAATTTTATTGTTATTTCAATATAGATTTTGATTTTAGTTTGCTTTTGATTTAGATTTTATTTCAAACTTAGGTCTTAATCTTGATTTTGATTTGAATCCAGGTTGACATTTTTTATTTTATTTTTTATTTATTTTTTTTTTATCTTAATTTCGATTTTGTTTTTTGATTTCGGTTTAGATTTGAGTTGGAATTTGATTTTGAGTCTGGATCTGGATTGGAATTTGAAAATTAACTTCGACATTTATCTTTTAATTGTTATTTGGATTTTGATTTATTTTTTCAAATATTGATTTTTATTTAATAATTATTTAATTCAATTTTAAGCATAACGTACTAACAAATAGCAATGTACAAGCAATGTAAAAAAAAAAAAAAAAGAAAAAATGTAGATATGGAATAAATGGCTTTATTATTATTATTATATATACATTGTTTATTACTTCTACCATTGCTGGCGAAACAATCAATTGCGCAGGCTTGTGGCCAAAACGCAACTGATGATAATAGGGTGAATATTTAAAATTGATGACATGAAAAGATGATATATGGGTTTACGTTTCCATTGATAGAAATTTACGCACTATTCGGCAAGTATTCAGTATAACGGCTTTTTGTAAAAGTGTGTAGGTGAGTGGATGAATCTGAAGTATTTTAAGGCTCTTATGTAAGTATTTAGGAACAACGCCAGTAGTGGAAACAACAATAGGAATGGTACGCACTGAGTCTACTCGCCACTGTGTCTTTAGCTCTATTGCCAAATCGGTGTATTTAGATATCTTTTCCGTATATGTGGTTTGTAGGTTGTGTGTATTTGGAACTGCAATATCTATGAGGAAAACAATTTTATTTTTCTTGTCATGTACAGTAATGTCCGGTCTATTGTGGTGGATGGTCTTGTCAGTCATAATAGTCCTGTCCCAGTAAAGTTTATAACTGTCCGACTCTAAAATTATTTGGGGTGAATACTTGTAATACGGAGTTTTAGTGGTTATTAATCTATATTTGTATGCTAAATATTGGTGGACTATTGCAGCTACTTGGTCATGTCGATGTTTATAATCGTTTTGTGTAATAGATTTGCAAGCTCCGGTAATATGTTGAATTGTTTCAGGACTACTATGACAATGGCGGCATAAATCAATTTGTGATTTTGGGTCTTTAATTATGTATTTACGGTAATTTTTGGTATCTATGGTCTGGTCCTGAATGGCTATCATAAATCCCTCCGTTTCGGGAAACAATTCTCCTCGCTTGAGCCACGCGTTTGACGCACTTTTGTCAACGATTGGGTTGCTCAAGTCGAGGCGATGTCTCCCGTGGAGTGATTTCTGTATCCATTCATCCAGCTTTTGTTTAACACTATTTTCTTTTAATTCTACTATTGACTCTGCTAGATTAAGTGGCGTATATTTACGGTCTGCTCTCACTACCGCTTGATGTAAACTCGACTCAGGTGCCCTGGAGTGGAAGAATTCTCGTAGAGTTCTAATCTGCTTATTGTGTAGGTTCTGTAAGTCTATTATTCCGCGTCCACCTTCAGACCGGGGCAATGTCATCCGTTGTACGCAAGCTCTTGGGTGGTGCTTTCGGTATTTTGTCATCAGGGTATTGATATTCCTCTGTAGATTTTTTATGTCTGTCTGTGACCATTTAATGATTCCAAAAGAGTATGTAAGAATGGGGATCGCGTATGTATTAATACCTTTAACAGTGTTACGTGAATTTAAATAAGTGTTTAAAATTTTATGAATTCTTGATCTAAACTTTTCGACGAGAATATTTTTAGTGTCCTTGTGGTGTATCTGTCCAGTTTGGTGAAAGCCTAAATACTTATATCCTTCTATTTCATCTACAGATTCTATTAGCCTATTATCGTTTAATTTGTAGTTATCGTTTTGAATTTCACCATCTTTAAAAGAGAGAATTTTACACTTATCGATTCCAAATTCCATACAAATGTCTGATGAGAAGGATTGCGTTATGTCTGTTAGTGTATGAATGTCTGCGAGAGTGGAACTAAAAAGTTTGATATCGTCCATGTACAGCAAATGTGAAAGTGTGTATTGGGTGTTATCGAATTCTATTTTATATCCTTTTTCAGTATTATTTAAAAGCATTGATAAGGGGTTGAGCGACAAGCAAAACCAAAGAGGGCTAAGTGCGTCTCCTTGGAAGATTCCTCTTTTAATGTTAATGAAATCAGTTTCTACAATTTGGTTATAAATGTTTAGTTTTAAAACAGTTTTCCAGCGTGTCATGGCAAATTCTAAAAATGATACTATTTGTGGGTGGATTTTATAATGTTTTAAAATATAAATTAACCAGGTATGAGGGACCGAATCATAAGCTTTTTTGTAGTCGATAAACATACTGTACATGTTGTTTTTTGTAGAGCGAGCTTGGTTGCATGCAACGGCATCAATCGTGAGCTGTTCTTTACAGCCTTGACTATATTTGCGACACCCCTTCTGTTCTTCAGCTAAGACCTTATTTATGTGTACATGGGAATATATAAGTTCACTAATGCACGATGTCATAATTTTATAAATCGTCTGGAGACATGTTATTGGGCGATATTTGGCAGGGTTGACAGTATCGGACGGATCTTTAGGTAACATATAAGTGATACCTTCAGTAATATAAAGCGGTAATAAGTGAGGATTTTGGACAAAATTGTTAATATGTTTTAATAGAACTGAATGTGTACTTGTAAATTTTTTATACCAGTAATTGTGTATTTTATCTGATCCAGTAGCCTTCCAATTATGGGTCTTGTTTATAACTCGTTGTAATAAATCTATGCTGATTTCGCCAAATACCATGTCAGGTAGGTTCGTTAATCTACATTTATCTTCTTCAATCCATGAGTTACAGTTATGTGTTACTGAGTTAGACCAAATACCCGACCAATACTCCTGTAGCGTTTCTCTGCTGGGTACATGATTCGTATGGTTATTAGAAGGTAAGTCATTAATGCTGTTTTGATTTAATTTTCGATAGAATATTTTTTCGTTGTTCTGAAATAACTTATTTTGGGTCTTTCTAAGAGTAGTTTGTTTATACCTGCGTAATCTACTGGACAAAACACTTAATTTTTGTTTTAATGTGTCAAGATAATGTGATAAATCAACATTAGGGTTTTCGTGTTTTGAATGAATTTTAAATCTATTTACTATTTCGTCTACCTTCTTTTTTAGACGTGGGCTCTGGTTTCCTTTAATATATTCAGTTAGCCTCCCTATATTTGTCCTAAGTTTATTAATTCTAGCGTGCATATTCACTTGCCATTTAGGTATTTGGTCTTTGGGTCGTGAAAGAGCATTCGAGATTCTTATTCCGTTTTGACTAACCGCTGTAAATGCCGCAGAGTATATGATAAGCTGTAGAGTCTCAAAATTGGTCTCATTACTAAGAATTTTAGGTAAAACATTTGTGTTTATGAAATGAACAATACTAGAAAATTTTCGAGATGGTTTTTGTCTGGGAATTGGTAATCTTTGGTTGGGTTCAGTATTTCTGAGTTCTGCTAAGGTTTCGTTAAAATGATTTTCTATTTCAATTTGGATCTCTTTAGACAATGATGAATTTACATTTTCATTTTCAACAATTTCATTAATATCTTGGTCTTCTATTGCATTAGTGTGAATAGTCATAGGGTTAGTAGGCGCAAAATTTTGAGGATCACTTAAAGTTATATCAGATAGAATTTCATTATCTCTATTTCTTGTTGCTTCTAAAATTACTTCCTTTTTTATTTCTTCCAGTCTTTCTTCTGATATGTATTTATTATTCATTATAACTCTGCGCTGATCAGCAATTCTTTGCACGGAAACGTGAGCTATATTTGGGTGTAAAGCTGTAACATCGTGATGTAATTGTTGGCGGTACGCAGTTAAATTTGTTTCCAGGTTTGTAATACGATAATATGTTTTGATGATACTTTCATTAATGTCAGTAGTCCACCTGAGTCTCATTGTTAGTATTTGTGGAAGGTTGAATGTCAGTCCCGGGATAGATTTTAAGGTAATTTTCTACTTCTAATTTTATCTGTTTGATTTTATCATCAGAGAGTAAATTTTTTTGAACTATTGCTCTACGTTGGTCTCCTAGTCTTTGTTTACTTGCCTGCATATGTGGATACTTTTCAATGAATTTTGCATACAATGGTGTTAAATAGTTTTTAACGTCTGATTCTAATGATGTGATGATATAATAGGTGCGTAAGATAAAGATGTTCATCTCCTCGGACCATTTCTTACGCTTTTTTGTTTCTCCTGGGGCGGATACAGGAATGTCGGCAGATATTGCCTCCTGTATAACATCCTCAGGGGAATTGTCGATAGATGGTGATGAAGAACTTTCAGATGAGTTATGAATATTATCAGCGTATGATGGTGGTGATGATGGTATGGATGAGAATAATGATGACGGCGGTGAAGAACATGATGATGATAAGACATGTGGAACTGCAACAGTTGTTAACTGGGCAGTTTGTTGCGACGCGGTGCCCTCCCCAGAATACGCAGGGCAGCCCGAGCCCGAGGGCCCGGGGCGGGATTCTCCATCGCGGTTTGCTCCGGTACCCGCCTGGGGTATTGTCCTGTTTCTTAGGCGCATCGCATGTATGAAATGAAATACTAGAGCATCGTTGGTCATTGGTAAGTGTTTAGTCAGTGACTGCCAATGTCCGCCCCTCACGTGGCAACAGATGGTCGTGCCGGACGTGACGTTAGGTTTCTGAGGGGCTATTATTATTATTATTATACCTAAACCTACGTTCATGACAGTTTACACGAATAAAACACTAGGTATGTTGCTTTACTTTATTAGACTCGTTTTACGAAGCGAGTTAAACATCAAATTAAACTATAGTGAAACTTAATAAAAATAAAACAATGGGAAACTTCAAACTCGTTTCAAATAGAGCCCTTGTGATAGTTTAAGTGCACGGTTAACAAAAAGTATTGCAGAAGAAGTGCGGGCGGGGGGGAGGGGGCGTGCGGAAGGGGCGCGGTGTATAATTAGTTCGGAACAAAGACATATAACTGTATTCCGTGAGGGCAAGGCGAACTGCACTCGCCTGCAGATACACATCTCTTCGCGAGCCTTCGGAACACTGCTTACAGCTAGCGACACGACTGCACTACCAGTCGCTTTTACAATAATTGCTTGTATCTATCGTACTTGAAGACCTAGCTGTTGACATAAATGCAGTTGAATATTGTAATTACTGGCAGGGTTTTCCAAAGTGACTGAGCTGAACGCCTGCTTGGAACTCAAGTCAAAGTCTATCATTGAAGTACTCGTCATATGCCACTACAATGCAAAGTTGATGTTAATATAATTGTATTTATTTTCTCTTCGTCAGGTGCGTCGTGTCGTGACCGTGTCGTGTCCGTGTCGCACGTCCTGGAGACTGTAAACGTCCGTGACATCGGCAGTGCGGCGCGGCGACGTCCCGGCGCGGCACCGGCCAGCGCGGAACACCCTTATCTAGCGCCGCATCGGGCAGCCGCGGGCCTCCGCCCCGGGACTCCGCCGCAATCTTTACGTGGCGTGGTTCTCAAAAAACCTTCCTACATAACTAAAGAGCCGTGAGCTACAGCTGCAGTCTCGGAAACAAATGGCTCGCCGTGTACTCCGCTCCTCCAACAACACATTACTCTACTGGTTTTTCTTCCTCCTCACGTTAATGATTTTACAAGCTACGAGCTTTGAAAATAGAAAATGTATAAATAAATACCGACAAATTGAAGGGAATTTAATAAGGTTTTACGCAAAATCTCTTTTTCAATTTTCTCTTCAAAACTACTGCGATCTTCCACTAGTCTCGGATATTTATCGCATGTAAACAAAATCTTTACTTACACCAACACCAAACATGCAATGACAAATATATTTACTGTGATGTCTACAAACCACACACTAATTACTAGTACAATAAATACTGCATATGTGTGACTAAATATTTACAAATGTAATTAAATGTGTGTCGCGTGTGAATGTGTTGTGTCGTCACAGTGAGGCGGTGAGGGGCGCGTTAGCTTTTATCACCGCTGTACAGGGAACGACAGGATACCGTCGCACCAACACTCACACAATGTACGTATAGACAGAAATTATTCGAACAAATGAATAACTTCAAAACGCTTTTTCTTGTCCTGCTGTCCCTCTATTCCTTGTATCAGAAGTCACAGTAAATCATGACGGCCTCGAGGCGCGCGGTCTATAAGTCCGGTGGTCGTGGGTTCATACCCTAGGCACACACAATCAACTATCACTTACTTTAACGGTGAAGGAAATCATCGTAAGGAAATCAGCAAAACTAAAAATTTTGCCAACCAGCATAAGGTCATCGTGGCGACCTTATTACTCAGTGGTAGAGGAGGCCCTTTGAATGAATGAATGAAGTCGCAGTATAATCATTAAAGTCGCAACTAACTGCGTGCGTGAGTGAGTGAAGCTGTCCCGCTGTGCGCGGACGTTAAGTGACACACGGCCAGCGGCGCGCTAATGGATTTCCGATATAAATATCAGTTGATAGTGCATTCAATCCCGTGAGCCGACGCGTCACGGCGGCACTGCGGCGCCGTCGTTTATACTCACAGCACAAATAATATTTGTACAATTTATAGCTTTTGTTACATTCTTTTATACTGTATCCGGATTCGTAGTAAAATTAATAAAACTCCTTTAAGATTTTTCTCTGGTTCACAAATATTTATTACGGATGGATGAGGGCTGCACAAGACCGGGATGGTTGGCGCTTTCTTTGGGAGGCCTATGTTCAGCAGTGGGCGGCGATAGGCTGAGTATATATTATACCGAGTCTCGGTTTTTGCGAAAAGTCTCTTATAACTTTCCACCCCTAAGACGCGAGACTCTATAACTAAAAATACATATAGTATATTCAAGCTGTTCCATATACTCTAACATCCTTCTAAATAACGAGGAAATTATTAATAACATATTTATTACTGCATACCATACTGACAACGTTCTTGGCATACACTAGAATTTTTTTGAGTTTAATTTTCATGTTGCACAAAGGTGATATATGGTGACAAATTTATATGCCACAAAAGCTTCTTCATCCAGCATACGAATAATGTACTACGAGATTGCACCGACCGGCTTGACTCAAAGCGTGACTACCCAGTGCCGTGACTACACGCTATCTTCAACACTCGTATCATTCGCAAAGTAATCGACTTCAGAAGTAGAATTCAATCGTTTCGTAATTACTTTATTTCTGTACCGATGCGAGAAATCAAAAATATCGCAAGTTAACAAGGAGAATTGTCGTCGATTGTTGTCGATATCCGCCAACACAGCGACTGCCGCTCGTAAATCTAACAGCGCAGTTCCCGACTTGCGGCAGGAGACTGAGGGGAGTGGTGTGGGGGTGAGGTGTGGGGGGGTGCAGCCCGCCGGCCTACAATAATCACAATGAGAGATCTTTTTCAATATGTCCCACATTACGGAGTTATCGAAAGTACAACGATAACCGTCGCGCAAGTGGTTAGGGTGGCCATAAACAAAGCGTTAACATCGGTGATTTAATAACATGCTGTAATGTTTTCCTCGAATAATTTTACGGAAACTATACAACCTTTATTATACCATGATAGCATAGCGATTATTGATATTAAATAGTTTGCGCTGCATGTGTGTTATAATTCAGTCGGGTATGTAGATTTGTAAAAGATGTGCAAGAAATGAATAAATCGTAAAATACAAGTAAAGCAATTTTTAAGTCTTTAATGTGCATCGCTTTCAAACCCCCAACTTATACCTCAGCATTACTAAGTAACGGTGTATGTACATGAACTATTTACTATTTATTTCCACGCTGTGTTTGCAACCGCGACGTAAAGACTTACAAACCCTCGCTTAACTCTTCAACTTCTATTCTGATAAAGTAATTGTATTTGTCTATCGGACGGGAACTTATTACAGAATAACGATATAAAAAATGTTATTTTCCTTGCATTTACAATTGTGGGCCGCGACCTAAACCAACACGGGCCCGAATCGCTACACGTAATTCGCGAATAGCTTCCCGCTGTTTGTCCAGTTCCAGCTCCACACATAAACCTGATACTTGTGATGTTTCTACATTGTACTTAATGGAACTTATATGTTACGCGACGGAGCCTGTCGGCGCAGACCATACGGCTGTTACGTAGGTGTAGATATGAAGATAATTAAGATATATTAAGCAGATCATGAGTTTTCTGTTGATTGCTTGGTGATAACGATATACATATATATGCCGATAGGGTAGTACCTATCATTTCATAGTACGTAAATGGCAGTCCAAAACATAGAATAATAATACCTGGCAAAATGTGCGTGCAGAAATGCACCTCTGTCTTCACCTTGGAATACAGACGTGAGTTTATGTACACATACATAAATGTCGAAGGAGACTTGTCACCAGTTATTTACAGTTGTCAAAAAAGCATAACTGACATTTGTAATACCTGACAAGGAAGTTTCTTAAGAAATATCTAATTTGGTACCAAGCTTGCGGAAATTAAATTTTCAGTTATTACCGCTACGTTCGTTAAATGAAATATAGCATTTTTTCTTAAGGGGTAAACTGTTTGTATCTATACTTCTCACCATCGCCGGGAGGAGGGGGCAGTAAGAGTTAGTTGTCGGCACCGGCCTGCTAGCTCGATACGCGGCTGAATCACGTTCGTGTAGATGTAAATGTCGGGCTAGATCCCTAACAGAAATACCTAATCCTGACCAGAAACTTGCGGTGGCCGTCGTTGCGCCGGATGGGTCGAACTCAAATTACCGTTATTGTAATCTTTCCATAGTCGATGAAAAAACACTATCATAACAAAAAAGCCTACGTACTAAGCTTTCTCATAAGGAAAGAATGCAGCCAACACCGGAGTGTATTCGAAATGATAATGACGAAAACAGCAAATTGTTCGTTTCCTTAAACCGTATTATAGTTAAATCAAAGCAAGAACTAATAAAGTGTATTTGATTGCGTTTCATTGACTAGTGCGACAACCTCAGACATTACATAACAATAGGCGGCGGGTATAGGGCGCGCGGTCAAGGCGGTGCGGACACCGTCCATTACCGCCTCACGCGACCTGTCGCCGACACACCTGCTTCATTACCGATGTCTTGCTCCATTACTCATTCCAACTCGGCACAAACACTCAAGGGCAAATTAACTATTTATTTCCTGACGTGACTATTAGTTTGGAACGTTTAAAGAGTTTTATTGGCCTCGTTTGACTTGTGGCAATGAAATTTTCCGTAATTTTTTCTTCAGTGTCATGTTTTTTTTTCTACATTCAAAAAGCTCCGGCTACGAGCCCAAAACGCCATGGTGTGCGTGCGAGCCGCTCGGTTGGGCGAGTGAGCAGCGTTCCTTCTCTAAACGTGCGGCGGTGTACTGGAGCGCGGGTATCGGCGATCACATCGCGATTAATGGCCCGTGAGATTGGCGAGCGCCATTCACACACACACCTGCTTGTAATGACCAACAAGATCTATCCTTATCACGTTCGTTATTATGTAATATTCAGAAGGGTATAACTATTTATCAAGAATATAAAACATATTTTTGTAGAGTCAATGATGTATGTCTAGGATTTCAATCCACGATAAACAGTATAGTGTCTTTGTAGACACTAGTGTACATACCTTAGTGCAGGGGTTCCCAAACTTATTTACACTATGACGCCCTATATGATAATTATTTTTCTTGCGACGCACCCCCCCCCCCCCACCCCATCATCAAAATTACCTACTTTACTGGAAATAAAAACAGCATTAGTTAGCGTAATATGAGGTTATCAAAAAAATACGGACAGCAAATGTTTGCCAATCGCCTCGCGACGCCCCTCGGATGTTGCCGCGACGCCTCAGGGCGTCGCGACGCACAGTTTGGGAAGCCCTGCCTTAGTGTGTACAATCACTGTAGTAATGGCATTGAACAATTTAACTTTCAAGAGCCGATTCAGAGACTCAAATGTGATAACACAGACTGTTAACTTTCATATTCAAAAGATTAGTCGCAATTAGAGGTATCGATCCCGGGATCCCGAAGCCCGGGATCCCGGGATCCCGGTCATATTTCAGTCCCGAAATTTTCGGGATTAAATTTAATAAATCCCGGGATTTTCGGGATTGACATATTTATAATAAAAATCAATAAAAATGTGCTTTCTAAGATCATTAAACAAGAAATTACTCTTTCTGAGGCTAGTTTTACACGAGGCAATAATTTGGAGAAGACCTATAAAAATTTATAGACGATTCCTCCAACTTCCATCGAGTCTGAACGCGCTTTTTCTGCTTCTACATATGCCACAAATTAAGAAGTATGCTTTCGGATGAGACGTTGAATGCGTTGTTATTTCTAAGATTTTATTTTCGTGGGTTAAATAAGTAATTTATAGTTCCTATATTTATATTTTATTTAAAATACATTGATCTCTGTTGCATGGTCTTTTTTACAGTACAATGGCGTTTCTTTGTTTAGATAAAAGGGCTTAGTTTGTTTAGAAGTAGTTTGTTTTTTTAGTTTGTTAGAAGAAATTATAATTTTGTTTTATTTTTTAATATTTAAGTAAAGATTTAAAATAAAAGATTTATTTTAAAATGCTTTACTTTCTTTTTGTTACCACTTTTTATTACTAATACAATCCCGGGACTACCCCGGGATCCCGGGATTAACTGTTGATAATCCCGAAATCCCGGGATTACAAAAATCGACCGGGATCGAATCCCCTAGTCGCAATGTAGACAATTTTAACAATGTTGCTTTTTTCGTGTTTAATTTAAACCTTCATTTGTGCATGTATGAATGTATATAGATCAAGAAGCTGAGAATACAAGGCGTCACGTGGCGAGTGGTGGGTGCACGGCGACATAAACTGCGCTCTCATATTCTTTAAGTTGTGCCGTTCGTCGTTCGCTGGCTATCTAACTTGGCGAGTGTTCGCAAGTGAGACGGCGATGTACTCACTGCTTTACGAGCCTGTGAGCGCGGCCCGTTACTGCGCACCTACCAAAGTGTTTATTACCCTTTTATACTTTATACTGGTAGGTACGAGACTGACCAACATTAAATTAGTTATTTGTACAAGCATCCAGATGCTGTATAAACTGACCATACGTCCCGTTTTAGACGGGACAGTCCCTATTATCGGACACTGTCCCGTTGTCCTTAAACAAAGCACAGGGACGCAAAGTTCTCTCTTTTTCAAAAATTTCAAATTACGAATCTCGTGAGACAGGCGCAGGCGGTGAACGTCGCGAAGACGACGAGTCGCGGAGTTTAGAAATGTTCTCGAAAAACGGCAATAGGCTCCCTCACTATTCCGTGGGACTGATAGATGCCTGGCGAAATGTGGTTGCAGAAATAGAAATACACCTCAGCATGCTTAAAGATTTGTCGTGTATACTTATGGACTGAAATTAGTCAGATTAATTCTGGTCCATCAGTATCTGAAGGAAATTGACGATGCAACAGATCAAATCTATATCGATGAGGGTGTCTACAGGCTATACTCTTAGAATATGTTTTCTCTACAGCTCTTTCAATCACTTTTATCAACAGCAGTTCAAAGCTACAATAATAATAAAACTATTAAAGCCACACTCCTTACCAACACCGCGAGTACGACACAGTTTGCAAACAAGACATCTGATGTCTGATGTCTAATGGAAGGCCGTGGTCGTAGATCAAAAGTTGCACAAGCGGCGCTCGCTGAGATGGGAAAGTTAATTGGTCGATTATCGTGCGGAGGTCACCGGGGGTCACGGGGGGTCGCGGGGGATCGTCGGGGGGATGACCCTCGTCACGGCCGATCCCCTGACAAATTGCGACAAGTCCGCGCTCCGGTCGCCACACGAGTTTGTGGGATAATATTTAAAAAAGCCGATGCCACCGTTAGCCAAAAAGATGGACTTTTCTCGTTATTGCGGCCCCACATTTGCCTCCACGTGTTATTGCATGTCAAACAAGTATTTTCTTGAAAGTGTTTTAATGGTCCTAAAGAATCACAGGATCGAAGCTGCCTATATTAGGACCCGTAGATATTTAAAACTGTACGATATGCAATTGTATATTAGTAGGGAATTAATTCATTAATACGATATTTTTCTTCAACAAGAAAGTCATTGCAAATGGCATCGTCGGTAACAGGTAACAATTAGTTTAGGACAAAAGCAAAATCAAATGTCACCAAGGTAACTAGCTTCATTTTAATAGAAGTACGTCTGCATTAGACAGCTCGTTATACGACTGCAAAGTTGTTTCCAGTGTTTTCTATTAAATGAAACTATCACTAGATGTTTATAACCTGTAAAAAACAAGAAGTCTCGCAACTCACTTCTTCTTCCGTAAAAACTCGCGAGATCCGTGTAATTACAAGCCGGTTTATGTATTCAGTTCTTACTTAAGGGACCTTCCATCTTAAGTTATTAGCAAATCAAGAAACATCTTTTTAAATAATCAGATTGACTTTGTCATCCAGTGAAACAACGTAGCTAACTATATAGTTATACAAACTTAAGATCGCTTTGAAAGTTTGAATGCTAGTAATATCTAAGTTCATGGTCTGGAAAAATAATAGACAAATACCACACGAGGGAAGATTTGTTTTTTTTTTTTTTTTTTTTTATCACGAGAGGAAAGCGCCTTAAGCTCCCCTGTTCGGTACCTCGAGGGAGGCCGTAAGGGGTATATCGGGGTCACTGGCTACGCCAGCATACCGACTAAAACCTCTCGGTGACCATCACACGCATTTAGGGCGGTTTTGCGGCATCTCAGGGCCAGAAGTGCCCTAAATGGTCCGCTGCCGCCCAGCGCACCGTCCAATTATGGACACCCGAGGGAAGATGACCTGACTCTCAATCTCTATGCCTTCACTTTGACTCGTGCGCTGCAACGATAGGTGACTATGGATAGAGTAACGAAAGCTTCTTGTAGTTTTTCATCAAAAGCGATTCGACATCAAAAGCTTAATGATATGACAAAGCAAAAACCATGGCACTAAAAATACTTGGACGTCACTTAGAACTAAACATGGGCTAATCGGCAGCAACTGGTGTGACTTCTAATATTACCTCCTCACCTTAAACGACTTTATTTTTCACATAATTGAAAAAGTAGCTCATAGTCAAGTAATCGTTCAGTAGCAATTACGAACCAATAAACTATTGTCTCTCCGCCGTCCTCTTGTCGACTAAACTATCTACAGATGCACCGCGCATAAGGAGCGATTACGAGGAGATATTATTATAGCTAAATGCACTCGCAAGATAACAGTGCAGAGACGGTTGCAGATAACGCAATCGTATTGCTCGCACTTAGAACTATTAACTATACATACATTTATGTATCAACCAATCCCTGTTATGCAATAGAACTGTTTCAAATGGAATGTTCTTATCACGACCTGCCCTAAATATCATATTACAGTATATAGGTATACTAGTATAAAGTCCAATACCCTTTTAAGTATTAGCCCACGATACAATTCTAGTGCATGTCGGAGTAGCTATAGACGTACATAAAAGTAATCATTCGCTTCATTTTTAACCTTCGTAAATATGACCATGTTTTTATATTCCGCTCTAAACTGAAATGGTTACCAATCCGCCAGCGCCGATCTCTGCGCGCACTCACTACCCTTTTCTCAATTCTTAAATCTCCTACTCCGCCCTCCTATCTGTCTCTTCATTTTCAATATCTTGGATGTAACCATGACAGGGATCTTCGCTCGTCTAACAATCTTCTTCTTTCGTGCCCTTCTCATAGCTCTGACTTTCTTCACTCTTCTTTTTTCATTTAGGCTATTCTTCTTCGGAATGCACTCCCCCTCGAAATCAGGATGTTGACAAGCCGTTTTTCTTTTAAAGTTAGAGTTCGGCAACTTCTATTTAAGCATATGTCAGAAGTATCTTAGTATACATATATATGTAGTATGTTTATTTCTGTATTCATATTATATATTTTATATAAGTATGACGTTATAATGTATTTCCTATGTATATATGTGTGTATATTTATATTTATCTATGTATGTATAACTATGTATTATAATTTGCAACACCATTATTTATGCACCTATTCGTGTTTCTCTGCACCACCCTGAGGTTGACTGGCAGATAATGCCTTCGGCATTAAGTCCGCCTTTATACTTAATTGTATATGAAGCATAAATAAATAAATAAATAATCAAATAATACGGCTAAACAGTTTCCATCTTCTTATCTCCGTCTTCTTTATTGCTGTCTAGATATACCTATGAAGCGCCATTATTCTGTACATGAAGATATAGCAATAAGACGATTCCAGGCAGGTGTAGTGTCATGGGTAACGGTGTGCAGTTGCGCGGAGTATGGAGTAATAATGCTAATGTGCGATATAATTCAAAGGATAGTGTGTGGTGCGGCGAGAACATCGCCGGCGGCCGCGGTACAGCTCGCCGGATTATTCTAATGTATGCGGAGAACACCGGACCAAATGTTATCCCGACAATATCTACTCGAGACGACATCCCACAACATTACGTTAACACGGCCAGTTGAGCCACTTCCACGTTAAAAACACACATTATTCTTCTTTTTTTGTTTCATAATACGATTGTTTCAAATCAAAGGCTAGTGTCAATGTTCAACGTTGTGATCATCATACTTTTGCAACGAAACAATACAGCTTAATCTTGTAAAGTTATTTTATAATGGTTTGTTTGCTAAGTACTTGCTTATTCATCAGGTATGCGCACATAACTTTAATAATTACAAGTGTGCCTAAAAGTAGCGGTTGCCGTCACGCGACTGTCTTTTAGATTACACTTGTAATCCTTATGGACATATGCACTCACATAGAGGCCCTCTGTACTTAATGTACCTAGCTAACAAAAAAATATGAGTTCAACCCAAAAATTGTGATGAACTACTTTTATGCTAACTATGACCATGTGAACGGACCCTAAGTTCAGACTATGTCGGAAGCGACGCATTGCAAGTTCCGTACGTTAACAAGAAGCTTAAACAATCGGTGCAATAGGCGAGCGAGTAGTGTCACCAACAAGGTGCCGCCGACCAACTAGCTCAGCCAGCGGCCGGCGGCGCCGACGACGACACTGCGCCGGGAGCCCGCGCGGCACCACGCGAACTCGGTAATGGGTAACTACCGTCGAGACGTACTCGCTACTGCAATTACACGCTCGCGAATTCTTACGTTTTGTTTCTGTTTGTTAATGCTCGCTACTGCAGTTTCATGTTTGTTTGAAAATTAAAATAGTTTTAGTAGCTGAACGACGTCCGCAAGGACGATACAGCGCATAAAGTTTTATAATCCTACAATGAAAAGCTGATTTCTAAATGCATTCTCGAATATAAAATGGTGGTATGATCCGGTTCACCTCGCGCCAGGCCTTCCCAAAAGCACAAAATGTAGAAAATGGTAGACAAGTAACCTATCATCAACAAGATAGCGTAGGTTAACAAAGGTTATAGGTTTTATTTCGGAACTATAAACGACAGCAAAACTTTTACTTCTTATCGGTTTATAATAAGGAATTGATTGGTAGACAAGAAATGAAATAAATCAATCAATGGACTTAAATCAAAAAAATATTTAATGAGACTGCAGCTACGCAGCTCATAAAATCTGTTATACTTATATTGGCCATATCTTCAAGTGTTACATCCAAACAGGCATAACATCTGTCTGGGAATACGAAGTAAAGTAAATACACTGAACTTGGTCGCAGTGCTGTCAACATAGCCTGAATCCACTTTGCTATTCAATTTGAAATGCATTTGTTCTCGGAACTTATACCCATTTATTTTACGCCAAAGTGTGTATTTTGTTTATAGAAGGGAATATAAAATAATTACTTTTTATTATCATCGATAACGCAGCTCGTGATTCTCAAATTTTCAGTCAAATAACTACTGCGACGTGTGTAGTCAACGTGAACATAAACGCCGTTTGTTTTTCTAACAATTAGTCTTCAAAATTGCGTGTTGGACTTTATTACAACAATACCACTACATCCACTTTACATGACTGATATAGAGAACAGGAAATTATCACAATAAATATACTGATCCAATAAGTTGTTTTGACAAATATAGATCTTTAGATTTTAGGAAATCCCAAATCAGGGACTTTATTTCCTAATTTGAATATAACCTTCCGTAATGTGAGTTGGCAGACAATCGAACAAACTGTTGCCACTTAAGTAATATAGTGTACGCTGTAAGTGGAGTGCACACACTACTCGGCAATTTTTCCGCTAACGAACAGTGAGTGGTATTTATAAGCGCGTCTCGAGACAAACGGCGCGCTCTCGACATTATTGCATGCACTCGTACACAAAGTGCGCGAGCTCACTAATCTCCTTACTGCGAGCGCTCACCAGACTCCGTATGACGAGCGCCGACACACACCGACACACAGCGACACACACCGCACACCGTGCGAGCCGGGAAGACATTAATTAACACACACAAATGCTATCTACTGCTGCCTCGTTGATCCCTCTATATAATGTGCCGCGTGTAATCGAAAGGTCCCGCTCTGATTTTGGAATCGGGCAAAGCGTGATTGCGGTTTTGGGTTTCGAAATATTTCGTAGCAGCTTACTATTTAAAATGAATTCAGTAAACGGTAATACGCCGCTGACATGTAGGTACTATATGCTTTGAGTCGCTGTGTTTAAGGCAAGAGAAGTCACCATCGAACAAATGGCTGTTAAAATGTTATCATAATTTTTCATTTACTGAGAATCGAATCTAAACCCACAAGATTATCACTTTTATCCACCCGCTGACATCATAATGATTGTTGACAGATGGAGTGAGCGCAATGTCCGCACCATGCCGAGTGGCGCGACAGGGCGACGTGACGTGTTTATGTAAATCGTGTACCCGCATTAGTCCTAAATGTGACCACTTGCGGTGTGGAACTAGCGCGGATACCGACGGATATGGAACGATGTGCGGATATCCGCTGGCGACACCGCCCAATGTTGCCAGCTCAAAGAAAACAGGCGGGATGAATTGAGATCAGCGGACGTCGAACGTAACTGCGATGTATCAGTTCAACGTACACGCCGTGATATACCTACTGGAATGGATTGAGTCGTGTTGCTCTGTGTAATATTATTTCGATATTTAACTTATTTTTAATAATTTATAAGGCAGTCTATATTAATTGTCAAATAAATGGGACCAGTACGTCATTTCGTGAAACAAATGCAAAAAAGTATAATTTCGAAACCGAACCAAAAATCGCTACTTCAATACACGAACAAAAGGAATAGAAAATAATATTTTCCTTGGTAACGCCACGCAAATCCTTTTAAAGCCTGAGACGTGGGCATTCCGCGCCCGCCTACGTTCTGGAAGCCTGTACAATATCCGTGCCGGGCGACGCCGCGCCCAGCCAAAACTTGTTTCGCGATGAATCCTTATCAAAATTACTAGCGAAAGAAAATTTTTGCTAAATTAAAAAAATGGTGACGTGAGTTCGACTGCGGTGCGGCGGCTCCGCCTGTTGTTCCGTGCGGCCGCTGGGTATACACTATCACATCTCGCTACTGACTGCCGGCTGTTGGCGCGCCGCCACTCTAGACAAACTTGGAACATATCCTTCGATGATATGGATAAATGGGTATTTGTAATGTGAGATTACCATGACCCTAACTCGTTACGATTCAAAAATTATTGTAATATGAAATTTACTACTCGACTATATTGCTCATAGTATCTCTAGATTTAACACATTTTAGTGCCATCAGCAAATCATATAAATCTATGACAAATGACGATCCTCGTATTCTTCTTCTATCAACCATGAAGCCAGTCGGCTCTGTACTGTAAAGCATTAGTTTGGGCACCCTCGGCGAGTAATTGCATTGCGAGTGTATTGACAGCAACGTGCGGGCACTCGCCGAATAACTAATTCTATGTGTGGTGATGGAATCGCCGGCGACACACGCAACCAATATCCTTGGGTGATGGAGTTGGATCATAGACTATTTCAATGCGATCCGAGCTCACACCGCGCCGCCGCGCCGCCGCCCCGCACACACTTATCTATCAACACATACGCAGCCAGTCGGAATATTGGAAGTAGGCTTGAGATCTTGTCAACTATCTATGTTGTCGTTAACAGCACGATACATGGAACACAAATCGTTATTTTTATTAATACACAATGAAAATAAAAAAATTAAACCTCAGTTGACAAACTAAACTGTGCTAAAAAGAGTGTAACTGAAAACCGCACTCAGTTAGCAACAGAAGTTGAATCAAAAAGAATATAAAATGATCGGTTTGAATGAAGATGTTTATAACGTGCCTACTGCCTAGTGAAGTGAGCGCTATCGTGTAGGCGCTAGTGGGGAGTGCGCGCGGGCTGCGGTAAGCGCCGACCTAGTGTCGCTAAACTATGCAACAATGCGGGCCAGTGGTGTAGTGGGGTGTAGTGGTGTGTAGTGGAGCCCCCGAGAGGCGGCGAGGGCCCTCCAGCGCGGCGCCCGAGCACCCTCGCCGCACTCCAGCCACTCCGGCCGAGCGCCGACTCAGCGATACACTCCGCGCGCTCCCACACACAACACATACACTCTTTCTTATCTTCCACATACTTGGAAATTGTTTTACAATGCCTTAATACTTTGAATCTTATCTCCGATAGACACGACATATCAATTCTAAACAAAGCCTGTGCCCCGCTGTGGGTCGAATATGGGGTGATGGTGAGCGCGGCTTTTCCTTTCACAAGCCCCCACCCACCTGTACCATGGAAGCTGAAAAAACGTTACTAAATTCACTTGTAAGTCTTTCGGAACAGGGGTTAACTTACGTTACTTTATACACGAGCCTTTTTATACTTACAAATTTATTATTAACGTATAAGTAACACATCCGTATGACTTGAGCGCTCCCTCGCATTAATACAGAATGCTCCGTTGGTTGGAAATGTTGCGAGTGCATCGGGTACAATGCGCGATACGTGTGCTACTGTACACCGAGTACCGACACACGAGGAGTCGAACTGTTGCTCACTGGCCGCTGTTACTCGTGGTCTAGTGATCCGGGTGACATGACGCTGGTGCTAACACCGTTCCACAGCTGAACCAACTAGTGCGGTCATACTGAACTCACGCGATCAATATCTACAAACTGCCTCACATAGCTTTTGGGTCAAGTGTCGCACACAGAATGTCACATTAGCACACACATCACGCATTCTCATGAGTAGTCACCATAAAGATATTTAATCACTTGTCTAGTGGCCAAAGATATAAATCTAAGTCACACGACTGATTTACGAAGTGCGAAAAAGAAGGTTGGTGCCAAGTAGATCGCTCTATATTAACATGCATACACGTACATGCATTATAAAACAATACCAAGTGTGAACTAAGCAATAAAAACTGTGCGAAGCTTTCATAAAATATTTGGTTTAAGAAAAGAAAATCCTGAAAGATCGAATAGATAAACGTTAAATAATCAAAAAAAGGTTAGATAATCAAAAAGTTAACGCTGATGGCCTGAGGAACATTAGCAAGATATCGAGAATTACCGGCGAGAATCATTGTCATCGTGTTGGTTGAATCCTTATAAAAATCATTAGCCCATATATATATGTACAATGTACATAGTCTTTCCGTCTTATATCTTATAATATGTTCTATTCGTAATTGAATGTTTGAGACTACAAGTTCAATGCGACGCTCATATAATATTCCTAATGTTCCGACGTACGTAACAAAGAGAATTACTGTCGACAAAGAGCTTTTGGAACGTTAACATTAACCAATTTCCATCAATACTATACCAAGCAGACTGAGCGGCGCTTGTACTTATAAAATCAAACATTATTTATGTAAAATTCTAGTATATACACGATCCATAAATCGCAAGGAATAACAAATACCCACGTTGTAAAAAGTAGTCGACCAAGTTAATTCGTACAAGCTTTTTATGGCGCCGGTAATGAGACGCTCGGCCGTCGAGACAGAATCTCGGCACTCGCAGCCCGGCATAGCTCTACAACTTTTCCAAGTGTAATTGTTTGAACATATCGGTCATTCAGTTTCATGCGTTTAAACTGTCAAGGAAATCATAAGTCAAATGATGAGAAAACTCTTATGATGTGAGCTAGTATAGCTTGTGTGGTATGTTTGGGAAGTACGGCGGTCCCGCGTCACATAATACTATGTACCCGTAGCTCTACAGTATGCACGAACCAATACGTGTGAGTGTCATTGGCGCGTATTATTCCATTCATAAATTACGAGTGCACGACCTCCACACAGACAATACTCGTATTTTATTATCGATTCTATGCAATTTTAGCTATTTTAAATTTATACAAACATCAATAAATTATCATCATCATCATCATCATCAGCAGCCAATATTCGTCCACTGCTGGACATAGGCCTCCCCCAATGACTTCCACCGGGAACGGTCGGAAGCCTCCTGCAGCCAGCGACGTCCCGCGACCTTGACAAGGTCATCGGACCACCTTGTTGGGGGACGTCCCACGCTGCGCTTTCCCGTTCGTGGCCTCCACTGGAGAACTTTTTGGCCCCATCGGCCATCAGTTCTCCGCGCCATGTGGCCGGCCCATTGCCACTTCAACGAGCTAATCCGTTGGGCTATGTCGGTAACTTTAGTTCTCCTACGGATCTCCTCATTTCTGATTCGATCACGTAGGGAAACCCCGAGCATAGCCCTCTCCATAGCTCGTTGAGTGACCCTGAGCCGACGCCTTTAGTGAGAGGCCACGTCTCAGTGCCATATGTCATCACTGGTAACACACAACTATTGAAGACTTTCGTCTTCAGGCACTGAGGTATATTGGACGAGAAGACGTCTCCTAACTTTCCGAACGCTGCCCAACCGAGTTGGATTCGACGATTGACCTCTCTCTCGAAGTTGGACCTGCCTAACCGGACCACTTGTCCCAAATAGACATATTCGTCTACAACTTCGAGAGTCGAGCCCCCTACTGCGATTGGGGTGGGCACAACATGGACATTCGACATGATTTTCGTCTTGTCCATGTTCATTTTAAGACCCACCTGTTGGGAGACTCGATTGAGGTCTTCGAGCATAGTGCTAAGGTCCTCCAGCGATTCTGCCATGACTACAATATCGTCGGCAAACCGAAGGTGTGTGATATACTCGCCGTTGATGTTGATGCCGAATCCTTTCCACTCCAAGAGCTTGAAGGCGTTTTCCAGCGCGGCAGTGAACAGTTTCGGAGATATAACATCTCCCTGTCTCACGCCTCTCTGTAGTGGAATAGCCTTCGTGCTCTGATCTTGTACTCGGACCGACATGGTGGCGTTTCTGTATATACTTTTCAACACCTCGATGTACCGACAGTCAATGTGGCACCGCTGGAGAGACTCTAGCACCGCCCACGTCTCGATCGAATCAAAGGCTTTCTCATAGTCCACAAACGCTAAACAAAGCGGCAAGTTGTATTCCTCGGTTTTCTGGATAACTTGCCGAAGCGTATGGATGAATAAATTATACATAATATCTATACAACGTTGGTATGGATGTGGCTTATTTTTGTTTTCTACGATGTTATGTTGCATATGAAATTTCCAGTAATGCAGTGGGATACAAGCAGTGATGGCCTCGAGGTTTGGGCGCGCGGTCGAGAATCTCGGCGATCGCGGGTTCGAAATCCAGGCACACATCTCTGACTTTTCGAAGATAATGTTTGTATTCACATTGAATTATAACTTGCTTTAACGGTGAAGGAAAACATCGTGATGAAACCTGCACACCTAAGAGTTCTTAGGAGACCCGTGCTCAGCAGTGGGCGTATATGGGTTGATGAAGAAGAAGAAGAAGAAGTAGTCCGCCAACCCGCACTAGGCCAGCGTGGTGGACTATGGCCTAAACCCTCTCAATGGTAGAGGAGATCCGTGCTCAGCAGTGGGCGTAATATCGGTTGATGAAGAAGAAGAAGAAAGAAGTGGGATACTGCCTACTGGAAATGTTCCCAAAAATGGGAAAATAGCCCGTCTCCTATTCTTACTATCTGAGACTAAGAATTGGCAGAACTTGTAGTACAGTATACAATATGTCCGGGCTCGCCCGGACAGACCTCTCTCGAGAGGTGCATCCCCGTCAGCTCGAGTGTGGTGCGTGCGGCCGGCCCGCGCCGAGTGTGTGACGCCGCAGCAATGTCCCACATACTTGCCGCCTTATTGCCGCCCTATAAACCCATCTAGTCAGTGCGTTCTTTGTGAACTTGCCGCCTTCTACAATGCTGCACGTTACACTTAGTGCTTAAAATGTAGCGCTACATGGTACAATTTACGTTCGCTTACTAAATTGAATAACGCAGCCACTACAAACTTGTGCAGACGGTTGGTTTATTATCGTGGGTTTTTTAAGTGGTATAGTTACGTTACAGTTAGTTTGGAGTGCGGTACGTACAGGCCGACTGACCGCAGTTCTGATGAGAGAAGCGTGACACAAGAACACAGATTGCACTATCATTGATGCAGGTCGGGAATGCTGTAATCCCGAGTAAAACAACGCTGCAGGTATTCACATTTCCCGTTCACTACCACATTTACAAAATTCATCTTGCTTGAGCGGCGAACGCGAAATCGTAGGAAAATGAATTCCGCCAGTGCCTCAGGTGCCCCCCCCCCCGCTCTCCCCCGGCCCCCTCGCCCCTCGCACCCGGCGCGCGGTGAAAAATAGATTCCAATAAGCACGGGCGCGTACGAACACGTTTGGGAATAATTTTCCACTTGAGTTGTCGCGCGCGCTGACCGGCCACTCCCCCCCGCCCGCGCGCACCCCGCACACACCCCGCGCCACGTACTGCACACCCATAGTAGTAGCTGACGATCATACGTCTCATTTCGTATCTTAATGCAATACCAAGGGGTACAGTTTTTCATTACTTTTTTACAGCATATTAAGCAGTTCTTGGAAATCCTTTACGACAAGAAGGAATTATGGCTCAATTCTTTATTCTTGCCTAATGCCATTATATCAGCCCATAAACATAACATTGCCGGCCACGGGCTACCGCGAGCTTTCATAACAATACATTTTTACATGCCTTACATTTCTCCGCCTTTGTTTAGAGCGCTATAATATCCGTTATCATACTACAAAACTAAGAAATGTCACACTTTTTCGAAATTTTCTTTTTAACAAGATGTTTTTAAATGCTAATTTGTTCATAGTCATCGTAAAAATTACGTGTCTTAGTTTTCAGTTACGGTCTTTTTACACTATGTATCAATATATTCATGCATATAAATAGTTGTGACGTCGTAATATACAGCCATTAATAAATGTATTAATTTGTCTGTTGAGTGGAGCATTATGAGTGAACAGCTCGGTCCGCCGGCGCCGCGAGTCCCGAGACACCGAGCGCGGCGCCAACTGATCGCCGCCGACCAACTATTGTTCTAAATGAATGTTAACTTTTCAATTTGGCGCGCGACGCCCGCCATTAAACTCTTTAAGAGCGTACGCTGGCGAAACTTCGATTGCCTGTTAACGTTCTCATAAAGGAGCTTTTTAACTCGTTCGAGCTCTTAGTGCCGGCCGGAGGTTTACACTGCACCGAGCCCCCCCCCCCCATCCCGCACCTCACCCCCGCACTGCACCGCCACGTCCGCAACGTGATCACAGCTCTATTCAATTAGCAACACGCTTTAATGTCCGCTGGCGGCTGACCGCGGCCGGGAATTTCTATAAGCCAGCGTTAAGATTAACATCAGCAGTTTTGCCCTTTCGTGTTATGTAATCAAGACATTCAATAAAAGACTCGTATGTACTCGCGCTTCACAAACTATTCATCTAGTTCTAACTCACAGGTTATAAATATCTAACTGATTACTACCAATAACACTTAATAATATTCACCTAGACCAGGGCTGCCAGATTGTATAATCGGATACAAATCTTATATAATCAGATCGGGTATTGTATCCATGACCACTAGGGTGTCCCAGTCTAGTAGGGCGAATTTTTTTTTTCGAATTTAGATACGCATACCCTCTATATTTTTTCTAATTGACCCTAATAACTCAAAAACAAAATATTATCAAAATTGGATAGCGGTAACCCGTGCCGACTTGATAGCAAAGGTTTAAGAAAAAAATTGTATGGAAATTGTAGAGCACATATAAAAACTTAATTTTTATTTTCAAAATTATACCCTATTTCACCGGTAATATATATTTATTATTAAAACAAGAATATTTGTGATATTTTAGTCTTAAAGTTTTCTTTTTACTGTTAGGATAAATCACAGGAAAAAATGCTTTAGTTTCCCTTTAAAGGTGACTTTTTCACGAAAATTTTGTATCAATATAACTGCGATTTGCAGTATCACTAGCGACTTTTAGTGTCGTTATCTATTTCTCAACTGCTTAAAAAGAAGTATATCTAGGCTGTAATGTAAGCAACTCATTGAGAAAACTGTCAAAAAATTTAAAACGATTAAAGAAAACCAAGACTTGTTTTTGATTGAAATAAAGTCGTTCATGTATTTTTAAAAAACTAAATCACGCAGATATACTTTCGAAGGGATATGAATTGATGGATTCTTTTTAGTTAAGCTTTAAAATATTATTATTTTTCGTTCCTGGTCTCCATCATAGTGATATAGAGACAAGACAGCTACTTCATGAACCAAAGACCAAAAATGCTGATAAATATTCTGTTTAGTCATTTCTGAGTTAATTTTATTGACAGGTTTCCAAGGTTTCAAAGTATTAAGCAAACATAAGTCGTGGTAAGGTGCCGTCACTGATAATATACATTGCATCCAAGCTTTAACATGGTATATAGCGATGCAAATCTAGATGTTTAGACATCTAGTGTGACTTTTTATTAGTAATTTACAATTAAAAATAATTTACCACATTTTTAATCAATTAATTGCTTCGGCCATCATGGTGTCTGGTACATAGAACTTGGAGATCGAATTGTCAATTTTCTTTCTGTATCACCACCAAAGAATATGATTATAATTGTTAATTCTTGATAGCCAACCCTTAAATTTCCTTCATAATTCTGTCCGGTAAAACTATGCATATCTATTTATATAACTATATCTATTATTCACATTTATTTTTATCAATTAAAAGGCACCAGCGTGTGCAATATACAAAAAGTAGTCCAAGCTTGTAACAAACTCTTGACGACACTTTACGAACATATCTTGCGATTTTTCCGCATTATATTTATTGATCTCTTCAGACTCGGTATAAGGCAGCTTGTTTCTTAAAATTAGTTTATTAAGGCTTAAATAGGCATATAAGCCCTTTAACAAAAAATAATTAATCTCGAATAGTTAGATTTGCGCTTGTACAAAATTCAATTTTACTTCACAAATGTTATTAAACAGAACTGCCAATATTTGTTCTTTACAGATAAGTTTTAAGACGTTATTTTAATGTTTTGCACCCCCTATTAAAATTTGCAAACTTAAATCTTAATCTGACATATTTATTAAACAAATAGAGGCGTTTACCTATGCAATAAACAAGCAACCACGAAACTTCCATGGGAATATTGCGACGCGCCGAAGTTCATACAAAATATGTAAGTACTGAAACACATGAATGCAAGTCGGCACGGGTTGCAGTGGTCCTAAGTTCATGAAATTTTATTTATAAGTGTTTTAACACCATTCGAAAATAATTAGGGGGTATGCGTTGAAAAAAAAAGACTTTGATTTTTTTGGGACACCCTAATGACCACTTTGTATAATACGATACAAAGGCATATGTTCACATTTTATCAATAATTGTGCATTTATCATCCTAAAAAAAAAACAAGAATTATTTTGGAGGGCCCATTTTCCGACCATTTCATTAACTGTTATCCTAAAAAAAAAAAACAAGAGCTGCATATGGTGCAATGGTTATGTATAATGCGATCTAATTTTGTATAATTGCAAATACTATAGCTGCGATTTATTTGCTGGCAGCCCTGACCTAGACACCAACAGGGCAATTATTGCCTTGGATATTATTTAGAGCGCTAAAACAATTTATACTAATTGTGCCGTCTATGTGTATCCAATATATTCCACGCGTCGGCTAATATCACACAAAGAGAGATGAAATGATCACAAGTGCTGTCAGTGTTATGAACGCCACTTCAACGAGTATTGAATGCTTGCGGTGTCAGCACACACGGCTGGATGCGTTCTAAAACAAATGACAACTGATTGAAATATGGGATTGTATTCAATTTATGGCTGTAATGTCCAATGACAGTATTCACAACACCAGTAGGTACGCATCTGATGCCTGTTTATTTGCAGAGTCCATTGAACGTTCTACACTCCCCTAACAAACGTTTACAAAAAGTATGGAATCCATAACAATGGTAAAGGCAATACAAAACTTTTTATATAACTTTTCATTTGTATGACAATAAGTCATTTGGCAGTCAGTCAGTCGAAGTGTACAGTGTGTGTTCGACCCCACACTGTCAAAATGCTATGCCACACGATGTGATTTGAAAATACAATAAAAAAAATCGAAAAATTCGAATTCGAATTTATTACATAAAAAAAACAACTGTACAATTTGCGAAACGCGGGTGTAAGAATTCAGCTTTGTTTACTCCTTGGGGGATGTATACTCAAAAGTGTTTACCTAAAGTATACAAAACACGATTAATACATTGAATAAGAGCATTGAGCTCTTTGCCAGCGAGTCCACATCGACAGGGACTTGTTGCTAATGTATTGTTTCGAGGCTGCACATTTTATTTATTATTCGCACTCCAGTCTCCAACTTACCTGCCCTCACGTGCGGCTGTCGGAGAGTTCTAATAAACGGTATCGCCTTCGTGTTACATCAGCCCCCGAATTTACCCAGTCATCGATCTTAGTGGTGTCAATGTAATAATATCAACACTTTATTTGTTGTAAACTAAATAAGGAAGAATAATTTACAAGTGTTTTGAAATGCCGTAAATTAGTTTCATAAATGAATAAGTACGTTACAATTAAATGATCCCTGAGAAACACCTTCATGATGTTCATAGCTATGACACGCAAATCGTTAAATTCGTTTTGACATTATTAACTCGGCGGATATACAAAGTAACATCTTTAAACGTAGTCACAATATATTCAGCTCAATGACACTTCAAGTACATCTTTTACAGTGTCGTCGTCACAGGCGCCGCGCCGCAATTCGTACAGCGGTACAACAGTAACAGTGTCGATACTAGCACTTGAGAGTGGCGGTACATTGAGCTGCTCATGGCGCCGCGGATTCATGTAATGGAGTCACATTTTTACCCACAACACTGTAATCGTTCCGCGGAGGACGCTTACACCACCACATATTAGCGGAGAGGCTCCTACACCATTGCTCGTGCTTCGGTCCCTGAGTTATTGACCTTGTCGATACCATAACTCTCAGCGATAAAACTCTATACTTTTACACTTTTTTATGTATTGTTGATGAAGTTCCTCGAACCGCTTTCTGTACACAACTACAACACATTCTTAAGTAATAGTAGAGTATATTGATGATTCTTAATATCTTGTACCAAACCTATTTAGCAAACAAATATATTTCAATTTTGCCTTTATAATATTCCCTAAAACGAAAACTTCTGTGAAGTTCCACCAAGTCGTTGTAGCTAAAGTTTATAGTCGCATGTAAAATGTTTATCTTAAATGTATTCCGTGCATATTTGGTTTCCATTAGGTCGGCATAATAATGTTAACTGGTTTAGAATAATTGCATTGTGCCATAAAACCTTAGGAGCTTAGCTTAGTTGTTCGCTTTGCTTACAAAGATACGTACCTATATATGTGTAATAGTTTCATAGCAATGAGGTAAGTGCACGATAAACCGCGCACACCATGTGTATGGTGCACAAATTAATTTTAGTAGAGTTACTCACAGCACTTGAGTGACTACTCATGTCTATACCGTCCATCAAGCAATACAATTTGCGAAAAATGTTTATAATATATTCATCATATTTTTTATGTGAAAGGTGAGTGGCCCCGCCGTGTCAGATGTACTCTATACATAGACATGCATAGCCATGGTATCCCTACTCGCTATATTTCTCTACCAACTACAAAGTAGTATGTATATGTAGTACTACACTGTGGAGGAAACTTACCCATTGCAAGAAGGCAGTAGGTACTCAAGGATCTGCCAACTTTAGGTGCACAAGAGCTTTTTAATTTTTCTACGAGTTGAGTTAAGAAAGTTTAATAATTTTATAAAATTTCCTCTATTAAATTAGTTTACGGGTCTTGCAGCTCGTAAAAACAGAGCGCGTGCGGCCCTGCTCCCCACCACGGGAACGTTCCGTTTTGTATACTCGTGTATGGGCCGAGGGCGATCCCACTACCTCGCGGACACAAAGTTCTACTTTGCAGTAGTCATTAATTTACCCCAGAAACTATCGCTCACAACAATGAAATGAAATAATTCTTTATCAATTATGTAAGCAATAATGTATTACTTATGATACTTCAATATTATTAAATTCATAAATCAATCAATCATACTCATCTAGTTTCGCAAAGCTCTAGGCGTGTACTTTGATATTAATCTCATGACCATTGCCGTTGTAGTAGAGTCCATGGCTCTTTTAGGTTTCGCACATATGTATGTACATATGAACATAAACTATTGAAATATTAACTTGCGTGTTGGTTTGTTGGGAACGCAGAATATAAATGTATCCGAGTGTTAATCTCAGTGTGAGTCTATTGAGCAGATAACAATAACCGCTAACAAAGCATTTACACTTTTGTAAACCGCCGTGAGCGGTCGTGTGGTGCTGTACGGGCGGTGTACGGGCGGCGCGGCTAAATGAATTCCCACAAAGGGCGGCGTATAACAAAGCGCGCCAATAATTCGCAACCGCAAGCAAACATTTACAAACTGCCGGTGATGTGATTGTGAGAGTTGGCGCCGCGACTCGAACCCGACACACACACACACACACACACATAAATTACATCTAACACGCACACTCACAGTGTTACTAATAGCAATTACACAATATTCTTGTGTTTTAGCCCCATCTTAAAAATCTTTCTTATCTGAAGAGCAAGGTGAGGAAGATTGTTAGTCAGTTAAGAATTATAATTTCATAATGTATTTACTGCAACATTTTCACAGTCTAATTTGAGTTGCACGGCTATGGCTTCAATTCTCGTATCGGGAACATACTATTTTTTTTTTCAGCAGAAATTATCTATAGCAGCACAAAGCTTGTATCACAAAAGCAGCAATAGGCTCCACTTAAAATTATTCTTATAGCGTGGCTGTCGTAACGTCGTTGCATGAATACACTACAACCTAGAGCTACTCCTTTAATAAATTATTTTACAGTCAAATAAGTTTTTAAATAGTAGAATACAAACCGAAGTAAAATCCCTATGATGCTTTATATGTGAGGAAGATGGGACATTTAGTTGTCCAAAGCCGAAGTGTTTGCGTGGGACATTAGTCGGTGTGGCGCGTGTTGGTGCGGGTCGGCCGATACTTAATTAGTGTTTGCGTTACATTGCCGCTAACGTGCCGCTGAGTAGTGGCGCCACACACACACCGCCGGCGATGCAAATACACACAAGGAACTACATACTTTCACATCTAAAGTGTTAACTTTCACTATTCACTATTTACACAGCACAAAACTCTGGATATTCCAACAAATAGACATCGGTAACGAATGTTATGGCTCATTTTGTCCTGACAATACATTGAAAACGTTTCACAATTTTTCGAATAACCTGTGCCAGTCTTTATTAGAGAACTATAAAATAGCCCGCAAAAAACTTAACTTTGTAATTAACTTTATAAAGTATGTTATAAAAATATACGGCAGCTCATTCCGCGATGGCGGCGCGCTCTGCGCCCGCGGCATCGAGCGCTAGTGTAATAATAAAATCCATGTAAAACTATTAAAATATATATACTGTAACAATCGCGCTGTGCAGTAGTCCCGGCGGGGCGCGCCGACCCACCAGATAATAATTGCCCGCTACAAGCTGTTCCGACCCTCGTCCGCCAGTACAACAGCATACATCCCCCTACTTCCAAACTGTTTCAATGGAATGTAATTAGCTACAAATACTCAAAATGCCATTACAACCGTAACACTACGTAGTTATAGTATCGCACAATTAGATGTTGTGTGTGCAGCAGTTATCAGAGATGGCGCCCTTTGTTGCCGGTTGACAAGCGGACGGCGCGGCGTCACAGTACTGTACGCGGCACAGGAGCGGCGCAGTGATAGCGCGGCTGAGACGAGCTGATAACGAGATAATCACCCGGCCGTGAGCACTCGCGCTGTCACACACATCCGGACATGATGGATTGCGTCGCTGCCGGTTCCGCGACGTGCCGCTTCACGTACTGTGTCTATACGTGTGCACAGGTAACAATAGTACCACTTGCACACTTTAAAATCAATTTTCATATTTCGACCCATCGTTTAAAGTTATGACCATAAGACTTCTTAAAAAATTCAAAAAGATATATAAAATAGGTTGTAATGGAAAAACAAAATAACTAATTAATTTTATCCTGTATGTCTGATCTCCGAATATTGCTAATTTTAAGTATAATTTTCACAGAGTTGTGAAACAGCGGCGACGATTGGCTCCCTGAAATAGTACCGTTGGCGCAAGATTCAGTTAACTTTATGCAACGCTTCGGTCGCAGTACTGTTTCAGTTGACGTCATCAACCACACGGACACGAATCGAGACATGCCAAAAATTTTGCAACGAAAGTGGTGATCCTAGTCGATGACTTTTATTCCTTCATAATATGTACTGTATTCTATTGTAGCATCGGCTCGTTAACAGCTCCAAGACAAATATGGTGATGCAATATGTTTTTTTAAGTATTCCATAATATGGATTCTCACGTTTTATCCCGATGATACAGTAGAAAAAACTATTAAGTATTTGGTGCGCGCCGCCGACCCGCCGACGTAACCGCACGCGGCCAATAACGGCTTTATTACCAATTGCTGTGTGTCTTGTACTCCACGCATCTAGATATTTTTCATTTGGCTGCGTTAGTGGTATATCGCGAGAACTGGTTTTCGACAATACACCGTACAATCTATTCGTAACTGGAACATGAGGAGTGGAGCTCAAACATATAGCGGTCACAAACTGTCGAGGTCAAATAGATCAATTGTTGAAGTACCAATACATAATTTATAGAAATGTGTCTCGTCCAAGTTATTTCGATCGAAATTATAGAGCATCGACACGTTGAGCTATCGCTGAACCCTCGTATTATAAGCAAACGGTAATGACTTAATTGAATACAATAGTTCTGCGGCCCGCGATTGTTACTCTAAGAACTGGTTATTGTAATTTATAAGGACATCATATTATTTATCACCAATACCAGTTTTGACATTTCTTGAAGAGAAAATATGAAGTTAAAAGAGGAATAAGTTACTTTACTGCGAACGAGTTGACAAAAATGAGTAATGATGTTTGAGAAGTGGAACAAGTTTTATTCGCTGCCAGAATATTGTGTAATTTATGTGCGCCCCGGCCGCCGCACCGCCACCCCGCCGCACCGCCGCAGCGCCGAGAACACTAAGATAAGCAAATTTGTTATCGCGGGCGCGATCTCTTCCCAACAAATAGCGACCTGCTGTGCACCCACCTCGCAACACATTCGTCTTGCAAAACGCCGGGAAGGTGGAAATTGTAATGACTCCGAACATTATGTTAGCGTTACGTATGATTCTCATGGGACCTTACTGAAAAACCACAAATTTGTACATTTTGCAACAACTAACTAAAATTACTATACTTTTGGAAAATTTAGAAGTAATCCGGACCAGCATATGTATACGCGATCCAACCAAAGCAACACCAATGTTATAATATCGAACCCTTTTAGAGAAGGGAACTGCATTGTTAGCAACGTTACTATGTAGTACCCCCAACTCCTAACATCGATCATCGTCATCAATTACCAATACAAAAAAACCTACATACTATGTGGATGAGATATTTCATGTATCTTATATTTAATCATTGTGTGTCATTTCATTGCAGTCACTACTATTTAAGCAATGTTGCATTACGCAAATTGACTTAATTTAAGAATAAATTCCGACTCCAAACAAAAAGTTCTTTAACGCATTTTACCACGACATGAGCGGTCGGCGCGAGAATCGACGAACATCGACGCATCACAAATAAACGCGTTTCACCATACCCCCCCCTCCCTGCACACCTGCCACCCCTCCGCCTTTGCGCTCGGCTAATTACATGATAACAATTATAATGTTTGCACAATTCCTTGTTAATTGACAGCCGACGCGCCGCGCCCGCGACGTACATGTTGTCTGCGAATATTGTGTAAACTGATATCTCATGCCTGGTGTTCATGTAAGAAATAAACTGTACAATAAGTTACAACATCCAAACTGAGTTTTTATTTCCATACTGTGTTATGTTCTTATTTTAATGCAGTTATACGAACGGGCTTATTAACTGATTATTTAAGTATTAGTAGTTAGTTTTGTGTATAATTTACTCATTTGTTATGAAATAACACAAGTTTAAATTATAGTCTACTTGTTTATTTCACTAACACCAGCCCACCTGTTCAACCTCATGTATTTTGTCGTCATTGGTTAGTATCGTGTCAGCCCCACTCCGTCATGGCTCCGTCACGGCTCCGTCGCGGCTCACAATGCGCTTGTTATCGAATAAGCGCACAAACTCGCAGCTCCTCTCCCAACATCACTCCACACAGGAAGCGCCGGCGACATCGGCGTGATGTGTGATGCGGAGGCGCCGCGAGTTGTACATACATACACTCTATCTTCTAATGTACAGTGTTATTTATGGCGTCGTTCCGCGAGATAGTAACACCATCCGCTGCCAAAATCTTCTAAAATATCAAACAATTGCCTCACGAGTTATAAGAAACCAACGACAAGCTATGTAAATCACACGATGACCGAGAAGCTCTCTAGCTCTGTGTAAACATTATGTGGTGATGGAAGGGATCTGAGTTCAATTCAAGGAATACCCAAACTGCTGTTGCTCCCTAAATGGCAATTCTAAATAAATAACTATAATTGGAAAAAAGGTGGGTTTGTACCTCTCACCTACGGAGCAGATACAGACAGCGTACCTTATTGCAAGTCATAAATACTGTAATGCCATAGTTTAATAATCGTGGTACACATCCAGCTTTATTTGTCCTATGTATCCAGCTCCCCGAAATTATTATTATCATCATAACCGTCCATATTATATCTTGATGAACTAAGAAAAAATTTTCTCTCAAACTCACCACCTAAATCATTCCATATCCTTTACCATATTAATTTGTAAACAAACTTGTTTATTAAGCACTTTGCCTTAACTGTACTAAACTACAACAAGTACTATATTCATTAAAACGAAACTAGGAAAGAAAAATTGTAAGTTAATGTCAACCTGGAATAAAACAAAATGAAATAGTGAGTCTGAACGAATCTCAGTTGAAATAGTGTCACACGGAACCAACTTATTGTCTATGCAACACCCACCTTGAATTTATAGCACGTCTGTCATCACCGCGTAGCAACCGCTACGGTGCTACAGCTCTACGTGGCGATAGTGCTACGCACCTGCTACGTACACTGTGCTACGTGTAGTGAATAAACATAACTACACAAAATTAATGAGAGTTCTCGGGGTGTTGCTGCTCATACTTTTACAGTGTATCTTATAACTTTATAGTCATCTTAAGTATTGAATAAACTATACCGATAAGTCATATGTAGTACTACGTTTACGTAATACATACAAAACAAACAATGTTCAATAGCCCGGCATTATGAATGTGGACTTAACGGACATTATCCTTGCGGAAAGTGACGTATGCTGTGAGGTAATTAACTTGCGTGTGATAGTATCTTAAATAATTACTATGATGCTTAGATAAACACTTGTATCAATATGGGGATTAAATTGATAAGTCTAGATTTTTTCTTGTTTCTAGATTTTCTTCGAGTGCATTTTTTTGTAACTCCTATACGATGAGGCAACAGACGCCGACTTGTGTACAGAGCACCACACACAGTACACACACAGCCCGCGGGCCGTACGTCACGGTAATTCGTAAATGGTGCGAGTGAGGTTCCGCCGCGGCTGCGGAACCGCGCTGGTTTCAAGTTTTATTTATTCTCATTGTGCCCACACAAACGTGACGAATTACTCGACGCGGCGAAGTGAATACAAGGACACGACGACACGACGCGAGGGAAGGACTCCAACTCATGCGTCCAAAATTATTATAAAGTTATTTTTAATTTAGCACCTCCTAATCCACATTGTAACTACAAGATTCAAACATATATCTATACTAATATTACAAAGCTGAAGAGTTTGTTTGTTTGTTTGAACGCTAGGATCTCAGAAACTACGGGTCCGATTTGAAAAATTCTTTTACTGTGAGATAGCACATTTATCGAGGAAGGCTATATAAACGCTACGACCTATAGGAGCGGAGCAGCGATAAAGAATGTTTCAAAATCATTTTTCCTTTTTATGAGGTTCCGCTGCGTGCGCTGCGCAAACGGTTAAAGTTTCGCTAAAATAATGCATTAGAGAATTGTTCCTAATTAAAAGTTCTAAAAAAAAGTCCGCGACAGCATATGTCTATTCTTTAAGGTTGGCTCAGCATGACGTTTTTTATCCTAACCAAATTTATTTTAAAATAAATTTTATTTGTGAATGTGTTTTTATTAATATGATATTAATCCTTATCCAAATAAATAGGTTATTCATTACAAGTATTTAATATTAAATATAATTGCCCTTTACATCATTTAATTTCACTGAGTATCTTAGAAGATATTGCAATTTTAAAATATTGATCAAGCGCGCAATAATGATGCACAAGGCGCCGACCAACGCGTCACGTTTAATCAACTTGACCGGATTGTATGATTTTTGGTATAGACATAAATAGGACTCTGAGAAGTAAAATAGACTATTGAACTTAACCCTGTAGTCTATGCGGACGGAGTCGCGCGCAAAAGCTAGTTATAATAAATACGTGTTTTTTAAAAATATCAATATGGAAAATAGAGGAACCGGCAGATCATTATTTATTTATTTGCCCATAATACAATACATGTAAAGGTGGACTTAATGCCTGAGGCATTCTCTTACAGTCGAATTAAGTTGATCAGTGCATTCATGGTAGGCTCTCCTACAGTGCACTAAACTGACGACACGTGCCACAAGTTTTACATCGCGTGTATTTCACGTACCAGCGCCTTACAATTCACTTCCCCGGCGGCCGCGAGTCGGTAGCTCGCTGCAACTATCCTGTTACTATATCATTACTCCCACTTGTGACGGCTCCCGCACGAGCTTGCTGTATCTCCGTACTGGAGGCTGCGAGGCGCCGTGACCGCACCACTTCACGAGTCATCACTTACTCGCAACGCACACACACCCTCACACACACACACATACAACAGTGATTTGTAACGTGCAACATTGGTAGTAGAGAATTAGTGTCTCGCGGTCACACGCACCACACTACATGGCACCGGCTACAAATTGAACGCAGTAACTAATACAAATTTCGTAGTAACTGTGACTCGCCGTAAGTACGGTCCCACAACACATTTACATATATAGCACAAGTGAAAAACATTTTAATAGGCCGACAGGAGTACAGTAACTGTTAAGAACCTACGCAGATTTCTTCACGATGTTGTTCATCACCATTATTAATGACAATGGCCACTAGCTATACTTCAGTAAAGTCCATCTAGCTTGCCAGAATGTAACTAATAATGCAAATGAAGCGACTATGAGCAGTGTGTTCCGCGTACATCTTATTAAGATTTTACATTAATACATTCAAATAGTAGGTTATGAAATTCTGCCGAAAGACGGCAAGAATAAGACTATAGTCCCATGTTCCACGGGACTTAGTATGCACCAGATAAGACGATAGTATTGATACGTGTATTAGGATCAGGAACAGCCCTTCGAGGATATGGCGCGAGTATAAACACATCACACATGTAACCATTAGATAGTTGTTTCATTCACCGACAATTGTGCCAAGGATCGGGATCAAACACAAAGAGGCGATAAAAACTAGCGCGCGCTGTTCACAAGAGTATCAGCGGCGCGTCCCCCCCCCCCCCCGCACAGCCGCGCACCACCCCGGCGCGCTCGCATTGTGTGCAACAACTGTATTGAAGTTGTGGCCCGCCCGCGCAACGCCACGCACACGCGACTCCACGCGTGACGCCGCCGCCAGCTACACCGGCACAACAACTTGTCGACAACTTGCGCATCTATTACGTAGCGTAGGTACTAACTACTGTAGTATGAAGTGCTAGTGTACAGTTACCAACTACTAAGTACCCCAAATATTAATACTGTTATAAACGCATTCTGAAATCAAATCTTTTGTGCTGACGTACCGTAATTCTGCCTTCAAGTCAATACATCCTTAATGTATTTATAATATGGGTATATGATTAATTTCCATATAAGTTTATAACAGTAATTTAACAAATCGATATTATTGTTATACAGCCAGTATGTAATACAGTGCACGACGTGTGCGCCCCGTGCGATCCCGCGCTCATCGGTACGGCGACAGCGCCGACTGCACGCGGAACAAAGTTGGTCGAGCGGCGCCGCTCCCACGCCGCATGTATAATTAATGCACTTATCAGCACATTCCCAGCGCGTCCCACCAACACACGCTACTGTATCGGGACTCACACAACGGGAGACAGAAATAATCAAAAATATACCAGAAATATATGCATGAAATAGCAATTAAGAACGTCGATAATTGAGTGCTGCGATGTTTATGCACATGCTAGATTTTATCATCATCACCAAAAGTCCAAATGACTTTCAGTACGACCCGTTACAGGTTCTACATTCAGTGCCGCCTGCGACCTCTACCCGCCCGTCCGACTATCTTGACAAGAGACACATTTTTTAGTTAAAATATTATGTGCACGACATAATATGCTGAACTTTATGAATACAGAAAGCTCACACACTCGTAGGGGACAACGCGATAGAGCGCTGTTATGAAAAATTGTCCGCTCCGGAAACACACAACAAATGCAGCACATGTATAAAACTACACCACAAGTTATGAAAAGCCATATTTTGCGATATAATAAGTAAAAAAAAAACCGTTACTACGCCACTTTCTACACCTCGTGTCAATCTGTGATGTTAAAAATTCTTTTAAAGGAAATTTCACATAAAATTTTACGAACTGAATTGTTCCGATGGACCGCTTTTGAAAGCAAATGTAGCACCCTAGCGTACGAAAGCTTTCTTTGTCAACAATTAAAACTTGATTTTGTTTCCACAAGCACTTGTTCATTTCTATGAAATCCTAAGATTGGGATAATACAGGCTGCGGCTCGAGTGTATCATTATGACAGCCTCAACCACAACATAGTGTGCGAGCAGGCGCGCGCACCTCATACTGCCCAGCGCTGTCTAATGAACCACCTCACTACACCACACGCACCGCGCCATTATTATTTATACCACATTTATATGTCTTTTATCACAGGAATATGCTTAATCATTACATAATATGAAAAAAAATATGTGGTCATATTTCACTCCACAATAATTGTATTTGTATACCCCATTTACAAAATGAATTAGCTAGATATATGCACCTACATATGTATAACACTTTCCCGACACACTGTCACTTCGATTCAAATATTTTAAATATTTTAATAATAATAATTAGATCTGAGCCCAAATATAAAACACATTCAAATATGTACTACCAAAAACATAAATTTCCTTACTATGTTTACGTACAAACGTGTTATGCAAACTAATACGTGCGCTATGTAAGACGCTATATTTTACTCCAAAACTATTTATAGTGGGGGTTCGACTCTCATGCGACTGAAAAGTTCATCATAAATTGCGATAGCAATAATATAATAACCACTTAATATCACATTATAAAGTATATGAACTTACTACTTTGATACAAACACATTTCGATGCTTTTACATGATTTCCGACGGTAAACTATAAAAACGAAAATTCGTGCAAATTTACCTGTAGCCCCTGTATAATAGTTAATTAATCCCTCGGGAACATCCTCGTGGAATAAGGTCACACGCAGTAATATGTTCCGCTGTGTGCGCTCTTACTTTAAACTTGGCGCAGGTACTAAGTGTGGGTAGAGCGAGGGTACAACATTACGCGACATTAATAAAAAATACAATGCTCATTAAAATGTGTCGTCGCTTTTTGGCTTTGGCTATTGTCGTGTGGGAGGGTCGCGCCTTGTTCATTAACATTTAAAGGGCGCACACGGGAGACTGCGCCGCACCGCCGCCCGTCGCCGCCGCACCAACTGTAGTGTGATTTGTGACCATGACTAATATCACGTAGTGTTAAGTATAGATAATGTTAAGATAGTCACGTATTAGAGTTGTATCACGTAATCTAAGTATAGATGCATTAAGAGAAGCACGTAGCTTTACGTATATATAGTATTGTTACTTGAATAAAGGGACACTTCGTATTAGGTATTGGTTACCTTAACCATACCTGCAGATGTAGTTCTGTGTTTTATTGACACGTCTACCACTCGACGACCCTACCTGTCGGAAGGTTGGCAAGCCCAACATCACACAACAAATGTCAAACGCATGTCGCCGCACCACTTAGCTGCCGCTCACATCTCTGCTGTGACCGAACTGTTACCATAATATCTGGCCTCAGGGTAAATACTCGCAACCTGATGATAACTGAACGATACTCATCGTTAGTCTCGTGGAGTACATGCTCTTGCATTCGCATTACTTTCCTTATCTTAGATGTGTTTAAATATTGTCAGTGTCCTTGACAGATGTTAGTCAGTACCTCCGAAAGTTGGCAGATCTATGCCTAACTGCTGAATACTAAGAACAAATAAAATTACTAGTTTTCCGTCCGAGTAATGTACCATTTCAGTACATGTGCGTACATTTAGGTCCGATACAAGTTGTTGCTGAAAAGTTCTCGTTTCAGTAGCATTACCATAATTTATAGAAGGTCGGTATTGTACGAGCGGCGAGCTGAGCCGGACCCGCTGCGGAGTACTGGCGTTCGCACCAACTTGCTGCCCAAATATCGATAAAAAGCAGCAAATAGACTTTTACAAATACTTTTGAATCGTCATTTTTTAACACTTTTTTATACTTTTTTGTTTAAAACTAGAAGCATCAAGCAAGAAATATAAGCTGTCGCGATATATAAAATACTTATAGCGTAACTTGTAAAGTAAAAGCGAGGCCATCCTGATTTCCAGTCCGCATTACTAAAGCGCAATTATCGCAGCTGATTCGTAGAATTCGGTCGGACAATTGCCGAGAAATAGTTTTGTACTTAATGTTTGTGTGTGTCGACATTTTGTTCGTCATTTGTACTAATTGTGCGTAATTGCGGCGAGTTATTGCGGGCGTCGCGGCGCGTGACCGCGGCGACACCGACACAGCCCCCCCCCCCGCGCACCGCGCCGCACACCCAGCTTATTGTCACACCCCATTAGATAGATTTACTGCTAATAGTAATTTCACCATTTGTGTACTATGACGAAACCAGCCAGGGCAATTTTGTAGCTTGACGTCAATTAACAGTTTCCAGAAGCAAAAATAGCTTCATTACTAAAAATAACTATTTGGTTTCTGTAATTTTTAAACTCATGCATAGCCCATATACTTATATATCTCCGAAAGCTTCATTATTTTTTTCTCTAGCTGTCAGAAGACTTTTAGAGCCATTCCTAGACTTCATACTACCTACAGTTGAAAATGACAATTGTGCGGTTGGCATCGACCAAAAGTTGCTATCACAGACAACCTGTATTAAAAATTGAAACGTGTTTAAACATGCAACACGTTGCCCGACCGTTCATTCATCACTACACACATAATTATGTAATGTACATATGACATGAATTACAGTATCAACAGTGTGATGAAACAATTTACATAATATAAATTTTATCACGTTAGTATAATGTAGATATTAAATTTTCGTAGAAAATGCTTGAATAGTTCAATAGGCCACTAAAAAAGACTCGGTGGCCGTACTCCGTACAAACCAGTAGAACACTACGACTAGGGTTTGCAATCCCGCATTCCGCGTTCCCGCATTCCCGCGGGATCCCGCATATTTTTAAGTCCTGCGGAATTCCCGCAATTGTGCGGGAATTCCGCGCGGAAATTTTATGACTCGGCAAGGTAATTCAGCTATCACTGACGGCCTATTAGCTTCATCCCAACAGTGCGGGCGTATTGGACAGTATCGATCTATCGATCGAACGAAATAAAATATTGAAATGTGCGGCGGTTTGTTTATTCTGTTAGAAAAAAAGTGAGAGTTTCCAATTAAAGTGACAACAGGCTACTATAAGTTTTGCTCGTTTATTTATTAAACAATGTAATTAGCAGAAATCGATGAAGTAAATTATCGATAAAGTAAATAACTCAACAGTAGGTAACAATTAACCGGGTAACGGATGGATAAGATTCCCTCAAGACCAGGATGGTTGACGCTTTTTTGGAGACGCCTACGTTCAGCAGTAGACAGAGATAGGCTTTGCGAGGCTGTCATGGCAAAAAAGAGGCTGCAGAGAGGGATCGTGAAAAAGCTGATCCCACTCGTAGACGAAGAGGCCGACAAATTAGCGCTGTAACCTCTAATCGGTTTCGAGCAAGTCAAGACTTAAGAGAATGAATTTTTACAAATGTATATGTGAAGAGCATATAAGCAAACCGCAAGAAGGATTACCGGTATGTGTTCTTCTCGAGATCTCGGTGACCTTTGCACGCGGTAACCGAGAACCATAGGGTTTTTAGTCGGTAAATGTCCGACATATCCTGCTTGTTAGTAGTAGTTTTCCCCAGGCAAAAAAAAGTCGGCGATAGGCTGAGTATATAAATAACTGAATGGTAGTAACAATTATTTAAGTTAGGTTCATCATCATCATCAGCCCATAAACATTCCACGCCTAGGCACAGGTGGCCTTTACCATTGAGAGTGTAGGTCTTAACCACCACGATGGTTTGCGAAATAGTTTGGTTTAGTTTTAGTTTGGGTTTGTGCAGGTTTCCTCACGATGTTTTACCTTTACCGTTAAACGAGTGAATACACACACACAGGTAACTTGGAAAAGTCAGTCGTGTGTTCTTGGGGTTTGGACCTGCAGTCGTCCAGATACTCGACCGCGCCTATACCTCGAGGGTTTAATTGCTGTTTAGGTTACTATTTATTATTTAGGAATGTAGGAACGCGGAAAACGGGATTACAAACCCGCTACCTTACCTCATAAGAACTATGAAAAAGTACTTTTTCTATTAGATAAATTTATGAATGTCTCTATTTTTTTTTGTATAGTATAACTAATATACAGGTAATATAGAATTACTATATGGATATTTTTGCATTTTTGATTTTTTGCGGGAATTCCCGCGGGATCCCGCGGGAAAAAAAGTCGTGCGGGATTGCAAACCCTAACTACCACGTAGTACATTATTCAGTAAGGTCTTCCTTCCGATACTATGCCACATACAGCGATATGTCCAGTGCTTGTTATGGTGCAGCGGTACGCAGCACGGGAGCCGGCTGTCGTGTCGGCGCCCTTGACCCTCATATAGCCGCCGGTACACCCCCATCCCCCGCCCTGCGCCCTGCGCCGGTGGCCCGCTGACCGCGTCGCCGACTCACCTTCGAATCCGCGCCGGCCGCGTGTCGGTGCGTGTCTATTATTATACATATATATCTAATATGTATGTACGTCGACTCCATCCTGGGCTCGCTCAAGACCTTCAACGCTAACAACGATGATAACACGGCTGGACCTTGAGGTTGCTCTGCAACTCTGAACTGTGTATATTTTTTTTTTTTTTATTTTTATTTTTATTCACCACTGTATTTTTAACTGTTTTTGTGATTAAGTTCAATTTGTTTATATTCCATCACTTGTTACTACATAATTTTATAATTTTCTCTTAATTCTATTTTTGTATATAAATTTGTTTACATCTGCATTAAAATGTCAACTAGTGTTTAAAATTTTTAGGTTTATAAGTAATTCTTGAATGTTATTTAAATTATATTTCTTGTCTGTTATTCTAATTCAATAGTGCATTTATTATGATAACTAGTGTTTAATTTTAGCCTTTGTTAGTTTTAATCTCTTTCGGTTATTGCGGGTCGTGCGGACACCGCGAGGGGACGCGGTGGCCTGCGCGCCCGCAAACCCCCGAATCTAATTTTAATAACTTTTAAATATTGTATACTTTTTATCTCTTTTTATTCTTTTATCTTACTGTTAGTTTTTAATGTCATACTCTGTTTATCGACTGCGACTCTTGCATCACTATAATCTTTTTTGTATACTCATGTATTAGCTTTAAGTTTAGTCCATAGTTTATCACTTTTCACTGTAAAAATTTTGTTTGTTCACTTTATTTCTTTACCCCGTGTCAATTTATTTTAGTAAATAAGAAACCCATTGTACACCACCTGACTGGACTCACCACACATACACACACACTCTCACACACCACATTACCCTAACGTATGATACACAAACTGGCAAGGGACAGGCTATCGTATCCAATAGCGAGGCCTTGTTCCTTGCCAGCACACTATCACGCTTACCACCACACTCTACAGCGAAACATACATTACCCCCACAGAGTAACACTGGGACAAAAAAAAAAAAAAAAAAAAAAAATATGTATGTACGCGCTAATTGTAACCAACTGTCGCCGCACCTCTGCCATGTCACTTGTTTGGTATTGTTGCCACTCTTGGTTTTTCTTGTTTCTGACATCCACAATTTTTTTGACCGCCGGATGACATCACTTAGGAGAAAATCGACGTGGGTAAAATGGGTAATTTTTTATGGTGTAGCCATGTCCTTAAATATTAATTTATTGCGGAATCCCCTATGTCTATGGCCTGACGGCGAAGTACGTGTCATCTAAGAAATTCGTTTTCAAAAACTAATACGTAGATTCCCCCGTTTCGTCGACACCAAAGTGTAATTTATAGTAAATACACACAAAAATCGGTTAAAGTATTATATAAATTAATAACAATCGGTTTCTCTTTGGAAATGGTCATTATAAAAGTTGAAGAGAGTGAAATGAAAACAGCGTTAATGTCGCCGGTGGAGCACACAGCACGCACCAATAATTGGCGCGTTGTCGTGACGAGTTCATTATTCTATTATTCCGCCGAACGTGCGGACAATTAAAACAATTTCCGACCGATTATTATATCGCACTGTAATAACAGAACCGACCGATGTCTACACACATAGATACCAATCGCGCGACATGTCGTGCTCGTGTTTGTACTTACACCACGACACCCGCTGATACCGTCCGCCAGCGACACAATACTACGTAATAAGTACGTTTCATGTTTCACTTGTGTCAATAACAATTTTATGACAATTCTAAATACATATTTAGAAGTTACTATGCAACAGTAAGCAACTCTTCATTCAGCTCCAAATCTGTTAAATAACACTTTAAATATTTGACCGTTGTTTATAAAGTGTCGTTGTGTATGCACCACCTACATAGCCAGTGCACCATGAGCAACCCGGCCGCCTGCACTAGCAGTCCGCCGCACTCACAATCAATTACCGAAAATATATCTGTATAAATACAAAACACGAGGACAAGCGACACGCTACACTACACGCCGCATTAAATCAATTATCGAACCAGGATTTTATTTAATAGCCAATTATTATTTACCAATTTTCAACCAGTCCAATATCATAGCAGATACGAAGCTTGTCCAAGTGAATTACTTGTTTTTTACTAACAATGTATGTTTATAAAACATTAAAATACGACAACTATACTAAGTTGTAAAGTTTTAAGAGTACGTGGCACAAACGTAAGCGGCTCCCGTGTGTTTCAAATTAATAATAAAACGGTTAAAGTTACGAGAAACTTTAGCATTGAGAGGGCAATAACAGCGGAGGATAATAGAAACACGTATAATGTAATGCCCGCCGCCGCTATCAGATCCACCACTTGTCCGGTGCGGTCACTGTTGCTGTGCCGGGGGGTGCACGTTGGTGCGGGGGGTGTGGGCTGTGGCGGGGGGAGGGGTGCAGGCACAGTGCGTTGTGTGCACTGGAACCCTCTGGCGGGCCGCGCTAAACAAACCACTAATGACAGCCGGCGCCGCCACCGACCCCGGCCGGCGGACGAACTGTTGCGCCGCAGCAGGTACTGTACTAATATAAGTCACTCACCGGGAGTGAGCCCGCGGCACACTCGCGTATTTGCTAGCTGTCGTTCCATCATACTCATCTTCATGCTATCTCCGTCAATCCTAATTACACCCTTCCGGGCTCGTATCCACCACAACGGCCCCATGCGTGTAAGGGGTTTTCACATATAGAAGAAATCGTAAGTGATAAGTGATTCACCACAAAAACACTATATCTATACTAATATTATAAAACTTAAGAGTTTGTTTGTTTGTTTGAACGGATCTCAGGAACTACCGGTCCGATTTGAAAAAATATTTCAGTATTAGTTAGTGTATTTCATCACGCTACGACCAATAGGAGCGGAGCAGCAGTAAAGAATGTTTTAAGATCGGTGATATTTTTTCCCTTTTGAAAGCTTCCGGCGCGTGCGCTGCGGAAACGGTTAAAGTTACGCTGAAATAATGTATAACAGAATTATTCTACTTTAAAAGTCCTAAAAAAAAGTCCGCGACAGCATAATATGTCTGTCTTTTAGTATTACTTCACTATAACTTCTTTTATGCTAACCAAATTTGTATGAAAATAAAGCATTGCTAGTCAAGATGTTTTTATAAAGATTATATTAATCCTTATCCAAATAAATGAGTTATTCATTATAAGTATTCATTAGTTTAGAAGAAATTTGCTCTTTACATCATTTGATTTCAATGAGTATCTCAGAAGATATTGCAGTTTAAAAAAAATGATCAAGCGCGCAATAATTATGCACAAGGCGACGACCGGCGCGTTACGGTTTCACGTTTAAACAATTTGACCGATTTGTATGATTTTTGGTATGGATAGCTACCTTTCTTTCTGAGCTTAACCCTGTAGTCTACGCGGACAAAAGCTAGTAAAATATAAAAAAAGAATAAGTATTTTTTAAGAGTCAGTAAAACCGTAAATTAGGATGACTGATGAACCTACAAGCTTCGTTCAGCGTTGAACAATGTGAAATGTATGTCATGTTTTAATTTCCACCCATTTGAAGAGAACATCAAGTATTTCCGCTACAGGCCGAGCGCACGCGGTGCACTCCATGCGCGAGAATGTTTCGCTCCCTCAGTACATACCGTAATGATGATATATGTGAGTCTTCATTTGTAGTGATATGTTGATGTCATTTACATAACTGTGAGCAGGGTACGCGAGCCACGCACAGACTATAAGGTGTACTATAGTTTCTACCCATAATTACCTACACGACGACTTGCTAGCAACATCCCGCCAGCCATGTAAATTACCTCCATTATGTGCTCTTTGATTTGAAGATCGAGCCCAGTGGCGTGCCATAAGAGAGGCCTATGTCCAGCAGTGGACGAGTTGAGGGCTGTTGATGATGATGTGAACTTTGATTATCGCGCAGAGTGTGACGCACAAACCTATAATGATCTGTAAAGGATTTTCTCAACAATAGCTTTACATTGTATGTCGTCGTCAAAACTTAACGATAATAAGGTGCTTATAGCAGTACATTTGTATGATTTTTCGCTTTTATTAAAAAGTTGTGATATCCAAAGCCATCTCGCCCCCACCCGCCGCCTTCTGCGTGAACTCGGTGCTCTCAGCATGAAATATTATTACACACACAGTGGTTGTAACGTTCAGTACGCCATGCGATTCGCCGCGATAGCTACGTTACTTGCTACGAGTGTGGTGCGGTGCTACGTTACTTGCTACGAGTGTAGTGCGGCGGCGGCGTGACGTCACCTAAACTCACAGCGCACTCGCAATGTCAACCGCATGAGTATTGAAAACATTCGGTTTGAGGGTTTGTAAATAAAATCATGGCTCATTATAAAAATATTTAATAACTTCATCGGCAGTACAGCGCAATAGTTCCGTGCTGAAACACGCACATACAAACAGCAAGTGTACGCGCTCTCTATCTCCTCACAATATTTACACTCATCGATGTTTCTATATACAGATGGCATATTTTATATATTTTCGCCCGAGGGTAGTTGTAAAGACAAGACATAAATTACAGCTCTGCATTTTTATATTTAATTTTAATTGTTTGAGACATAATTATTACCTTATTTATGATTCATTTAGATAGTTAAACTATCCAATTGCCGGGAATAGTGTTATTTTCCTTTTCTGAACTTTTATTTTTTCACTTTCACTTTCACTATTGTCACCACTATCACCTCTGTCATTGCCTCACTCTATCATCATCTTCAACTATGGAAGCTGCATTAAAAGAAACAGTTCAGGACCTGAAGGAAGAATTCTACAAGCGGATGGCAGCTTTTGAAGCAGATCTCAAGTCACCATCAACTTCAGCTTCAACAACTGGTTTGGCCGCTGACTTCGCTTTGTTCCGGACATTTGTCACCCAAACTCTTAATTTGTTGCAACAGCAAATTGACAACCTGAGTCAAAATCTGGACTCCATTGAGATGCAAAGACGTCGGAGAATGCTGTTGTTTCATGGGTTTTCTGAAAGCGCAGATGAGAACACAGTGCAACTGGTAACTGATACTGTAAAGCAGCATTTTGGGATGACAGATCTCTCCACTGATGGGTTCCTACGTTGCCACAGATTGGGCCGAGCTTCCCACTCGAACAAGCCTCGTCCTATACTTGTTAAGTTCCGGGACATGTTGGCTCGAGATAAAGTGTGGTTTAGCAAGACCAAGCTTAAAGGATCTGGTATTACAGTCTCCGAGTTCTTGACCAAATCCAGGCATGATATATTTATGGCCGCGCGGGAGAAGTTCGGTGTAAATAATGCCTGGACACGTGAAGGAATCATCTTTGTGCTGAATGGTGGCACACGGCACCGTGTGCGCTCGCTCGCCTCTCTTGCTGAGATTCAAACGGATACTCCTAAGCCGACTTCAGCTACTAAGAAAATCACTGCGCCTAAGACCAGACGAGCTGCAGCCTTGAAGAAGTGACAATATTTTGTTTGTTAAGTGCAATGTCCAGGTATTTAAGTATTCTTGTTTGTAGGTTTATCGTATCTTTTTATTTGTTATTTAGATTATTATCATCACTATTATTAATCGTAAGTTACGCCCTGTAGATTCCGCTGTCTTAATCGCGTTGAATTTATGTTTACTTTTATATTTACCCACATCAGTGAACAGTTGTAAACAAAACATAACCTCTTACCCGATAATTGTCACTGTCATCTGACACACGTTCCGTAACCCATTTTGTAAAGGTCTTTAGCATGAATCATTTTAATTTACTGTGAGAATTTTTTATTTTTTTTTTTTTTTTATTTACTTAGATATTTGACCAATTCGATTTTTATTATTATTATTAATTTTTAAAGTTTTTATTTTATTTATTTTTTAAAGTTTTTATTTTGTTTATTTTTTACAACTGTTTTCCTGGACTTGCACAATTTTATGTTTATATTTTTAATGTTTTTACTCGTGTCTTTACGTTTTGTTAACACAACCGGCAGATGGATTTTATTTATTGCCTTAACGTTTTATTATTTTTTAGTTTAGTTTTTAGTTTATTATTTTATTTTTTTTTATTTTTATTTTTATTTTTTTTTGTAACATATTTATTTATGTCTTTTGATTATGATTTTGATAGCAGTGATAATGACGAGTTTTTATCGGCTTGTAGTGATGACAGTTTTGTTAGTGTTCCGCCACTTGCCGATACCCTTACAGCGCAATTTTCTGATGTACCCAAGTGTTTCAATGTGGTTCATTTAAATGCTCAAAGTATTCCGGCTCATTTCCCAGATATGCTGACAAGTTTTGACTGTACTCATTTGCATGCTATTCTTATCTCTGAATCTTGGTTTAAACCCTCCCTCTCTAATTCTGCCTATTCACTTCCAGGGTTCCACCTTATAAGAAATGATAGAACACCGCGTGCTGGTGGCGGGGTGGCAATCTATCTCCGTACGAATATTCCGTTTTCTGTTGTTAGTTTGTCACCTCAGCCACCCCCTACAGACGCTGGCGAACATCTCTTTATTGAGGTGGAATTCTCTTCTTGTAAGCTCTTACTCGGTGTATATTACTGTCCTTCGCTTCTTATTGACTTTTTTTCGTCTTTTGAAATTCTTCTCGATAACCTAGTTCCTTCGTACAGTCAATGCATAATCATGGGTGACTTTAATACCTGTCTCCTTAAGAACGACAGGCGTTGTTCTCTCCTTCAAAACACTGTAAAATCTTGTAACCTATCGATCCTTCCTCTTTCTGCCACACATCATTTCCCTAATTGTACTCCTTCCCTTCTTGACTTGATCTTTGTTTCCTCTCTAAATCATGTTGTCAAGCACGGACAATGTTCTGCTGACGCCTTCTCCTATCATGATCTCATTTTTCTATCCTATCGCATACGTCCTCCAAAACCTTCACCTAGAATCCTTATGCAGCGAAATTTTCGTGGTATGGATTATGCAAGTCTTCGCAGGGATGCCGACAGCATTGACTGGGATCCTTTGATGAACGCTAATTGTATCGATGCTAAAGTCAACATCTTCACCAACAATCTGATTGCGTTGTACGACAAGCACGCTCCACTTCGTTCTATTAGAGTAAAACATCAACCCTCACCTTGGCTTACCGAAGAAATTAAGAAGCTGCTTTCAAACAAGGCATCGGCCAAAACTAAGTATAAACGTTGTCCAACCGATGTTAATTGGAAAAAGTATGTGGCCATCCGGAATCACTGCAACAAGGTGTGTAGGAATGCTCAACGCCGACACATTCATGCCTCAGTTTTAAATGGTGATCCAGCAAAGGTCTGGAAGTTTCTCAAATCATTGGGAGTAGGTAAATCTCGAACTAATTCTCCTCCTAAAACAATTGACTTAAATTCTTTAAACGATTATTTTTCTTCATCATTACCCTTTGATAAAATAACAAAAGAAAATACTCTGAAATCTCTCTCTTCCTTGAAAACTCCCAGTTGCTCGAATCTAGTTTTTAAACAATTTGCTGCTTGTGATGTTAAGAGAACCATTAAGCTCATCACATCGAATGCCATGGGTAGTGATTGCATAAGCCGTGGTATGATTCTTCCTATCCTCGATGAACTCCTTCCCTACATCTGTCACATCCTTAACTACTCCATCGCCTCGGGAACTTTTCCAACTAGTTGGAAAGAAGCCCAAATTACTCCAATCCCTAAGAAATGCAACGCCGCTACCCTTTCCGATTTTCGTCCTATTTCCATTTTACCGTTTCTTTCCAAAGTCCTAGAACGTCTTATCCACACCCAGCTCAATGACTTCCTTTCCAAAAATAACCTCTTAAATCCCTTCCAGTCTGGTTTTCGTCCCGGACATAGCACCACTACCACGCTTATTCACATCACAGATGGCATTAGAGCTGGCATGGAGGAGGGCAAGTTAACGGTGTTGGCCTTACTAGATTTTAGTAATGCCTTCAACACCGTTGATTTTGATGTCCTCCTTGCTATTCTCCGTTCTCTTAACATATCTCCAACAGCGATTGCTTGGTTTCATAGTTACCTGTTTGGACGCCGGCAACGTATCTGCGCTGAGGATAGCAAATCCTCCTGGTGCAATCTTGTCGCTGGCGTTCCTCAGGGCGGCGTGCTTTCTCCATTACTTTTTGCAATATTTATAAATTCTATCTCTAATCATCTTCGCTCTTCCTACCACCTGTATGCAGATGATCTCCAGATCTACACGCAAGCACATATAGGAAATTTAAACAATGCTATTGCCACAATTAATCATGACATCGATAACATCTGTGACTGGAGCAAAGCCAACGGACTCAGCATTAATCCCTCTAAAACCCAAGTCATTGTTGTCGGTAGCCCAAGGATGATCTCTAAGTTAAACTGGTCCGAATTGCCGTGTGTGTCCTGCGATGGTGTCAACTTAACTTACAGTGATACTGTCAAAAATCTGGGACTACACATAGACAGATCATTGACTTGGGGTCCGCAACTTCGCGAGGTAAGTCGCAAGTTGTACGCCTCGGCAAGGTCCTTGCTAAGACTTCGTAATCTACTTCCCATCTCCACGAAAATTTCACTAGCGCAATCCCTGCTCCTTCCCATTCTTGATTATGCTGATGTCAGCTATCTTGATCTCACCGAAGACCAACTTAATAAGCTTGAGCGCCTCCAAAATTTTTGTATAAGGTTTATATTTGGACTTCGCAAATATGACCATGTTTCTGAATATCGTGCTATGCTCAAGTGGTTACCTATGCGACTTCGCCGGAATTCTCATGTCCTCTCTCTACTCTACAATGTTTTATTTAATCCCCTCACTCCTACGTATCTCAAAACCCGATTTGAGTATCTCCATGAGACACATTCGAAAACCTTGAGGTCATCAGAAAACCTAAAATTGAAAATGCCCGTGCATACCACTGCTTTCCTCGACAACTCATTCACAATTAAAGCAGTGCGTTTGTGGAATGCTCTTCCTGTTGAGGTACGCCGGGCCAAGAATGTTATTCAATTTAAAAGACTCGTCAAAAGTCACTATCTCTCCTGTAATTAATGTTATATTTATATATATATATGTATATATATATTGTATACATGTATTTATATATATATATATATTTTTTTTTGTATGTATATTGTATATATGTATGTATTTTTTTTTTTGTATTAGTATTTTTATTTTTTTTTTTTTTTTCCCTCATTCGTGTTATGTTTTTTGTTCTGTTGTACACGCTACCCTCCATTTAATTCTTTCAACATATCCATCTTATGGTTGCCTTGAAAAGATCACCTTGAGTGATAAGGCCGCCAGTTGTACCTTTCCTCTTCTTTTTTGTGTATATTCTGTTTATTAAATGTGTACAATAAAGAGTTTAAATAAATAAATAAAAATGGCATTCACAAAGATCACATCGTAAAGGGAAAAAATACTCTTACCATAAATAGTAACAAACATTCGTTGTCTGAGATGTGAAATTGTAGCAGTTGAGGTGGTTCCACTCGCAGTAATCCCTATTGAAATGTAAACTTCGCTCATATCACTCTACATTATTTACAAATAAACAGACACACAGCACTGTGTACGAAACATGTACATATACATATGTAACATTGAAAACACGCGACACGTGCAACAGTTCTCAAGATTCATAAAAACATATTTTAGTAAAGTCTCCTCGAGCTATACAAGTGACGAATGTGTCCATACTGGCGAAACGTGCAGACACTAACTGAGCGAGTACAGTAGCACGAGCCACAGAAAATCAGGCAGAGTGCGCGTGCGCAACCTGGCCGGCGCGCGGCTCGACAGCGCGCTCGCGTGGCACTCCGCCTCGTCCGCGTCGAGCGCCAGCAGCGGCAGCGCCAGCGCCCCCGCGCGGCACGTGCTGCGCTGCGCCGCCGCCCGCGCGCCGCCGCCCCACCCGCCCACCTCCGCCGTCCAGCGGCGCAGCCACGCGCCCACCCACGACACGGCGCACCCGCACCGCAGCGGATTGCCCGACACCACCAGCCCGCCTGATAACATCAGATCACCTTTACACTCCCCCGTACTCCGCGCATGAATTCCGAGCAGCTACCTGAGCGAGATCAACTTACCCGGCAGCAGCTTGGTGGCGAGCCGATTCCATCCGGTCAAATTAGGGTAGAGCGTGGCGGGCCCGAACACCACCAGCCGGTTGTCACTGAGGTCGAGCGCGAGGTGCGGCACCTGCGCCAGCGGCCGCACCACGCCGGCCGGCAGCGCGCTCACGCCCGTGCCGCTGAGCCGCAGCGCTAGGGCGCGCTGCCGGCCCAGCGACGAGAACGCGTGCGCCGACACCCGCCGCAGCGCCGCGCCGCGCACTTCCAGCGCCCGCAGCTTCTTCGCGTGCAGCGCGTGCAGCTGCGCGTCGAGCGCGCTCGCCAGCACGTGCACCGACAGTGACTCGAGCGCGGGAATGGACGCCACTATGTCTGCAAGGGACGTTTCTGTCCTCCCCGCGCCGACTGGCGATTCTAACGTTAGCGAACGAAGGGAAACTAAGGTTCGAAACGCGCGCGGCTCGACCGTCTCCAGCTGGCGAAGATGTTCCATGCGCAGGCGCACTAGCCGGTCGAGACCTTCAAAGGAGCCGCGAGTGACGCGCACGATGGGGTTGTGCGAAACGTCGAGCGAGGCGAGTCGCGGCAGCGCCGCCCACATGGCCGGCTGCAGCGACGTGAACCGGTTGCGCGTGAGGTCGAGCGCGCGCACGTTGCCGAGCCGACGCACGTCCGCCTCGCGATACGACGCGATGTGGTTGCCGGCCAGGTCCAGCTCGGTCAGGTTGGCGAGCGGCAGGTGAGGGACGGCCCTCAGGCCGGTGTCGGCGAGGGCGAGCCGCCGCAGCCGCGGGACGTTATGAAACAACTCTTTGAAATTGGCTTTAATCACGTTGTGAGAGAGATCGAGACGGCGCAACTTCGCGAGCCCCGCGAACGTGTTGTCGGAGAGCACGGTGAGCGCGTTGTGCGCCAGGCTGAGCTCGTGCAGGAAGGCGGTGGCGTGGAACATGGCGGCGTCGAGGTACTCGAGCCGGTTGCGCGCCAGCTCGAGCCGGCGCAGCGTGAAGCCGACCTGCGCGAGCGCGCTGCTCGGGAAGATGGCGAAGTGGTTGTCGCTGAGGTCGAGGTGCTCGAGTACCGTGTTCTTGAAGGCGTCCCGCGGCAGCGAGCGCAGCTCGTTGGCGTCGAGCCGCAGGTGGCGCAGCCGCCGCATGTTGTGGAACTGCTCCACGGCTAGCTGGCTCAGCTTGTTGCGCGACAAGTCCAGGATCTGCAGCGACGGAGTCTCCGCGAACGCCTTCTTCTTCAGTGAGCTTATCAAATTATCATGTAAACTTAAAACTTCCAATTTCGGTAGAGTTCCGAAACCAGCGTTATCGACATGCGTCAATCGGTTGTGTGAGATAATTATTTGCCGAATGTGAGCACCGACAGAGTCAAAGAATGCCCTGGGCAACGCGTCCAGTAGGTTGTGCGAAAGGTCGAGCACATTAATGAGCATTTCCGGTCCACCCACTAGAGCCGACACTCGGTTACGACTCACGTTAACCGAAAAGTCTATATCTTTGCTAGAAACATTTTCAAAGTATTCCGTGGAAAATTCTACCAAGTTGTTTTCCTGCAGTTCGAGCGCCTCCAGCCTCGGTAGATGTCTGAAAGCGCGCTCCGCCACAGTTTCGAGCGCGTTCCCCGCCAAGTTCAGGTACACTAAGTTGTACAGACTGCAGAAACAGTTCTCGCTCATATTGCGCATGCGGTTGTAGGACAGGTCCAAGGTCTGCAGCTCGGTCAGCTCCCCCAAGAACTCAGAATTGATTTTACTTACGTAATTATACGACAGTCGCAATTCTCTCAGTTTATAAGAACGGTTCGTGGCGAACGCTTCGCTGGGAAACTCAATTATTTTATTAAAGTCTAAATTGAGGTACTCCAGTGAAGGGAAGCTGCGAAGGTTCCCAGAAGAGATGTGGTGCACGTTGTTGTTGTCGAGGCTGAGCCAAGTGAGGCGGTGCGAGTGCGCCGCCAGCGGGAACTCTCCGCTGAACAACGTCGAAGACAGCTCCAGCATCTGCAGCGCGGTGAGGTTGGCGAACGCGTCGCGCTCCACGTAGTACAGGTCGTTGAAGCTGAGCACCAACTCGCGCAGCGGCAGCGTCGCGGGGAACGCTTCGCCACTCAGCTGCGAGATGCGGTTGCCTTTCAAGTTCAATGTGACCAACGCCTCGGACCAGGCGCCGAAGCACTCGGCCGATATAGCCGCGATCTGATTATAACCGACGTCCAAGTAGCTTAAAGTCGATGGTCCCAGGCGGTGCAGTGTATCGGGTATAGCAGGCAGATAGTTACCGGCCAACGAGAGAGATTGCAGCCGCGGCGGCAACTCTGCCACTTCCTCAAGCCGGTTGTATGCGAGCGACAAGTGTTTGAGGCGCAACATTTCTCTAAAGACGTCCGGCACGGCGCTCAGCTCGTTGTGGTCGAGATCGAGTCGCTCCAGGTCGTGCTTGAGCGCGTGCATTGCCGCCTCCGACACGTGCGTCAGACGATTGTATGAGAGCGACAGTCGTTCCAAGCGCCCCGTATCCGACACAAACGGCGGTACGGCTGTGAACTCGTTCAAATCTAAAATGAGCTGTTTCAGTTGCAGGCGATGCTGAAAATCCAATATGAAGCTGTCGTCCAACTCGTTGTGGCTGAGATCTAGAGAGTCTATTTTAGGATGTTCGGTTCGGCAGGTGCGGTTGAGTGGCGAGCGCAGCATGTTGTTCCGAATGTGCAGGTGTCTGAGGCGCGGCAACATGGCGAGCGCGGCGCACGGCAGCTGCACCAGCAGGTTGTCGGACACGCGCAGCAGCGACAAGGACGCGGGCAGCGCGCCGGCCGCGATAGCGTGCAAGCGGTTCCCGTCCAGGTCGAGCTGCGCCAGCTGCCGCAGGGACGCGAGCGCGCCGCCGCCCAGCGCGCACAGGTGGTTGTTGCTCAGCGACAGACTGGTCAGCGAGTCCGCCAGGAAGCCCCAGTCCGCATGGGCGTCCAGCTCACTGATATAATTACTGGAACAACGAGGCGACGTTTACCTTCTCGCCATGAGTGCTGGTCGACCATCCACATCGCAATACTCACTTTTGCAAGTTGAGCCAATTGAGCACCTTCAGTTCTCGAAGCGCTTCAATGGGCAGGTCGGTGAACTCGTTGTAGCCCAGGTCCAGAGATGCCAACGTCGTCACCATTGAACTACGAAAACGTGCACATGCATGTTGATAGTGGACCAAGAGATAATACGGTGTAAGGTCGGTGGGCAGCGGCCGGAGCGTACTCACCCGAGCGCGCCGGGCTCGATGTGGTGCAGGCGCGAGGCGACGAGCACGAGCGTGCGCAGGCGCCGGCCGTCGAGCGCCGCCTCGCCCAGCGCGCCCAGCCGCGCCTCCGACACCGACACGTGCCACACGCCGCCGTCTGCACACAAGCACGCGGACTCACACTCGCGCGCACGCTCACACGCGGGCACACGCCGCGGTACGGGAGGGCACGCACCTGTCTCGGGGAACCGGTGGAAGGGCACATAGTTGCAGGCGAAGTGGTCGTCGCGGCAGTGGCACAGCGCGTTGCGCGCGCACGGTCTCGGCGGCGCGGCGGCCGGACTCGCCGCCACCAGCGCCGCCAGAGCCGCGCACACCCACTGCATCGCCGCGCGCCTGCGCACACACACATACAGATACACACACACACACACACGCGCACGCGGGCATACAGTGACGAAGCCCGCTTTTTCTAGACAATCATCATAAATTGTGTTTCCTGTTACGTGACTTGTCAAATCTTAAACGACTTGCACAATACAAACAATTATTTAAAAAATCTATATAAAAATTATTGTTACTAATATATTTACATCTCAGAGAAAAAATTGTATTCGTTTTACTGAGTGCATTTCTTGCTGTCTTGTATTAGCAGAAGTAGCTCATTGAAACTGACGATACCAAGGCCATTATTGAGGTAAATAAAGGATATTTTAAGTTTAATGGGAAAACGCTACCTGTAGAATTTCACCAATGGATAGCCATAAAAGTATAGGTTATTTTTTGTTATCGAAATAATTGCGAACCAATAAACAAATATGAATTCCCTCATTAACTGATAATTCCCTGAAATGATAATTCCCTCATTAACCTTCGTACAATACTAAGAGCTCTAACTTGCTAGTTGTGGACCGAAACCGACAGCCCCCCACCCCGCACACCCCCGCTGCTCTATGTCCATCCCTTGTCCCGGCTTCGGCAAGCACTCAACAAAGTTCTGTCAGCTATGTGTCGTTATATGACCCGCTAATTATAATTAATGCGACAACAGAAAAGTGAAATTAATCCAGAGCAAGTAATATAGCACTGCGTGTGTGTGTGTCGGCGCGTCATCAATCTCTGTTCATGCTGGCGGCAGCGCGACGAGCCACGCGCGGCGTCCCATCACTGCACCGCCACCGAACTTGCGCCGCCATACCGACTAATTGATTGAGAGCCATCACTACTCTTACGAACCTTTCAACACACTTGCTTACTCTGCTATTACGTAACGGACTACACATTTAAAAACATCCTAGGTGTGCAAGTTTCATCACGATGATGTCCTCCACCGTTTAAGCAAGTGATATTCATTCTGAATACAATACAAGTACTTTGAAAAGTCAGAGGTGTATGCGTGGGGTTTGAACCCGCGACCGCCGAGATTCTCGATCGCGCGCTTAAACCTCGTGGTCAGCACTACTCGTAATTTCCTTAGTATTAGTTTATCAAAAATAATTAAAAAAACAATTTGTACTGTACACGATGGTGTATTCTGTACGCGTGTCGCGCGGCAATCTGAACCGATCCCAAGTAAATAGTAACTGGGACACCGATTGTTACATAATTATATTGATATACGACGTTTTCATAATGAGTACATAAACAGCGCTCCCTAGCACACAATCACTCTGACGCTTCGTTACACTACGTTTGGGCCAGGCGGCGGTGTCCGCCACACTCGCGGCCGCGAGCGCCTCCTGTAACCTGGCACTAGTGTGACGGCGACACATACAACTCATATAAAAGCGGAGTGTGGTGTGGTGGCGCTGCGGTACCATTTTTCACAATTAATACTCCCTAACAATGATTTATTCACATAGGCTTTACGGCTCAACGCGTGAACGATACAATCGTGGGGAAATGAAATCGGCAGCGAGCGCGCCCCGCGCCGCCGCGCCGGCGACACACACTACTCCACCACAACAGCCCGCGCTCTCACTGGAACACTCTCCCACGACACAACATGTAAGGCTACGTTAGCCTCGGCGGCGCCGGTCAGTGCGGCGCGGCTTCAGTAGGGTCCCACCAACATGAAACGACTGACACCATCCCTCACGAGTGGACTCTTAGCTAAGCAAGATTCTCATTGGATAGACCGGCTGCCCGCGTCCCATTATATCTCACGCATACTAGTCTTGAATGTAAATACATGATTACGTATGTTCACTTAAATTAGTATTGCTTGAAGTTTATTCATCTAGGATAAAGAGTGTTGCCATCCTGCCACAGCCGACCCTGTGGTACGACACACCGAGACGACTACGGCGCAGCTGACCCATTTGATATTAAAACATAGGAAAAAAGACTACGTTACGACTGACATTTTGAAATCCGCCAGCAGCATTGTTTCTCACTTATATTTAATTTAAAAAGAGGTAAAGTGCCTAGAAGTAAATACTTAGTTTGAGATGTTTCGGTGCCATAAGTTTATTGCACCCGAACACCGTCTAGACTCAGCCCCGCTCACATACGGGACTCACCACTCTTGTGGTAGTACAAAGTAACTACACTACGTGAAAGTATTTCTGATTATCCCATATACGTCCCACTGCTGGGCACGGGCCTCCCCTACCCTTGGGAGGGTTTTATTTTTATATTGAAAGTATTTGTTAAATGTTATTTGAATTATTATTTAATTTGTTAAATGTTAATGATTATTTCGCGGACAGAAAATAACCTAAGACATCGACCTTACTGAGCCACCTGTACATATGATTCAACAGAATGGGTGCTAAGAATTAGCAATGTTCCTAATAGCAAATACTTATACAAGATCAATGTTCTTTCAAAACAGCCCATGTGAAGGTTTACTGTTGCGTTTCTGTCGGTCAGGGAGCGCTCTGTGCTGTGTGACGTCCGCACCACACGATATGTGAATCCATCAACCAACATCGTACACACTTGGATAACTCCAACACTTTGTTTTGTGTTTTCAATTTGCCGAGTCTGTATACATACTTTTATAGAATTGCACTGTTCAGTTCTAGACTAGTTCTAGTCTAGAAATACATCTTCTCATAAATAATGTGAATTCAATACACACACTGACGGCTGGGTGTCCGAAGGGGTGGGTTGTTTCACTGCACTGGTGCCGGTTGGTTCCCGCAGTAGTTGTGTGTGACTACCTGGTGTGCGAGCCGGGTGCAACACTCTATTACTACCTAAACGGAAATCAGTTTGTGTCCTGCTCCGGCTCAACATAAACTTTATTAATACGATACTCCGCAGGCTCGCAGCACACGTATGAGCCGTGTGGGTGTATGAAACAATCTATGGCTACTCCACGCGGTACATAAGTATGCGTCAAGTTATACTATATGTATTTTTAATCGCATCTTTGAGAGGTATTTTCAAATAATTTCGATTAGCATGAGAATTCATTAAATAATTAACTAATGTATATACAAATACTTTACGTAGGCAGTGGCAGTGGAAATATATATCTCATATTTAGTTTTGGTCCCCTGTAAGATACAATTCTGGTGTCTATGTATCAGAGACTACTTTTAGGTCTCACAAACAACCAGATCCGGAGTAAATATTTTTGGATTCAACTAACATTTGTTTCGCCGCGGGAATCGAACCTACAGCCAGTCGTTTCATAAACTGATGTCTAGCTAGCTATGCCACGAGGGTGTATATCTCAAGTAGTGAGGCTGGCTCCTGCCTGGACGTCTATATCGTATCCAAATAATTTAACAAATAGATCAGGTTACACGTCCCACTCCTGGGCACTACCGCCTCTACGACTGCGAGTGGTTTGACGTTAGGCCACCACAAGGACTTAGTGCGGGATGAAGGACTACACGCGTAAGAAACACTCAAGAACTTTTTTTAGGGTGCAATTTTCCCGACGATGTTCCTTTCATGATAACGGAAAGAAGATACGTACACTACTTTTTATGTCCGTAAGTTACAATAACTAATAGTCAGTAGCAACCTCACTATGAGTGACAACGGACGAGGATCGTGAATGCGTATCACACGTAGAGCATGTAGGTCAGCAGCAACACCCACAAATACAAATTTACCAGCAGACTGAAGACAACAGACTTTTAGTGATCGGAAGTCAAAAACACTTCTGATGGAACGGACAGCGACTCAGTGAAGTACCGGCATCACTCACTCACACACAGGCGCACACACACACACACACACAAGTTTATTGCGTGAAAACTTTACCCCAACAGTGTTCTCGCATAAAATAATAATTGTAGTACAATATATGTAAATTTTGCAAAGTTGTTACACATTCCTGTACTTTACCACTTACACTTGTCACCACTTCGCACTTTTTTTATTTTTTATTTCATTAAATAAATAACGGCATCACACGCTCCATGAACACACAGTACGACTGCAACTAATCACCGGCACCACCACCGGCACCACCACCGGCACCCGCCACATCTCACACCGCAGCAATAACAACATTTTTTCATAAACTAACCGCTCTAACAAATTAATTAGTATGCTCGTCGTTAATACATAAAATGGGTATATGTGCTGCTTGAATACAGAGGCGAGAGGCTGTTAAAACCTGTGTAGTTTTAGTGAGTGTTGCCAAAAATGTTTGTAGTGAAATGAACTCACAGCACCGGCTCGCGTCACATGGCGGCGCGCTCGCGACTCACGGCTCGCAACGTGTGCAGTGCGCGCGGGGCCGCAGCGCTGTGAGTCCGCGCGCCGCCGGCTCGGCCCGCGCTCTGGCTGCCACTGCCGCCGACACTCCGCCACACACTTCGCCACGCTTACATCATTGTCACGGACGAACCTGTGCAGGCCCCAGTACAGCACAAGAAACGAAGCTTAACGAATATTTAATAAAAACCCATGTCCGTGACAGAGGGAATCTACATCAAGCTATTCCTTATTGTACTCATAATTGTTGGAAGTTCAATTTAAAATGTCATAAAAAGTCGGTCGATATCACTGTTACCCTTCAATATGTGTTCTTCATTTTACGTGTGTATTATTATTAATGAATATTTAACGGTAGAGGAAAACATCGTGTGGTAACTTGCACATTAGAAATAAAAATTAGGCATTAGTTGTATGAGTAGACCAATAAGCATAGGCAGATGTAACACCACTCATTTGTGGAGGAGGTCCGTGTCCAGCAGCGGAACGAGTATGGGGCGCTATAGATATCTTGAGCACACCCGCCACAAAGTGTCGCTGTCTCCGTATCGAAAAGGTGAGTCGGTCGAATGCACGGGACGACGCGCCGGTAGCACCGATTGATATACACTACATGAGCCTATTTACAAATTATACCTCATCATCATCAGCCAATCTTAGTCCACTGCTGGACATAGGCCTCCCCCAGTGACCTCCACCGGGATCGGTCGGAAGCCGCCTGCAGCCAGCGACGTCCTGCGACCTTTACGAGGTACTCCGACCATCTGGTTGCAGGACAACAAAATATACCTATAATACAAATTAAATACTATTAAAGGAGGTTTGGGCGCGCAGTCGAGAATCTCGACGGTCGCGGGTTCGAACCCCAGGCACACACCTCTGACTTTTCGAAGTTATGTGTGTATTCACAATGAATTATCACTTGCTTTAACGGTGAAGGAAAACATTGTGATGAAACCTGCATACCTAAGAGTTCTTAGGAATTTCTTAGGTGTGTAGTCCGCCAACCCGCACTAGGCCAGCGTGGCGGACTATGGCCTAAACCCTCTCAATGGTAGAGGAGACCCGTGCTCAGCAGTGGGCGAATATGGTTTGATGAAGAAAGGAAGCAGTGATGGCCTCGAGGTATGGGCGCTCGGTCGAGAATCTCGGTGGTCGCGGGTTCGAACCCCAGGCACACACCTCTGACTTTTCGAAGATATGTGTGTATTCACATTGAATTATCACTTGCTTTAATGGTGAAGGAAAGCATCGTGATAAAACCTGCACATCTAAGAGTTCTTAGGAATTTCTTAGGTGTGTAGTCCGCCAACCCGCACTAGGCCAGCGTGGTGGACTATGGCCTAAACCCTCTCAATGGTAGAGGAGACCTGTGCTCAGCAGAGGGTGTATATGGGTTGATAAAGAAGAAGAAGATTATTAAAGGTATATTAAGTAGCACATTGTAAGTTCAGTGATGGCTTCGAGGTGTAAAATCTCTCTTCTCAGTTGTAGAGGTGACCCTTGCGCAGCCATGGGTCCTATGTAGGCTGATGATGCAACAGGCGCTGCTCTTCAACAATTGTATTATTTATTTATATATTTCTGACAAACATTAGTTGTACAGGACTGGTATCACAATTCAGTAATACTTATGACAAATTATTTACTTTATTTTGTAATTTATTTTCTATAAGAAATTGTACATGCGTCTACCGGGAAAAGAATAATTACGTAAATAGTTAGGCTTTAAATATTAGTGTTAAACTGCTAAGCCTTTTTCAAAAAAATATTATAAACTAGATTGGGGTGTGAAAAGTTGCAGGCTATATCTTGTACAAGATAACTTGTTTTTTTTGGCAGACGGGCTAATGATAGGAACAGAAAGTATCTAGTAGTCCAAAAAATAACGTTTTATAATTCGACCACGTGATCGGGCTGTTTTTTATCAGAGGGTCAAATTATTTTTTTGTTTTCGACTCAAGTTTCTTTGGAAAAGGTGTTTTGTTTCAACACAGGTAAGAACGATGGCTAATTATGAAATTTGGGTTGCAGTTGCTTTGGCAGGTAAACGGTACTAAAGGTGTGTAAAATATACCTAGACCCACTTTCATCATTTTATAAAGAACAATTTTTTGGATTTTTTGGAATAACCTTCAGAAAATGATTAAATACCCCATTCATTGCCAGACACCCTTAATGTTCAGGACATCTATTAGTAATTGTAATTCTACTTACTTTATAGTGTAATAATAGTTTAAAAAAACTAAAAAACACGCTTTTTATCGAAAACCGAACTAAAAAATAGAAAATAAGATTTATTAAATTTCAATTAAGAATAGTATTGAAAATTTCAATAAATATAAATTAATAATAGTGTGAATAAAAAAAATATTTTATTTAAAAAAAGCGTGGGGTGCATGGTGTCAATAGTTATAAATATTTTATTGGCAGATATGAGTAGAGTGATTATCATTTTGATAATATATTAAAAAGCACCCCACGCTTTTTTTAAAATAAAATATTTTGTTTTTTATTCACACTATTATTAATTTATATTAATTGAATTTTTTAATACTATTCTTAATTAAAATTTATTAAAACTTATTTTCTATTTTTTAGTTCGGTTTTTTTATCAAATTAGTGTATTGTCATCGGTCCTCGATAAATCCACAAAGTTTGAACGAAATCTAGTCGTTTAAAGTGGGTCAAAATCGCGCCCGAAGAAGTCGGTTACAAACATACATACATACAAGTGAAGCTAATAAAAAGCGTGTAAAAACTGATTTTTATACATGATACTTGGGTAATGAGTAGATGATGTTTTCCCAGTAGCTAGACAATTTTGATAATTCTAACCTCTTGCCAGACATGCGTGTAGGGTAGCCGTAGGAACGAGCGCGGGGTAGGTTATATAACAGTTGGTGCTTAGTGTGTTGTACATGTATATATCAGAAAAATAATATTATATGCTGTTTTCAAAGATAGCAAACCCAAACTTCATAATTGGCCATCGTTCTTCCCTGTGTTTTTAAGCATACGCTGAGTGCTGACAAACTTTCAGCTTTTATAAAATAACGAAGGTCTGGCGTTCACGAGCTCTTGCTCTAATACTGATAATACCCGCAACCATAGATAATTGTAATACACTGATATGCCCGCAACTTTACAATCGTTTGCTACGTACAGCGCCATCTTTGTATAACTGCTGACACTAAAATAGCAATCAACATCTAACTTAGTTCAAATGAGTTACACCTAAATTACGGCGCTTCTGGTCTGGAGGCCGAAACGAACATTCACACCTTTATTCCCGAAGATATTAACAGTTAACATGCGCAGCAAAACTGAGCGAGAAAATGCCCTTACGCAACTTGATGATTGACCCTGTTCAGGATACTGACTCTACTTGAGGGATAAGAAATCGCGTCCTCGACGTCGCTGCTTAGATTGAGATCGTAGAGATCTTTGGCTAGGATACTCGGACCAATCAGCATGGCAAGAACTTCATTCTTCTATTTAAAGTATTCTAATGCAAATCCCATTTATTTTTCTAAATTGGAAACAGTACTTAGCACCATGCGATCGTACGCAGTACATTTAAGCAGCGGCAAAAACGAGGAAATCATATAACATTCCCCATTGCCTTACACACAATGTCGCAGGCATTATATTTAAATACTCTATGTTATTTGGATTTAAATATGAATGTAGACTGACCAGACCCTGGTCTTTTAGGCATACGGAGATAGGGGTAATTGCGTGTTCAATAAAACAAATGGGTAGATTTTTATAATTGTTATATTAATCCTAAGTTACATCACTTAACTTCCTTGACCTGGAGACCTGTAAAAGATTACTCTGGTTAAATTTGCACAAAAGACAATTGAGATTTCTAAATTTAATGGGCTGTAAAGACTAATACAATATTTCTTTTTTATATGTTTGTTTTCCTTTGAAGTTTGAACCTTAATTATTACTACATGAATGTAATTCTGAAGGTTTATGACTCATGAACAAGTGAATTAATGTAATGACATTTGATTTTCTAAAACAAAATATTTTAATTTATTTGATGTGCAAGGAAATTTACTATAAAGAAATAATATTTTTTCTAATTCAAAATAAATGTATTTTATATAAAGAATACATAGGAAAACCATATGAACATACATTGCATATTACATTCAACAAAAGCATATATACTGCTGTTTATTTTTGTAGTTATTTTTCAAAAAAGCAAGTTTTGTGTAAATGTAACATCATTTGAATAATTTCCATTAATAAAAACTTTGTAATCTAAATTTGGTAGAAATATAGCTTGGAAATCACTCTTTTCTGAGAGAGAATGTAATATAAGTTTTCCAATTTTTGTTATTTGGAGAATTTTGTTTTCAATAGAAAGATAAAATTATGATAAGTTACCTGGAGGTAAGCTCTGCTTCAGTTTTTCCGCCTTCTCCTTATCAGTGATGACTAAAGTGTACAGGAAGCGGGAGCAGCGCACTTTGAACTTGACATTCTCAGGGTTCTTCTTTATTTTCACAGCTGCAAACCAAACATCAGTATGCCATCCATTATTCCATTAGTTTTTGTTATTAACTTAATGCTTTACCCACCGATTATAATATTTTGGAACCTGTCATTTAAAGTTGCATTGCATTACTATTAGATTTATAATAAGAGTAAGGAAATGAAATCACATTTCTCCATCATAACGGCTTGTACATATCATCCAAAAGTAGTATGGGTTGATAGTAAAATTGTCACATCAATGAGGTGCACAAATATATGGGGAAATGGAATAACTTGTAAAAATTTACTAAAATAATTGTAACTGCTGCAATTCGATAAATCACAAAGCTCCATGAAACATCAAACACACTTGATAAAACTCTGATTTTACGTAGAGCCTGATTAGGATACATATAAGGTGTTTTCTTAGTAGATCTAAATTGCACAACACTAATATAATACAGGTTATGAATATGTACTCACACTTAGCGTCTTTCCTGCGGGCTTTCAGCAGAAAGTCTTTGATGTCTTTGATTTCACGCGGCTGAAAACAAAAACAATGTTTTGACTTTCCATGTTTTGCCTTTCAAAAGATAAATACAGCTATAGAGCTGGAACTGAATAACGTGTTTGAAGTTTAAATAAATGTTAAAGAAACAAATTATAATTCAAAACACTTACCATGATGACTTTTGGTTAGTGGTACACTGCCACTGCAAAGGAATAATAGTATCGATAAAATATAACACCAATTATACTTATTATAACACCAAATAATTAGACCACACACTAAACTGCGAAAATTGTTTTAAATTTAAAGGATTTCTTTGGATAAACAATAATCGTCGTCCTTTCTCACCTGTCAAAAAATGCAAAAGAACAAATGTCACACTGACAGATTATGACAGAGGCCGCGCAACATTGAAATTTCTGCACAGATTAAATATACTTTAGACTTTTAATGACTGAATGATAGGTTATGATAGGAGTTTGACAAAAAAAAAAGAAAATATTATTAAGTTTAAATTTACACAGAGATGAATAAGTAAATAGGTAGGTACAAGATTTTTATTTTTTAGTCTATTTTTAAAAAATTATTTTATCAATTAATGTTAGAAAATAAAACAAAAGTTTATTTACATTGCTATCATGAACTGAATATATTTCGGCTTCTGTAATACTGAAATTTGAATAAGTATAATAAAGTAATTATCTAGAGTCTGAACATTTTTTTTTACAGATTCCCTAAAATTAGATCAAGTTAAAACAAGTGATAATTCAATGTGAATACACACATAACGTCGAAAAGTCAGAGGTGTATGCCTGGGGTTCGAACCCGCCACCGTCGAGATTCTCGACCGCGCGCCCAAACCTCGAGGCTATCACTGCTTGCTCACATTGAATTATCACTTGCTTTAACGGTGAAGGAAAACATCGTGATGAAACCTGCACACCTAAGAGTTCTTAGGAATTTCTTAGGTGTGTAGTCCGCCAACCCGCACTAGGCCAGCGTGGTGGACTATTGCCTAAACCCTCTCAATGGTAGACCCGTGCTCAGCAGTGGGCGAATATGGGTTGATAAAGAGAGAAGAGAGATCAAGTTACCATTACTTTCCATACGTATCATTATTTTAAATGACCCATCTGCATGGGAAAAAATACATTGATTCTGCGACTGACGAATAAGCCCGAAATAAACAAGAACTCAACTCACTTCGTCTAATGATGAAAATATAAAATACACCGAAATAAGAGTTGTCGAACGCTATTTCATTATGTCGTGAAATTGGGTAATGTAGTGATATTTCCCTATTTATGGCTATGTGACACGCATGAAAAAATATCTACAAATTACACTTTTGAAAAAACAAGACTATTACAATTTCCAATTAAAACATTCTTTTCTTAATATAGATGGCATTATATATTTTTACCTTTTTTTATTTTTAAGTAATATTAACGATGAGTCATGAGTCTCCTTATCTCTGTTTAAGTCGTCCGACTATTATTGACTATGAAACACACTAACTAAATACAACGCAAGTCTATTATAAATCGCAATCCATGATGAATTGAATGAGGTTGTACTTAGCTTTTCTTTAACTAAAATCACAATGTGAACATCCGAATTCCAATACGACACCAAGCCATGTACATATGGATGTCTTTTGCCGATTAGGTGATGTCACGTCGTCTTTTAATATTGTAGTGTTTTCTTTTATCTATTGTTATTTTAAATTACTAGCTTATAAATAAAGGCTGTATGATTTTATCCTTCATATTTATCACTGGATATGTTTTAATCTAAAAATAATCAGGTAATCATCATCTTTTTTGTATTTCTATATCGACTCAATTTTTTTACGCTAGGAGATCGCAAACTGCGCTTTGCCGATAAAAAGAAAGAAGCTTCTTTATGTGGTCTGTGGCCATTTGGTCTGTCATCGACTGTCAACAGAATACATTTTCAACATAGAGATTGACAAAAGTCACAAAAGCCAAAGAACCAAATGACAGCGTCGATCGGTGACATAAATATTTGCGATAACGTGTGACGGTTCAGCTGTGGAACGAGAGCCCGTAAATACGGTGGTAGCATCAAAAGTCATGTCCTCCGCAGAGTTGAAGCGAGTAAGTGGCGGATTGACCGGGCGGCTGCAACAGCGCTAACTGACGATGGGCGGGCGAGGCGCCGTGCGCTCGAGCGCGCGGCTCAGTGCTGAGGCGGCGGCAGCGGCAACGGCGGCAGCAACACCGAGTGCGAGCGCAGTAGGAGAGCGCGTGCGGCCCGTGGCCAGCGCCGCCGCCGCAGCAGCTCGCCGAGCTCGCGCTGTCGAGCGATCCCGAGAAGTGGAAGACAGCCCCCGAGTCCTGCGCGACAAGTGTCGGCGACTGGCGCGCGCGCTCCGCAATGCCAAACATCTTGTGGTGAGTTAACATATCACATAATCCCACTTATAATCACACATAATACTTTGACCATCATTATAGGAATTAACATATTTCGTAAGTATTTTTTCAACCATGTATTGTTTATTATGCTGTTTACACAATATTTGTTTTCAAATTGTGTGTGAAAGTATGTAAAATGGTTATTCACTTATGTGCATGTGATACAATATTTGAAATGTAGCTTGAGTATTCTATGGTGCACTGTCCAGGTGTACACGGGGGCAGGCATCAGCACTGCTGCAGACATCCCTGACTACCGAGGTCCTCATGGTGTGTGGACTCGCCTACAGCGCGGAGAAACTGTCAGGTCAGAACCAAAAAGTGTTTGTCCACTATTTTTATGGAGTTTTATAATATTTGTAATATTCTTTGCCCTTGAAGGTTTATAATAAGCAACCTACACTACTAACTGTTATTATAAACTGCATGTTTTCCCAATGTTATTGTAAAAAAAACTTTTTATTGATTTAGTTAGATTTTAAAATTTTATTGAGAATGTCATTACCTATAAACTTTTGGTAAACTTGGCACATTCTGACACTTCTTGGAACATAATATTTACTAAAGTGAAATTGTTTTTTGTATAGTTTCATAAACAATTTACTTAAACCTCAACAAAGCTGTTAAAATTATAAGTTTTAATTTGTTTATGTAAAATGCTAGTTTACTGAGGATTCTTTTTGAATATTTGTTGACATATGAAAATTTATTTATTTATTTACCATTCTACAAGTAAATAAATGGAGCCAAAACACTTAATTACGAGTACAAGTGGGAGTCCCATTACTTTAGGCAATTTCTTTCAAACAACCTTAGCATAAAATGAGTATAATTAAGACAACACTGAGCAAGCAAAATTTAAATAAAATAAAGAATCCACATAATGTATGAGTGCATTCTTTTTAAAATTAATTATATAATATGTGTATTTTATTATTTATAATATGCTTATATTTATGTACATTCACATAATATAATTAAATATATAAGAAATTAAACACCATATATAGAATATATGATAAAAATATAAAGGAGGAATTTGAAGGCAATCATTGTGTTATTGTTTGCACTGTGCAGGCGCGTGGACGTGTCCCGCGCGGTGCCCACGTTCACGCACATGGCGCTGACGGCGCTGTGGGCGCGCGGCGCGCTCAAGTTCGTGGTGTCGCAGAACTGCGACGGGCTGCACGTGCGCGCGGGGCTGCCGCGGCGCGCGCTGGCCGAGCTGCACGGGGACATGTTCGCCGAGCTGTGCGCGCCCTGCCGCCGCCTGTACCTGCGCGCCTTCGACACCACCGAGCGCACGGCGCGCCACCGCCACGGCACGCGCCGCCTGTGCCACGCGTGCGGCGCCGAGCTGCGCGACTCCATCGTGCACTTCGGCGAGCGCGGCCGCGCCGCCTGGCCGCTCAACTGGGCCGGCGCGCTGCGACACGCGGCCCGCGCCGACGTCGTGCTCTGTCTCGGCTCCAGCCTCAAGGTGCTGCGCCGGTACCCCAGGCTGTGGCGCATGCGCAGCGCGCCCGCGGCCAGGCCCGCGCTCTACATCGTCAACTTGCAGTGGACGCCCAAGGACGCCGTGGCGGCGCTCAAGATAAACGCGCGGTGCGACGCGGTGATGCGGCAGGTGGCGCGGCGGCTGCGGCTGCGCGTGCCGCGCTACCGGCCCGCGCGCGACCCGCTACTGGCGCACGCCACGCCGCTGGCGCCGCCCGAGGCGCACACGACGCGCCGGCCCACGCTGCGCGCGCCGCAGCACTGCTCCGACGGCGGGGACTCCTCCGAGCCCTCCGAGCCCTCGTCGCCCTCCGCCTCCGACTCGGACGAGGAGCTGCCGCTGCGCTGTCTCGCCGACCGGATGCGCGGCTCGCCCGACGCTCCGCGGCTGCGAGCCTTCCGGGTAGGTTGCACTCGCTTCTCCGCGTTTCATTTGTGTGTATTCCGTCTTCTCTTCTTTATGTGTATATAATTTCTCAGGTGAATCTGATTTCCGGCGAAGCGACCATACTGCTGCGCGCCGAGGACGCCCCGTCGTCGTCGACGATGTCGTCGCCGACCGCGGGCGGGGCTCGCTCGGCCACCTCCGAGTTACGGCGGTTCCGAATCAAGAGGAGGCCTCCGGAACCGCCGCCGACCGACGCGCCCAACGGTCGCTTGCAGCCCGACCACCACCGCCCCCGGCTCTGCGACGACGACGCCAACGCGCAACTCAACGGTTGGAACCCGCGACTCAACGGGTTCGATACGAAACTGAGCGGCGAGCATCACTCGAATGTCAAAAAGGAAGAAGAGGCGAGCGACGCGCCGGTGAACGGCTCGTTCGGCTTGCGTCTCAGGCGCCTGCTGGAGTGCGAGCCGCCGCCCGACGTCAAGAAAGAAGAAGGAGTGAAACGGGAGGCTGGCGACGGCGACGTGAAAGTCGAAACGAAATCGGAACGCGAATCGAGCGTGGACGAGGGCGCCGGCTCGCTGGCGGCCGCCATCATAGCGCGCGCCGTGCTGCTGTGCCGCGCCTCGCTGTACCCCGGGCTGCACACCATCATCTCGCCGCCGTCGCCGGGCGCGCCCGCCCCGCCCGCCGCCCGCGCCGCGCCCGAGTGCGCCTGGTGCGAGCGCCACTACGCGTCGCGCCGCTGCCTGTGGTACGGGCCGCCGCGCGAGCCGGCGCTGGGCGCGCGCGTGTGGCGGCGCGTGCGCGGGCGGCGCTACCTGTGCGCGTGCTGCGGCTCGGCCGAGGGCTCGCCGGCGCGCGCGCCCGACGACGGCGGCTGGTTCGGCAAGGGGTACCGCAAGGGCCGCCGCCGCCGCCGGTAGCAGGACCCCCCCGCGCCGCCGGACCCCGCCGCCGACCCCCCCGCGGCGCTCTGATGGCGCGGACCGTGGGCACTCCTGCGGGGAGACCGACGCCGCTGTGACTGTGCGACTGTCGAACAAACGTGCCAGTATATATATTTGCGCTAGTGTGTATGTGAGTTCATTGTTTGCGGGAAAAGCGTTTTTTCGGAATGTTTCTAATGGTTGTGACGCAAGTGCTTAAGTACAAAATTGTCCGCTTCCGGCCTCTTGAGCGCTGAGCCGTGATCGGCCGCCGGGTCGCGACGATCGAATTCTTTCGATTCGGCCAGTTCTGTGGATATTGACGAAGTCGATCCGGACGCAGGCGAGGCGCACGGCAGCGCCGGAAATGGTCGGTTCTGATTATTGTTAGTTAATTTGGATAATCGCGTAATCCGAGTGAGATTAAAGCCCGCCTGTACATAGTATGTGGAGACTGTAGTGACGCGCGCAGTGGTGTGAGTGTTGTGTATGTAATCGTTTAGTTGTAACTGTAATTGCATTTGAGGCGGCCACGAGGTCGCGTCGCCGAGCGAGCCGCGCCACAATCGACTGTAACATTTGTATAAGAGTAGGAACGAGCGACGCCAATTTGCGTTATTTATAACTTAATAATAAATTTGAGGACGAAATTGTTCATTTTATTCCATACAAAAATATTGTATTTATTTTATTAATTTATATTCCCTGCTATATGAAGCGACCGATACTCGTCATTAATATTTTTAAAACAGTACTTCCATAAGAATGTGGAACAAGTTATCATAGAAAGCATTCGAAATGACTTGTTTCAACGAGTTCAAATAGTTTCTGAAGTTGTTTGAACCGCCACACAGTGCGACTAAACAATATCTTAATAACACCATTTCTGAAGTTTATGGGAAGTGGCATATGATTAGCAAAAGAATATTTAAGTGATAGGTTACGTCAAGTCAGGCAAAATTTGCTTTGCAGCAAAGGCTACTTGCCTTTGCCAGAAAACCAACCACGGCATCTCCTGCCCGTCGTAAATGGCGATTCGATGGGGCTTGTGAGGTCGCTGCACGCGCTGCGGGAGCAGTATCCGCACGGAGAGAATCCCCAGAGGGACGCCAACATACCGGGCAGTTTTGGTCGGAATGCCGGCATACGGATTTTTAAAAGCGAACCATCCCGGCACCGACATCTGCGCGGACGCGACATCGCCGCGCTTTGGTAAACCGGTGACCCCGGTATGCGCTCCTCGCCTCCGTCCCCCTGGGCTGGTGGGAAGTAAACCAATAACTCAATTTACCCTCGAGCAAAAAAAGTCCTAAAGAAATAAAGCTTAACAAATTCATGGCGATAGATTTTAACTATTTTGAAGTTGAAAATGAATAATTTGAAAATTTTCATAAAATGTTACTTGTAATAAGGCAGCATGTTCAAATAAGGCTTAGCTTCAATATTTGAATATTTTCTGTGGCCTATGACTGTGGACTATGGCCTAAACCCTCTCAATGGTAGAGCAGACCCGTGCTCAGCAGTGGGCGTATATGGGTTGATGAAGAAGAAGAAGAATCTCTCTTTAATAGTATGGGAGGTGCGTGCGCCAATAGGATCTAAGTATATAAGTTTTAGGCAGACAAATCTTCAGATCCAACGGTTTATAACATAATTAAAAATCGTATAAATATATGACAGTGGCAAAAGATAATATACAGTGAGGGGAATAATTAGTATCGCAGCGCACGAGTTGAGATGTCAGCTGTGCCCCGCCCCCTGCCCCCCCCCCCCCCCCGCTCGGGCGCGCTTCCTGTGACGTCACGCGGCGCGGCGCACTTCGGGCGACGTCGGCGGGCGAGCGTGGCGTGTGTGCGCGCGCCGGGCACTGCATTCCTTCGCATTTGTTTATAGTGTCTGTGCGTTGGACCACCATCTGTCTTCTGTTGTTCATCACTTTCATTCCTGCTACGGTAACGTTATTATTACTCATGTACATGTCTCACACGTATTTTATGCTGTACTAACACACTTAGTTTTTAGATTTAGCAACGTTTACAATTTACATCATAGTTCCTTTGGGAACATAGGCACACAATACAATTCTTTTTGTGATTAGTTCGCATGTATCTAATTCTGCAGCTGTTGCATGTGTTGTGCTTATCCGTAAAATGTATAACTATAAACATCCAGAAGTGTTCATTTTATAAACGTGAATGATGAGATTGTTATAATCATAAAATGTACATCTAGTGTTGAGTTGGCGACTCTATTATGTGTTTCGCGGTGAGAGAGCAAGACTTCTAACTAAGCCAGTACTTAATTCGTGGGACATTTCCAATCTTCCAAGATGTCCGCTTTACGAGCCCTAGGCTAATTATTTCAGCGTGTTTAGTGTAAAGTACAACATGTGGATTTCTTTAGCGTGGAATATCATACGTTAAATCCATAAGTTCCGTATCCACGATACATAAGTTGCACATACAGATATAACACAGTTGGGATAGAGACACCATCCAAAAAATATTCCCATAGTTTTCTTTTTCCAGTACGTTTTAGAAGTACTGCGATGAATTACTAACGTAAGTTAGTATTGCCGGCCTTCTAGATGATGTCATATTTGAGGAAATTTAATTCACAGCATAGTAAACAGTGATGGCCTCGAGTTTAGACGCTCGGTCGATAATCTCGGCGGTTGAGGGTTCAGAGTTCGCAGCATATTAAATAACGCACTTACTTTAGCCCAAGCCTAATACATTTTCTACTTCATTTTTATTTATAAAACTGTATAATAGACAAAGAGACATTATAAGATCCGACAACATGTGCCGGAACTCGCATAGGCACTACACTGAACACTGGAACCAAACTCTGAGTTCCGATGTTAGTACTGTCCCTAAATTGTCAATCGATGTTCAAATAAATTGCTTAGCTTTAGTCTGACAAGAGGCACTGGCGCTACTTCCGTAGAAGCCCAAAAACTCGGATTGCCTTACATCATTCCAAATTTAAAACAACCCTTTTTTAAGCCTTCAATCTTTTTTTAACAAACGGTATTTGTGATATAAATGAGAACATTATAACCCCCAGTAAACGATTGTAAATAAGACATTATACAATTACTGCGGCTTTTGGGCTTTTATGGAAGTACCCCTAATGTCAGGAAATTTACCTTTTATTTATTACAATAGCCCTCATGATAAAAGAGGTTGATGATAACTGCGTGCAGAAAGTTGCACTAGATACGAACGTTACAGAAGTGCGGCGGCACTGCAAGCCGACGGCACCAACTCTATGACGCCCTTACACTAGTAAGGGTTACGTAGACACATTACATAGCTAACACAAACTTTCACCAATTTTTTTTGGAATCCACAAGGCTTATTTAGTACCTATCGAATATTATGTCCATACTCTAGTACAGGGGACCATTTTGTGCGGACCGCGAACAATGTAATAAAATACACATTATTCAATAAATATTTTTTCTTATAAACAATATGTGCGGACCACGGTGGTCATTTCATTTCTTAAAATGGACCCCCAACGAAAGTAATTGGTGACCCCTGCTCTAGTATCACGAATCTATCCATTACTGCAATGGTGATTTTTGGTATTGGTTTTTCTCATTTTTATAGACATAATAGGAGTATATACATTCTACCCAATAGCTATAGTGGCACCAAGTTTATACCGATACAGCTCGATACAGCTCGTCCTCGTCCGCAGAAGCTAATCGCACCGGACGTTTCGCCATGAGCTCGCGTGTTGCGACGCGCTACAGATAAGCGCTCCAGTACAGACAATAAACGAAATCGCTACATGTTTTGTTCATGTACCGCTTTAATAGTGACGTTAGTAAGGTGGGAACAACACATGAATAAGTTCCCATCTTCGTCGTTATTATTAATATCGACCAATCGACAAATAGAGCAAAAGTAAAGGCGAAGTCAAATTAGCCTGTAGCGGGGCAGTATTTCAAAGCACCTTTAGAATCCTTATATTATTATTTTGCTCGCGACTCCGTCCGCGTAGACTTATAGGGTTGAGTTCAGAAGGAAAATAAGTTGAAGTCTATTTTACTTCTCAGAGTCCTATTTATGTCCATACCAAAAATCATACAATTCAGTCAAATTGTTCAAACGTGTAACCGTAACGCGTCGATCGGCGCCTTGTGCATCATTATTGCGCGCTTGATTAATATTTTAAAACTGCAATATCTTCTAAGATACTCAGTGTAATCAAAAGATGTAAAGGGCAATTTTATTTAAAATTAAATACTTGTAATGAATAACGTATTTATTTGGATAAGGATTAATATCATATTTATAAAAACACCTTCACAAATAAAACTTTATTTTAAAACTAGCTTTTGCCCGCAACTCCGTCTGCGTGGACTACAGGGTTGGGTTCAGAAAGAAAATAAGTTGTAGTATTTTACCCCGCAGAGCCCCATTTACTTAAATATACAAAAATCATAATAACAATCGGTCAAACTGTTTCAACGTGAAACCGTAACGCACCGGTCGACGCCTTGAGTATCGTTATTGCGCGCTTGATCATTATTTTGAAACTGCAATATCTTCTGAGATACTCATTGAGATCAAATGATGTAAAGGACAAATTTATTTTGTATTAAATGCTTGTAATGAATAACGTATTTATTTGGATAAGGATTAATATCATGTTTGTAAAAACACCTTCACAAATAATGCTTTATTTAAAATTGTAGTCTATTTTACTTCTCAGAGTCCTATTTTTGTCCATACCAAAAATCATACAATTCGGTCAAATTGTTCAAACGTGAAACCGTAACGCGTCGATCGAAGCCTTGTTCATCATTACTGCGCGCTTGATCAATATTTTAAAACTGCAATATCTTCTAAGATACTCAGTGAAATCAAATGATGTAAAGGGCAATTTTATTTAAAATTAAATACTTGTAATGAATAACGTATTTATTTGGATAAGGATTAATATCATATTTATAAAAACACCTTTACAAATAAAACTTTATTTTAAAATAAATTTGGTTAGGATAAAAAACGTTATAGTGAGCCAACCTTAAAGAATAGACATATGCTGTCGCGGACTTTTTTTTAGAACTTTTAAAGAGGAACATTTCTCTCATACAGTTTTTTAGCGAAACTTTAACTGTTTCCGCAGCGCACGCAGCGGAAGCTCATAAAAAAAAATGTCCCCGATTTTGAAACATTCTTTATTGCTGCTCCGCTCCTATTTGTCGTAGCGTGATGTTATATAGCCTATAACCTTCCTCGATAAATGTGCTATCTAACAGTGAAAGAATTTTTTAAATCGGACCAGTAGTTCCTGAGATCCTAGCGTTCAAACAAACAAACAAACAAACAAACAAACAAACTCTTCAGCTTTATAATATTAGTATAGACTAGCTTTTGCCCGCAACTCCGTCTGCGTGGACTACAGGGTTGGGTTCAGAAAGAAAATAAGTTGTAGTATTTTACTCCGCAGAGCCCCATTTACTTAAATATAAAAAAATCATAGTAACAATCGGTCAAATTGTTTCAACGTGAAACCGTAACGCGCCGGTCGACGCCTTAAGTATCATTATTGCGCGCTTGATCATTATTTTGAAACTGCGATATCTTCTAAGATACTCATTGAAATCAAATGATGTAAGGACAAATTTATTTTGTATTAAATACTTGTAATGAATAACGTATTTATTTAGATAAGGATTAATATCATGTTTGTAAAAACATCTTCACAAATAATGCTTTATTTAAAATAAATTAGGTTACAATAAAAAACGTTATAGTGAGCCAACCTTAAAAGATAGACATATGCTGTCGCGGACTTTTTTTTAGAATTTTTAAAGGGGAACAATTCTGTCATACATTATTTTAGCGAAACTTTAACCGTTTCTGCAGCGTACGCAGCGGAAGCTCACAAAAAGAAAAAAAGTCCCCGATTTTGAAACATTCTTTATTGCTGCTCCGCTCCTATTGGTCGTAGCGTGATGATATATAGCCTATAACCTTCCTCGATAAATGTGCTATCTTACAGTGAAAGAATTTTTCAAATCGGTTTAGTAGTTCCTGAGATCCTAGCGTTCAAACAAACAAACAAACAAACAAACAAACAAACAAACAAACAAACAAACTCTTCAGCTTTATAATATTAAGTATAGATTAAAAAAATAAGCGTATTATTAGTCATTTTACAAGCGAATAAAAATTGTAAAATTTTAGAATAGTTTTAATTTAGACCATGTTTCAAATGAACATATTTGAACTGCTTCCTCATTTTTTTGCTTTATTTAGGATTGCTCGCGACTCCGTCCGCGTAGACTACAGGGTTGAGTTCAGAAGGAAAATAAGTTGTAGTCTATTTTACTGCTCAGAGTCCTATTTATGTCCATACCAAAAATCATACATTTCGGTCAAATTGTTCAAATGTGAAACCGTAACGCGTCGATCGGCGCCTTGTGCATCATTACTGCGCGCTTGGTCAATATTTTAAAACTGTAATATCTTCTAAGATACTCAGTGAAATCAAATGATGTAAAGGGCAATTTTATTTAAAATTAAATACTTGTAATGAATAACGTATTTATTTGGATAAAGATTAATATCATATTTATAAAAACACCTTCACAAATAAAACTTTATTTTAAAATAAATTTGGTCAGGATAAAAAACGTTATAGTGAGCCTACCTTAAAGAATACACATATGCTGTCGCGGACTTTTTTTTAGAACTTTTAAAGAGGAACATTTCTCTCATACATTATTTCAGCGAAACTTTAACCGTTTCCGCAGCGCACGCAGCGGAAGCTCACAAAAAGAAAAAAATGTCCCCGATTTTGAAACATTCTTTATTGCTGCTCCGCTCCTATTGGTCGTAGCGTGATGTTATATAGCCTATAGCCTTCCTCGATAAATGTGCTATCTAACAGTGAAAGAATTTTTCAAATCGGACCAGTAGTTCCTGAGATCCTAGCGTTCAAACAAACAAACAAACAAACAAACAAACAAACTCTTCAGCTTTATAATATTAGTATAGATATGTTTCTGCTGTGAAAAAGTAGCGCTGCATTAAACTAAGTAAAATACTAATAAAAAATGCAACGAAACCCTTTTAAAATTTCTGTAATATGTAGCCTCTAAGTGGAGAGCCCCATCGGAGTATTTTCCTGCCAGTGATATGTGGTAACGCCGACAGAGTGCCGCGCGTGCAGACGATGGGAGTGTGGTGGCGGCGCTGGAGCGTGCGGCGGCGCGTGTGTGCGCTCGCGGCGCTGCTGGCGGCGCTGGGCGGCGCACTGCGGCTGCCCGCCTCGGCCACGCTGTCGGCCGAGCACCCGCGCCTGCGCCCCGACGCACTGGCGCACCTGCTCGCCGACTACACGCACCGACACATCGCGTGAGACACGCACATACAACCCTTACCACTCTTCCAATGCCGCCACGGTCGTGGCCAGTAAGATGCAATTACATCTCGCGATGTATCGTCCCATTTTCATCTTATTAGATAAAGTGAGCGTCACAACTCCGTTACGGTTTACGTCTAATTATTATGTTGTTTGATCCAAAAGTAAAAGATAGAAAGAAGTAAAGGGGTAAGGTCACTTTTGAACTTTAGCTTCACAAAGCATTCTGTGTCAGCGGCGCGTGGAGCGTGGAGCAGGAGAGCAGCAACTACACAAGTTGGCGCTACACGGTGGCGTACGAGTGCGGCGCGCGCTGCTCCGGCCGCGCGGCGGTGGAGGCGCACGACGTGCCGGCCGGCGCGCCCAGTGCGGTGCACCACCTGGTGCACGTGCGGGACACGCGCTGCCAGCCGCCGCAGCTCCTGCCGTGGCCGTCCTTCTGCGGTCAGTGTGCCAAATACTGGACACGTTTGCACTACATAGTTCGATCAGCTTGTATTGTCACGTTGTTGTGTGGTGCAGAGGAGACGGAGTGGCGTGCGGTGGTGCGGGGCGCGGGCGCGGGCGGCTCGCGCGTGGACGAGACGGTGACGTCATGGTGCAGCGCGGCGCGAGTGCTGGCTGGCTCGTGCGGCGGGCGCCTGCTGGACCAGCTGCAGCACTGGCACCAGCGCCTGCGCCGCGCCGCGGGAGGCGCCTGAACTAACACATTGTTTAACTGTACTTAAAATCATTATCTTGGCTTAAGGAATAAAACGCTTTTATACCTATGGTGTTTTTTTACGCGTCCTTTTACTGAAACCATATAAAATATGTTCATAATATTTGACTCAAGACACATGTTTCGAATCGATGAAGTACCACGTCTTTGTAGCAGCACACTGCAGTAAACCGGCACGTCACCCCTAGTTTTCACGTACAGTACACTAGACGGATCCGGCTGAAACTTGGCATGCAGGTAGATGTTATGTCGTAGACATCCACTAAGAAAGGATTTTGATCAATTCTACCCCCTAGGGGATGAAAGTTTGTCAATTTTACACCGATCGTAGTATCCCCTAAGAAAGCAATTGGATAAAAACCCCTAAGAGGTAAAATAGGGTATGGAAGTTTGAATAAATCTTCTTAGATTTTCGATTGAACTGAAATTAAAAATTGAATTTATTATGATGAAGACTTTCGCTTAAATTGAATTTTGACGAATTGAACCCACATTTGGATAAAGTAAGGGATGATGGAGGATGTAAATGTATTAGTTTGAACCCATCAGTACCCAATGAAAAAAACAAAAAGTGATAGTGTACAAAGAAGTTTTGTAGGCCCTAATTTTTTACACATGCTATACAAAAGTAAAGCAAAAACTATACGAAATCATACTTCTTAACGCGAGCGCAGCCGCGGGCAAAAGCTAGTTTATAATAAACCCCTTAGGAAAAACTTATACTTTAAGGCAAAGCCCTCGAAGAGTAAAAAAAAGTTATTTCTCAGCAGCTGTTAAAAACCAATTAAATAAATGTTTATCGAAATGGTAATTGAAAATATTTCACAGCCACCACTAATCATTATATTGTCTGGTCTGGATAACACATTGGTGGCGGGTAGTGGCGTCACGTAGGCTGCCTGAACAGGGTGTATTTAGACCGTGATCGGAAACAAAGGCAGGTAATAGTAACGGGATTACAAACCCTTTGGATTTAAAGAAAATCTCGACAAAAATAAAAAAAATACGTTTTTCCTAGAACCATCGGCATTAAATGTACCTACGCGGTTTGTATAGAAAACGTCAATTTATTTATCTTTTATCGGGATTCATCTTTAAATTAAACAATGCAACCCTTTAAGTTTGGGCTCGTTAAATTCATCTTGACAACGAGTATCTTTGCTGTCGTGAATTTTCAATTCCTACAATTTTCTCTTGTTATTAAATGTATTGATTGTAATTTGATGATATTTTGTTTGAGTAAGCAAATCGCCTCACGAAAGTAAATATAAATATTTTTTTTTATTGATTTGTAATGGGTTAGGTTATGATTGGGTTAGGTTAGGTTTTTTTTCCTGTGTTTCTCTGATGGGGTTATGCATGTTTCACTGTGGAGTGTGGTGATATACATGATTTTGTGCTGGCAAGGAAACGAGGCCTCGCTATTGGATACGATAGCCTGTTCCTTGCCAGTTTGTGTGTCATTCATTCTGCTAGTGTGGTGTGTGAGGGTGTTTGTGTGTGTGTGGTGAGTCCAGTCAGGGGGTGTACAAAGGGTTTCTTATTTATTAAAATAATTGAAACACCGTTGTAAATTAATATGATAGATCAAAACAAGAAAAAGTGAAAGCTATGGACTAAGAATACAACAAACTAAAAATAAAGATAAAAAATAACACAATGAATAAAAACGTGATGACACATGATAGAGGAGTCGCAGTCCTTTAAACAGAATAATTTAAAAACTTATAATTAGAATAAAAATTACAGTTAAAGTTATCAAAGGAAATAAAGGAAAATGGTTTAATAAATGTAAATCAAGTTGTGCGGGTGCGCGGGCCCTCGCGGTGTCCGCACAACCCGCATCAAGCGAGAGAGATTTATCCTAATACACATGTATTTAGTACGCTAGTTGCAATAATAATAATCAAAACAAGAAGAATATAACAAAAAGTAAAAGTAAAAGAACATCTAGAAATATAATGAAACGAAACAATGGATATTAGACACATTAGCAAAATTACCAAGATTTACATTAATTTAAAACTAAATAGAGCCCTTGTTAACATTAACAGAGAGAAAATTACACAAAATTAATATAACAATAGAGTATCTTAGATTTATGGTAAGCAAAGTAATCGGATATAAACAAATTGACAAAATAACAAGTGTAGATAAAAAAGACAGTGTTAAATTAAACATAAATTAAAAGTTGCTTGGCAACCTCAGTGTCCAGCCGTGTTGACGTTGGTGCCGTTGAAGTCCTTAAGCGAGCTCAGGATGAAGTCGACCAGCTCCAGGTAGGAGGCGAAGTCCTTCTCCTTCCCCCTCGCGAGAAGATCTGATATGTTGAAAGGGTTCACGTTGCAGCGTCCGCAGACCATCTCATGCGAGTGCCGTGCCATGGCGAAACGCGGGCAGTCCTCGAAGAGGTGGGCCAAGCTTTGGCTGGTGCTGTCGTCACAAGGGCAGTGATCATCCGCAGTTATATGAAAACGATGGAGGTAGGCCTTGTGGTATCCATGTCCGGTGAGGACCTGTGTGAGGTAGAAGCTGGGTTCGGCCACCTTCCAAAGCCTGGGGATGTCTCCGAGATTTGGGAAGAGTGACCGAGTGTGATGGCCCTGTTGCACAGTTACGCGACTGCCAGGCGTCCAGGGAGGAGCTACGTACTTTTGCTTTAACATAACTTATGGGGAAATTGGTGTAGTCGGGGGCTTTGTGAAGGTCGCAGGCCGCATTGGCTGCGCTGTCTGAAAGTTCGTTGCCGTTAATGCCAATATGACTCTTGACAGATGACATTCGCAACCTCCCTACCTCCCGACAGTCCGATAACACACGGTGTATATGGGACACCAGGGGGTGGGTGTTGCTCCTGTTCTGAATTGCCATAATTGACGACATTGAGTCGCTAAAAGTGACAACATCAGTGTACCTGTGGGCAAGAGCCCATTGGCATGCATGGAGGATGGCAAGTAGCTCCGCCTGGAATACCGTACAGCAGTCGTGCAACTTAAACTTCTTGGTGGTCGTGGTGTTCTTCCCGCCAGGGTCGAAGCACACGAAAGTGGCCCCCACCCTATCGTCATCTTGCTTACTACCGTCGGTGAATATCTGAACAGTGTTAGTGCAGACCGCACCGTTGACCTCCTCCTGGTTTCAAGTGGAGGTTGAGGTTTTCAACGGAAAAGTGATGCGGTCCGCAGGGTGTAATAATTGATGGATGGGAGTGGGGATCTCGAGGTGGATATCCTCGGGAAGGAATTTGGTGGTCCGGAAAGTCGGGTGCTCTCGGCCTCATGCACCTTCAGGATCCTAAGATCCAGGGGGGTGAACTGGGCCAGAGCGAGGGCAGCATTGGTGGAGACTGTGCGGAAGGCCCTTATGGCCTTATGGCCTTGAATAGCAGACAACAAATGAGGACCATAAGAAAACAAAATTTGGTTCAGTTTGGTTTTGGGTTGGGTTGGGTTAGGTTAGGCTTTTTTTTGTTTTTTCTTTAAATGCTTCTGACAATAGCAGACAACAAATGAGGGCAGTAAGAAAAAAAAATTGGTAAAGTTAGGTTTTAGGTTGGGTTGGGTTGGGTTAGGTTAGGTTAGGTTTTTTTTGTTTTTTCTTTAAATTCTTCTGACAATAGCAGACAATAAATGAGGGCCGTAAGAAAACAAAAATTGGTTCAGTTAGGTTTTGGGTTGGGTTAGGTTAGGTTTTTTTTTTTGCTTTTTCTCTAAATGCTTCTGACAATAGCAGATAACGAATTAGGGACGAAAGAAAACTAAAAGTTGGTTCAGTTAGGTTTTAGGTTGGGTTGGGTTGGGTTAGGTTAGGTTTTTTTTTTGTTTTTTCTTTAAATGCTTCTGACAATAGCAGACAACAAATGAGGGACGAAAGAAAACAAAAAGTTGGTTCAGTTAGGTTTTGGGTTGGGTTGGGTTGGGTTAGGTTAGGTTTTTTTTTGTTTTTTTCTTTAAATGCTTCTGACAATAGCAGACACCGAATGAGGGCCATAAGAAAACAAAAATTGGTTCAGTTATGTGTTGGGTTGGATTGGGTTAGGTTAGGTGTGTTTTTTTTTCTTTAAATGCTTCTGACAATAGCAGACAACGAATGAGGGCCATACGAAAACAAAAAGTTGGTTCAGTTAGGTTTTGGGTTGGGTTGGGTTAGGTTAGGCTTTTTTTTGTTTTTTTCTTTAAATGCTTCTGACAATAGCAGACAACAAATGAGGGCAGTAAGAAAAAAAAAATTGGTAAAGTTAGGTTTTGGGTTGGGTTGGGTTGGGTTAGGTTAGGTTTTTTTTGTTTTTTCTTTAAATTCTTCTGACAATAGCAGACAACAAATGAGGGCCGTAAGAAAAAAATTGGTTCAGTTAGGTTTTGGGTTGGGTTAGGTTAGGTTTTTTTTTTGCTTTTTCTCTAAATGCTTCTGACAATAAAAGCAACGAATGAGGGCCATAAGAAAACAAAATTTGGTTCAGTTTGGTTTTGGGTTGGGTTGGGTTGGGTTGGGTTAGGTTAGGCTTTTTTTGTTTTTTCTTTAAATGCTTCTGACAATAGCAGACAACAAATGAGGGACGAAAGAAAACAAAAAGTTGGTTCAGTTAGGTTTTAGGTTGGGTTGGGTTGGGTTAGGTTAGGTTTTTTTTTGTTTTTTCTTTAAGTGCTTCTGACAATAGCAGACATTAAATAAGGGCCGTAAGAAAAAAAATTGGTTAAGTTAGGTTTTTTTGGGTTAGGTTAGGTTAGGTTAGGTTAGGTTAGGTTAGCTTAGGTTAGGTTAGGTTAGGTTAGGTTAGGTTTTTTTTTTTTTTTTTTTTTCCAGTGTTTCTCTGTGGGGGTTATGATAGTATTACTGTTGAGTGTGGTGGTAAACGTGATCATGTGCTGGCAAGGAAACGAGGTCTCGCTATTGGATACGATGGCCTGTTCCTTGCCAGTTTGTGTGTCATCCATTATGGTAGTGTAGTGTGTGAGGATGTATGTGTGTGTGTGGTGAGTCCGGTCAAGTGGTGTATAACAATAGGGTTTCTTATTAGCTAAAATAATTGGTACACAGTTGTAAATTATGTTATGAATCAAACAGTAAATAAAGGTGGAAAACTATGGACTAAGATGGTTAGGTTAGGTTAGGTTAGGTTAGGTTAGGTTAGGTTTTTTTTTTTTTTTTTTTTTTTTTTTTTTTCCAGTGTTACTCTGTTGGGGTAATGTATGTTTCACTGTTGAGTGTCGTGGAATATGTGATTGTGTGCTGGCAAGGAGACGAGGCCTCGCTATTGGATACGATAGCCTGTCCCTTGCCAGTTTGTGTGTCATACATTAGGGTAGTGTGGTGTGTAAGATGTGTGTGTACGTGTGGTGAGTCCAGTCTAGTGGTGTACAATTGGTTTCTTATTAACTAAAATAAATTGAGAGACAGGTGGTAAATAAATGTGAACAACAAAATAAAATTTTTACAAATAAAAAGTGACAAAACAGAACTAAGGACTAGACTTAAAACTAAAACAGTGGGTGTAAACGAAACAAAGTACAAAGGTGATTACAGTCGCAGTCTTAATGCAGAAAGAACAAAATAAAATTACAAAGAATAATAATAAAACAAATACAGAACAGTTACTTAATCATAATGAGATAAAAAGAAATAGTCTAGATAATTTGTCCTTCGGCCGGTAAGGGCGCCCGGGCAACCGCGTCCCCTCGCGGTGTCCGAACTCCCCAGACCAGCCGAGGATTGTTAGAAGAAATATACATTATTTTAAATTACAAATTAAAAATATACTTAAAATTACTTTCACAATAAAGGTTTAAAACTATTCAATTAAAATACTGACTAACACAAACAATATAAAGATTGAACAACTTAACAAACATGAAAATAAACTTTAAGATAAAAGAGAGATGAAAAACAAAGTAAGTTGTAAATTACAAAAAGAAAACATATCAAATAAAATAACAATATCAAAATAACAAAATAAAACTGAGTAACAAGTATAAATGATAAGTTGCTAGGCAACCTCAGGGTCCAGCCGGGTTGTCGATGGTGGCGTTGAACTCCTTTAGCGAACCCAGGATGGAGTCGATCAGCTCCAGATAGGAGGCGAGGGCCTTCTCTTTCCCCCTCGCGAGGAGGTCGCTGATCTTATAAGGATCGACTCCGCAGCGTCCGCAGACCATCTCATGCGAGTACCGCGCCGTGGCGAACCGCGGGCAATCCTCGAAGAGGTGACCACCAGGCTTTGGCTGGTCCTGTCGTCGCAAGGGCAGTGGTCATCCGGAGTGATGTGGAACCGATGGAGGTATGCCTTGTGGTAACCATGACCGGTGAGGACCTGAGTGAGGTGGAAGCTGGGTTCGGTCGCCTTCCAAAGCCTACGGATGTCTCCGAGACTCGGGAAGAGCGACCGAGTATGTTGGCCTTGTTCAGCAGTACTGTAACGCGACTGCCAGGCGTCCATGGAGGAGCTACGTACTTTAAATTTAACAAAGCTAATTGGGAAGTTAGAATAGTCCGGTTTTTTGTGCAAATTGCAGGCCAAATTGGCTGCACTGTCGGCAAGTTCATTGCCGTGAATGCCAATGTGACTCTTGACCCATGACAGTCGCAACGATCCCACCTCCCGATAGTCCCATAATACGCGATGTATCTGGGACACCAGGGGGTGGGTGTTGCTCCTGTTCTGAATTGCCATAATTGACGACATAGAGTCGCTAAAAATGGCAACATCAGTGTACCTGTGGTCAAGAGCCCATTGGCATGCACGGAGGATGGCAAGTAGCTCCGCCTGGAATACCGTACAGCAGTCGTGTAACTTAAACTTCTTGGTGGTTGTGATCTTCCCGCCAGGGTCGAAGCACACAAATGCGGCCCCCACCTTGTCGTCATCCTGCTTACTCCCGTCGGTGAATATTTGATAAGTGTTAGTGCCGACCGCACCGTTGACCTCCTCCTGGTTACAGGAGGTTTTCAACTGAAAAGTGATGCGGTCCGCAGGGTGTAATAACTGATGGATGGGTGTGGGGATCTCGAGGCGGATGTCCTCGGGAAGGAATTGGGTGGTCCCGGAAAGTCGTGTGCTCTCGGCTTGACGAACCTCCTGGATCCTAAGATCCAAGGGGGTGAACTGGGCCAGAGCGAGGGCAGCATTGGTGGAGACTGTGCGGAAGGCCCTTATGGCCTTGATGGCGAATCCGCGTTGTACGCTAGCGAGGAGTTTCCTCGCGTACTTTTTCTCGACCACTTGCCCCCATACACCAGCGGCGTAGGTGATGGTCGGCTCAATCACGTGCTTATAAATTATGCTGATGTTCTCTGTATGCATCCCCCAGGTGGGTTTTGCATACAGAGACAGCTTCTTAAACACGCGTTGAGCCTTGCCGATGGCGTGGAGCAAGTGGTCGCGAAAAGTCAGTCTCTCGTCCAATACTACCCCTAGGAGCTTGATGTTCCTGGCGAAGGCGATCGGATGCCCGTCCATGGCAAGCCTTGCAAGCTTAGCCCCGGGAGTGAACGCGATGGCCTGGGTTTTGGCAGCGCCAAACGTTAGTTTGACGCTCCTCCCCCAGTCCGCGATCTCTCCCAGGACTTTATTGGCGGTTTCCGCAAGTGTGCTCACATCTCCAGCGGAGACAATGAGCAACACATCGTCCGCGTAAGCTTGCAAGTGACATCCAGGAGGCAGCGACCGATCCAGGAGCTCGTCAAGAATTATGTTCCAGAGCACGGGCCCACAAGTGGACCCTTGAATGCACCCTTTGGACATACACTTGGTGACTCTAGCCCCCGCATGATCCAGAGTGACGCTACGTTCAGCGATGTAGCTGAGTATGAGCCCAAAGATGTTAGATGGGCACTCAGTCACTCTGAGTCGATGCAGGAGCGCGGGCCACCAAGCGTTGTCAAAGGCCGCTTTGATGTCTAGGGACACCGCAGCGACAAGGTGCTTCCGTGCTCTGGCCCCCTCGACAAACTCCAGGGCGGTGCGTAGGGCAGCAGTGGTGTTAGTTTGCTCCCTAAAGCCAAACTGATGGGCGTTGGCTTTGCCTATCCTGGATGCCCTGTAGGTGACTCTTTTTATAAAGAGCCGCTCTAACAACTTGCCAAAAACGGGCAGCAGACCGATAGGCCGGAACGCTCCCATGGTGGTATAATCCGACTTGCCGGGTTTGGGAATGATTTTGACGTAGGCCTTCTTCCACTGCCGAGGGAAGTGCCCGAGGGCTAGGCATCTGTTCATAACAGATGTCAGCAACCCCGGGTACTGTTTGGCAAACTTCAGACAAATGTCTGAGGTCAAGCCATCCAGTCCTGGAGCCTTCTTGGGGTTCATAGACCCCAAGTGCTCCAGCACTTCCTCGGCAGTGAAAGGAGGATCCTCGGGAGTATCAGGATGGATGTTGGAGAGGTTTCTTAGGTAGTGGTGGTTGGGCTCGGTGTCCGGGCCGTCGTCGGGGTAGAAATGGTGCAGCAGAGCTGCGGCCGTTTCTTCCCCTTCTTCGGTGAACCGGTCACCGAGCTTTAGTGTAACAGGAGGGCGTCTAGGTGTGGTGTCTTTGAGAAGTCTGTTAGTGAGCGACCACACGTTCTCCCTGGTCTGGAGCTTGCAAAACTCCCTGAAATTCTGTGTTGAGGCGGTCTTAATTTCTTGCGCGTAAAGCGCCTTTAGCGCTCGAAATTCCTCAACCAGGGAGTCCGGTGGACGCCCGCGCCTAGCGGCTGTGTGTAAGCGCCGGTGTAGCAGGATGACTTCTCGCTTTCGCGCCCCCAGTGCGTCGGTCCACCAGGGCGGTCGGTACTTACCTCCGCCCTGTTTAACCGGCATGGAGTCGCGACAAGCGGTGTGTATTATGTGCGTGATCTCATCAATGAGGGCCTCGAGTTCCTCATGATTGAGAGTGTTTATATCCCTTTCCAGTACATCGGACTCGACAAAGGTGGTATGTAGCGAGTCCGTAAAGCAACCCCAGTGAGCTTTGTCGCTTTTGTACCGGAAAGTGGAGGTGTTGGTGGTGTGTGTGGTGTGCCCGGTATCTCCGGTCACGACGCGAAACACTACGGCATTGTGTTGTGACGATGTACCTAGTGTGAGGTCGACCCGCCACTCTCGAATGGCCTCTAAAATGTTAAGCGAGGCCATTGTCACGTCTATAATGGACGTGCGGACACGTCCATGCGTGACGGTTTCGAAAGTGGGAGTCGACCCGGTGTTGCAAATGTATAGGTCGTTAGCGAGGGCAAGCTCCGCTACCTCGTAACCGCGGGGATTAGCGACGGCGCTACCCCAGTCGGGGTGCCAACCGTTAAAATCCCCGCCGAGAATTACAGGGCTGCCCCGCACCGACCTAAGAAATGTATCTATGTGGTGTAATGTGTTGTCTGCGTCGTGGTCAGGCTCAACGTAGGCTGACGCTACATAGTAGCGCCGATTGCCTAGGCTAAGCCCCACCACGCACAGGTTCGATGTAGAGTATTGTGTGTATCCAAGTGTGAGGAGGTCAGGCTTGACGAAAACGCAAGCCTTCACTCTGTCTCCGGTGCAAAACTGATAAACGTTCACACCGGAGATGTGTTTGACCTCCGTGCCAGACCCAACATATGGTTCCGACACGAGGGCCACTCTGTATTCACTAGCCACGAAGGAATCGATAAACTCCTGGAGACAGTTACGCGATCGGTCTAGATTACACTGTACTACCAGGAGTTCGGACTTAACAGCCATAATCGACTTTAGTCCTTATCTTTTCCCTCATGGCTAGAATGCGTGGGCAGTTTGGTGACGTGGCTGAGTGTGACGCGTCGATACCGGAGTTGAACCGGGTGTTATGAGCCTGACAGTTATAACACTTAGGAGCCCCCTTCCTCCCCTAGTGGGACAACTGTCGGCAGTGTGGGTGGTCTCTGCGCAGAAAGCGCAGGGTGCGACAGTGTTCTTGCACTTGATGCGCGTGTGCCCAAATTGCAAGCAGCGAAAGCACTGCATGAACGGAGAGAAGTCCTCCACGTGTACCCTCTGGTGGTCCACGCAGACTCTCCCCGCCGCAGTGAGTCGCCGCCATACATTGGGGTGTACAAGCAATACAGCGTTGTAAAGCTTGGGGTTTCTATTGCTTCGCAGGAACCTCAGTTTCAGGTCCCCATCGGCCATGTTTTCCGGGCACACCTCCGGGTTTTGAATCCGGATGACCGCGACCAATTCCTCGGCCGGGACCTCCTTCGAAATGCCTTTGATGACTACCATAGGGTTAAGGCGCCTTGCGGCCTCGGCACTCACCTGAGATGATCCGCGGAGGCGCTGCAAGGTGTCGTCGCGCTGTGTAACACTGTCGAACTCCACCCTGAGTTTGCCGTTGGAGACCGGCTGAACCCTGGCTGGAGCGTACGACGATTTCTTGTATGAGACAGCCTTCCTAAATGCCTCGACGGCCTCTTGCCGGCTCTTCACTGCCACCTTCGGGGTGACAATGATAGCCGGGCGATTGACCGGAGGCGCAGGAACGGGTCTTGAAACGGTGGCGGCGGGTGTCGCAGCCTTCACCGTCTTAACCGCCGAGGCGTAAGACGGTGCGGCCGCGACTGTGGCTGACTGCTGTTTTTGTATATTTTGCAGGGCTTTTTGGTTTTCTTTGTGGAGTGCGTTCACTGCCGTGAGGTGCTTGCCGAGCTCCTCCCGGACGCACTCCATAATGTCCGTCTTGATATCGTTAGCGTTGACGGAGGCGGATGAGTCGGTGTTAGTGTTGGGGGTAGAGGTCACTGAAGCATCAGCGAAGGCAACTTTGGAGGCGATGAGAGTAAGCTGCCTCCCGATCGCCTCCACGCGCTGCTTACTTTGCTTCGTAACGCTTCTTTCCCCCGCTGCGCTGATAAGAATCGATGAAATGCAGAGCAGGTACTCCTTGAGCGTTGTCGAACTCGTAATAAAGTCCGCCCTTGCATTTTCCGGAAGCTGCTCATTGAGGTCAGTTACGGTGATTGTTTTGCTGGCGGTTTTTCCTTTATTTCCCTGCTTCTTGGCGGGAGTGGGAGAGGGGACGGGATCAGTTGATCCGCTGGAAGTGGAGGGACCCACGGAGTCCTGCTCCATTTTTCCCTCCTCGGTGTTGATGATCTCCGAAGAGTTGGGCAGCTGTTCGGCCTCTTCCAGCGGTCGGACAGGAACGGGACTAGGGTCTATGGACGGAGGGGAGTGCGCAAATTTGATTGCCGGAAACAGCTGCACCGAACTCCCAAACTCCTAGGAGTTGGGCACCGGTTTCACTGCTTCCGGTGACCCGATCAGGTCCGGGGACCCGCGCGAAGAAAGACCGGACCAGGCAGAGGCTGTTCCAAAACTCGGCTCTCCGATCCCCCGGAACCACTTGGAGTACCGGCGATGTTCCACTTTTTCACAAAAGTGATGATATCTCCGGTGTCCTAGGGTTCTCGGGGATGGGACCTTTTTGGCAGGTCAGGGGAAGAGCCGAGCCTTGCTATGAAGGGAGAGAAACGAGGGGGGGGGTGGGAGAAAAAAAGACGATTTTTAACCCCCTCTCGATGTATTATAAAAAAGTATCTAGGTGGTATATATAATATATAGATATATAATTGGTTAGCGGGATGTTGGCCGGTGCTGAGGGCACTTAAAAATATTCTATAAATAGATTCTATAAATAGCAACTGAGCGAGAGAAGGCCTCTGATTGGTCGAGACACTTAACTCGCTGCAGCGGGCGTACTAATGGGTATATATAATATGTCGATATATAATTAGATAGAGGGATGTTCACTGATGCTGAGGGCACTAAAAAATATTATATAAATATAATATATAACGAATGAGCGGGAGAAGGCCTGTGATTGGCGGAGACACTTAAACCGCCGGAGCGGGCAATCTATGAGGTATATATAATATATTGATATATAATTGAATAGAGGGGTGTTGGCTGGTGCTGAGGGCACTTAACAATATTACATAAATATGATATATAATGAATGAGCGGGAGAGGGCCTCTGATTGGTCGAGACGCTTAAACGGCAAAAGCCACGGATCCACCGATCGGATCTTCACCAAATTTGGCAGGGATGTTGGGGGGAGGGATATCTAACTGTACGCACTGACCCTGGGCGTGGAGACAGTCCAGGGGCCACGCCGCCGAGGGTCAAAGTTGAGTATTTCGGCTTTCGCCCACTTATCGGTGTTAAATTGGTACTCACCGATGTCCGATCTTAGGACTTGAAGTGCCTGCAGTTAGGGGAGGAGTTGGGGAATCGGGAGGCACCAAGATCCAGAAGAAGTGACGGAACCCGACCTCGCCTCG